>JAWWEW010000041.1:746105-773211 GCA_035583185.1 Anabacerthia variegaticeps
AAGGAAAGGAATCCCCAGGATGGGTAAGGAAAGGAATCCCCAGGATGGGTAAGGAAAGGAATCCCCAGGATGGGTAAGGAAAGGAATCCCCAGGATGGGTAAAGGAGGGAATCCAGGATGGGCAAGGAAAGGAATCCCCAGGATGGTTAAGGAAAGGAATCCCCAGGATCCTCTCAATAAACACTCCACCCCAGGATGTCTCCAACAAAAATCAAGTCCTCTCTGGAAGAAACTCCCCCCAGACTCAGCCCTGAAGCACTAAAACATTCCAAGGATGAAGTCCTGTTTAGGCTCCTGCTCCTCTGGGATCAGGATAAGGTCTCACCTGCCCCTGGGCTGCCAGGGACAGAATCCAGTGGGACTGTCCCTTCCCTGCTCCCAGAGCCCCCCTGAGCATATAAAACATGGAAACAAAGCCCCAGTGAGGCATTTCTGGGCCCCACCTGCCCCAGGCCCTGCTTTACCAAGCCCGGCCTGCACAAACCACCACCCTCAGGGCTGACACAGCAACAACTACCTGGAACTGCAGCTGGAAGTCCTGCTCAGAGCCATGGAAACCATGGAATGGGGCAGTGCCAGGGAAAATGAGGCAGCTCTGGTCCCCTCAAAGCTGCTTCAGCTTCAGTCCAACAAGAGTTCACTCCTGGCTTTAATGCCAAGCTCCTCCTAGAGAGCCTGCCACCCTGCTGGGGGTTCCTGCACAGCCAGCACAGGAACAAGGTCTCCCCAAGAGATTTGGGAAGGATTCCTCCCCCTGGAGAAGAGGGAGCAACGGAGCTTTCATGGAATCATAAAATCCCAGAGTGGTTTGGGTTAGGAGGGACCTCAAGGCCCATCCAATCCCGCCTCCCACTGGACACCCCCCACTGTCCCAGGCTGTTCCAAGCCCCATCCAACCTGGCCTTGGACACTTCCAGGGATAAGGAATCCACAGCTCCTCTGGGAATTCCATCCCAGCCCCTCACCACTCCTTCCCAGCATTTAATCTCAACCTGCCCCCTTCAGTTTAAGGCCATTCCCAAGCTGGTTGTTCCACACCACTTGATCCAGCAGCTCCAGCAGTTTGGAGCCTTCCTGGGAAAAGGTTGTTGCTGAGAATCCTCCCAGAAAAAGAGCTGTAACTCAAATCCCCCAACCAGTGGGAATTCTAGAGAGTGAGGAAATAAAAGCAAACTGACTCTGGAATTTAAGCTGGAGATTAGTTAAACTCCCTTGGCCCAAAACAACACAGGGGGACAAATCTTTGGTTAAAAAGCCCAAAGATTTAGGAACAAACACCTTATAGACCCTGGTTAAAAATCCCAGTGATTTGGGAACAAACACCTTCCACATCTGGTTAAAACCTCCAATGATTTGGGAATGAACACCTTCCATACTCTGGTTAAAAACCCCAATGTTTTAGGAACAAACACCTTTCAGACCCTAGTTAAAATCCCAATGATTTAGGAACAAACACCTACCATACTTTGGTTAAAAATCCCAAAGATTTCAGAACAAACTTCATACTTTGGTTAAAAACCCCAGTGATTTGGGAACAAACACCTTCCCCACCTGGTTAAAACCCCTAAGCTTTAGGAACAGACACCTTCCCCACTCTGGCACCCTGCAGTTTATGAAGTCTCCCTGCTCTGCAGGTCCCCTGCAACACAAAACCCCCGGAATTCCAGGCCCCAGGAAGTGCTGCAGGAAAAGGTGCTGCAGGAAAAGCTGCAGGAATTCCCTGCATGCCAGTCTGCTCCATAAACACCTCCAGGAACCCCACAAGTGCCTGCCATGGTTATTAAACCAATTATGCCCTTTATCCCTGCTCTGGAATGGGGCCTGCTCGGGGCTTCCTGCAGAGATCCCAGAACCAGATCCCACATCCCACTGCACTCTGGTCCAGGCCATTTCCCCCTCCTCATTTAGAGGCTTCATTAATAAATGTGAGTTTACCCCTCAGCCCTCTCCCCACCCTGAGGGAGGTACCAAGCCCTGGGAAACACAAATACATTCCCGAGGCTGGGAAGAGGGTCAGTACCAGCTGGAAAATATGGAAAACATGGAATAACAGGGTGGTTTGGGCTGAGAGGGACCTTAAACCCCCCAGTCCCCTCTGCAGGGACACCTTCCATTAAGCCAGGTTTGTCCAAGCCCGGCCCAACCTGGCCAAGGAACCTTAAAATGCAAATTAAAAAGAAATCAAAGCTGATTTATGATTATCCCTGGAAGTTCTGGTGCTCCCATGGATCCCAGCATTCCCACAGGGAGCTCAGCACTCGTGGTTTCAATCCCTGAGCGTTTCCCAAATTTGGCCTTTCCCAAAGGAACAACAGCCCAGGATTTCCTGGAAGTCCAAGGGATAAAGGCCCATTGTGCTCCAGAGGGAGACATGGAAGAGCCACGCTGGGAGCCCCACAATGATCCCACAGGAGCCTCCTCGGGCAGCAGAAAGGTGGGATTGGGGCTGCCAGGAAAGGAAAACACTCCTTTTAGGGAGATTTTAGGGTCTCCAGGCTCTGAGGGACAGGAGCAGCAGCTCCAGGGGGGTTTCCTGGGAAGGCAGAGGTTAGGATCAGGGAATGCTGGGGTGGAAAGCCATCCTATGGATCTTGTTCCACCAGGACACCCTTCCACTATCCCAGGGTGCTCCAGCCTGGCCTTGGACACTGCCAGGGATGGATCCAGGGGCAGCCCCAGCTTCTCTGGGCAATCCAGTCCCTCACTGCTCTCCCAGCCAGCAATTCCTTCCCCATATCCCACCTAACCCCGCCCTCTGGCAGTTCAAAGCCATTCCCCTTGTCCTGGAATTCTCTTCCCATAGAAAAATCCCTCTCCCTCCTTTTCCAAGCCCCTTTAAGGTCCTGGGAGGGTTCACTGAGGCCACTTGGGGACAGGAGACTCCCCCACAGCCAGAGGGAGGGGAAAAGGGAGGAAGGGTTTGGAAGGTGCTCTCCTTAAAGCTCTTGGAATCAAAACTTCCTCCCCAAATCCACCTGGAAAAAGGGACCAGGACAGAGGGATGAGCTGGCACCTGCTGGAATCAGGAGCTCCTCATCCATCCCTTCTGCTCCCAATCCCAATTCTACAACAACTGGTTATCCCCCTTCCCTCTCAGCTCCCTGAGGAGAGGCACACCATCCCAGATGAGCCATCCCTACATTTGTGCCCACGTTTCCCTGCAGGGAAAAGAGAAACCCGACTTGCCTGAAGGTTCCCTGCAGGAGTGACAACGCTGGATGTTTGCTGTGTGGGTCAAACAAAACCCCAGAACTCCAACCCCAGCTTCGGATTCATCCCCAAAGCCACAGAAATCCCACTGCCAGGGCTCTGCCATTCCCAGTTTTCAGGCTGGCTGTGGAGCTCTGGAGAGTGAAGACAGAGCTTTGTTACACTGAGGGAAACTCAGCTGAAACAGGAGAGATTCCTTGCCATGAGCCCCCTGAATTCCCACTGGGGGGGAGACAAAGGGCCCAGCCTGGTCCTTGGCAGGTGCAGCTGCCTGGAAAGTGGGATTTTGTCCCCAGATGCCTGGAAAGTGGGATTTTGTCCCCAGGTTGGGAAGCTCTGTCCCTTCAGAGCTGCTGAAACCCCAAAGTCTGTGCCTGCCCAGCACACAAAGCCTGGATGTGCCCTCTGCTGGATGCTCCCAGTTCCAGGTGACCTCCAGCAGCCCCAGAGGCTTTCAGAGACACCCACTGATCCCAGATTTCTCTGGGAATCAGGATAAAGCAGCCTGGACACATCTGAAGCCATTCTGGGGGGACAGTATTACTAATCCACAAAAAAAAGTCCCCCAATTAACCAGAGGGCTCTGGAAGGCAACAGAACCCTGGAATAAGCAGGGGAGTGAAAATAAAGGCCAGAATTCTGGAATAATCCAGGAAGTTGAAATAAAGGACAGCTTGGAAGTGCCCAACCAGCAGCCTGGAAATTTTCCTTTGTGCTTTATTTTTTCCCTTCCCTTTCACTCATCTCTGCTTGGAAAAGGAGTGGGAATATCCCTCACTTGAGACACTGGAAGGTTAGTGAGGAAAGTGGTTTTCCCCCTTTACTCTGAGCAGGAATTATCCCCACCCCAAAGCCTGTGCAGCTCTCCAGAGTTCAGCAATTTTGGGACATTTGGGAGGATATTCCAGACACAAGAAGTGGGCAGGATTCTCCTCCCGGAGAGGGATTCAAGCCTGTGATCCACGAGAAGCTCCCTGTCCTGTGACACTCAGCAAACTCTGCCCTGGAATTCCAGCTCCTCAGCCAGGGCCTCCAGGACCAAAGCCCTGGGATTCAAAGGAAGAGGGGAGCAGGGATTCCATCCCTGCCCTTCAGCACAGGCAGGATGGCTTGTGGGCCACAGCCCAGCCACAGGGATTGGGCAGGACCCTGGACACAAAGCCTCACTGCTGGCTCATGGGCTAAATTTAGTGGGGCCTGACTAAACCACCGCTTAGGTAATGACCCAAAAAGCACCTGATGTGGCTTTTTGTGACACACGGGATGGGCTGGGCAGCTCCAGCCACTTCCTGGGGCAGGAATGTGCACGTGGCAATGTCCTGCTGCCCTGGGAGGTCCCAATGGCACCTGGAATTGGCACCTCCCCCTCAAAGAGAGGCTCTGCTTCAGCCCCAATCCATGGCACACCCTGGACAGCCAGGGAATACCCCATTCCCCACCTCCTGCCTCAGGACCCTTGTTAAGGGCCTGCTCTGCTCTTGGAAGAGCACAAAATCCTCCAGGATCCCAGCCCCATCCACAGGCATGGGCAGCCTTTTCCTGGGATGCTCAGCACTGGATTCCCTGCTGGTATTTGACAGGAACCTGCAGAAGACCAGGGGATTCCCTGACAGAGGATCATGGAATTCCCTGACAAGGGACCATGGAATCCTCCTGCAGAGGACCATGGAATTCTACTGCCTCAAGTCCCACCCCCTGTGCCTTCCAAGTCTGGAGAGAAGCGAGGGGAGTCACACAGAGAACATCCCAAAATGTCCCGATGACACTGGATTTCAGGAACCCTGGGACTCAAACCCCACATTAATGGCACTGTTGTATTCTACAATTAATTGTCATTAATCCTGCTGTGTCCAAGCAGATAAAGCACAGAATGATAAAGGCCTAAAAAAAAAGACAACTCCATCAAATTCCCTATTTATCAGCAGAGGACTGGAAGTTTTGGCTCCAACAGGACAGAGATGGTGGGTCAGACCCAAAGGAGAGGGAAATCATGGAATGGTTTGGGTTGGAAGGGACCTTAAAGATCCCCAATTCCAAGGGTTCCAAGGGAACCTTCCACCTCGGGAGGGTGTCTAGGTGGGAACAGGGTGAGTTCACACCCCCCCAAATTCCCTCCCTCTCAAGGAACTCCAGCCCTGAGTTCCAGGGATCTGATTTCTGCCAGCCCAACTTTTCCCACAATGTCCCCCCTTCCCAAAGCCACAACCTTCCCATGGGACCTAAACCTGCAGGGATTCCTGTCCCCAGCCAGCAGAATCCACTTCCCAGGGCTCTCAAACCCCGAGTCCTCATTTCCTCTCCTCATCCCTTGTTTTCTCTGCTTCCCCCACTTCCCAAAAAGGTGAAAAGCCTGAAAAAGTCAGGGGAAAAGCCAACAGAAACCAAAAAGTAGGAGGTGCCTTTGGGAGCACAGAGGATTAAATCAGTGTAACCACAAGGAGTCAGATTTACCAGTTCCAGGACAAATGTTTTACTCCTAAAAGGGTAATTTCCCTATTAAAATATCTATTTCTCTACTGAAATATGTATTTTTCTATTGAAATATCTATTTCTCCATTGAAATACATCCATTTTCTATTGAAATACCTATTTCTCCACGGAATATTCCCTATTCTTGTTGACTTCACAGTCCTGTTGTCCACACAAGGATTCCAAAGCAAAGCCATCCCTAAAATCCACGTGCAAGTCACCCCACATCTGTCATTTTTACCCACACAAACTGGACCTGCTGATTTCTCAGCCTCGCTCCTTGCTGAGAGTTCCCAAAATTCAGCAACACAGAAGCCAAGTGGGATGTGATACCTTCAAGAAGCATCCCATGGATCCATCCATCAGCCTTTCCCTGAATCCATCAGGGAGAAACCTCTACCCACATCTGAAAGGGAAGGAAAACCAGGGAAATAAAAGAATAAACCAAGAAAAAGATAAATTAAAAAGGACTTTGCCAAACAAATCAGTTTGGGAACAGCCAGGACCCAAAAGCAGCTCCCTGTCATGGCCTTGTTTCCCAGAGAAGTTGGGAATTCCCATCCCTGGGAGTGTCCAAGGCCAGGACAGTGGGAGGTGTCCCTGCCATGGCAGGGGTGGCACTGGGTGGGATTTCAGGTCCCTTCCCACCCAAACATCCTGCAATTCCATGTTTGCTGCCTCAGGTTTCCAGGTTCCTCTCAGTGCCAACAACTCCCCTTCCCAAACGCACTGAAAACCCAAACCTGGTTCTTCCCAAACTAGAACAATACGTGACCTTCACATCCTCCTCACTGGACTGAGACAGACTCCAAGGGGCAGCTTTATTTGCCCCTAAACCCCAGATGGGTCTTAACTCTTCAACCACGTCCATGCTGCTCATGGAAGAGCTTCACAGGACAGCTTTAAAATACCATCTTCATTTGGAATCAGTTTTAGACCCCATTTGGATTCAGAATCAGTTTTAGACCCCCAATTGGGAATCAGAATCAGTTTTAGACCCCCAATTGGGAATCAGGACCAGTTTTAGACCCCCATTTGGAGTCAGAATCAGTTCTAGAACCCCACTGGATTCAGAATCAGTTTTAGGCCCCCACTTGGGGTCAGAATCAGTTCTAGAACCCCACTTGGGGTCAGAATCAGTTTTAGGCCCCCACTTGGGGTCAGAATCAGTTTTAGGCCCCCACTTGGGGTCAGAATCAGTTCTAGAACCCCACTGGATTCAGAATCAGTTTTAGGCCCCCACTTGGGGTCAGAATCAGTTTTAGGCCCCCATCTGGAGTCAGAATCAGTTCCAGACCCCCACTTGGGGTCAGAGCAGTTTTAGACCCCCATCTGGGGTCAGAATCAGTTTTAGACCCATATTTGGAGTCAGCACCACTCAGAAACACCCTTAAGAGCACAATGCTTGTCACTCTCTGCTCAGGGCTGATGCCCCCACCCAGCTCTCCTGCTGGGAAGGCTCAGGTGTCCCCTGGGACAGGCCTGGCCCTGCCACCAGCAGGACAAAGCCAAGCCCCAGTGGCCTCAGAGACACTGCCAGCTGGTCCCAGTTAATGATCCACCACCCTCCCAGCTCTGCAGCCTCCAACCCACCCCAGGGCAGGTGACTCAGGGACACAGGGTGGGACCACACGCTGCCTTTTACCTGTTTGGGGTAAACACCTCATCTTACCCTACAAACTGGCTGGGTTTTGGGAAAAACTCAGCTTTTAGGCCCTGCCAGGGTGTGTTTTCCCAGTGCAAACATCCCTAAGCTCAGCTCTGCATGCCAGTCCCTGCCCAGGGCTGGGAGCAGGGCATGGACACTGGTTTTCCTCTCCATGCCATTTATTCCTCAAGCACCACCTCATCTCTCCAACCCAACAGTCTGTCCCAATCCAAGCATTATTAAGGATCCACTGGTGAGGGACTGGGAACAATCAGGATTTGCACATCTGTAATTTCCACCCCCCAGCACTCAAGGGCAGGTGAAAAAAACCCCTTGGAATTTGGAAATAATGCAGAATTTCTCCAACAATCCTCTGTCAGCTTTTAACCTCCACCTTCCACAGGGGAGGACAAATCCCCCCAGGGTCCAACTCCTCTAAATGGGTCACAAATGCAGAGTTTTCCTCACAAAAACACCACCACAAACTTAAAGGGAGTAACACACACAAAAAAATCAAATGCAGGTAGTGCAAAACCTTCCAGAATGATCCCCCCCAATTGTTTTTGTAGAACTCCAAAGAACAGATCTCAGGCTGGGGTTTTGGCAGCTGCTATTCCCAGGAAAGCAGCATTTGACCCTCTGGAAATGCTCCCCAAATGGGTCCATCCCTTCCTCAGGCTGAGTCACTGACAAAGAGCTGGGAGTCTCCCCCACCTCCTGGATGTGGGTCAGGCAGGACACACATCCCTGCCCTGCAATTCCCAGCCTCAGAGGCACTGGAGTTGACAAACCACCAGCTCAGTTGGAAAACTCATTTGGAACAGCCCATTCCAAGGAAATGCTCTGGGAGGGGTTTGGCTTCTCTTGGAAGGCTAGATCCATTTGCTCCAGGGAGCAAGTCAAGTGATTTAAGGCTGAAGGACAGCTCTTGGAAGCTGCAAAAGAAACCAGTGTCCGAGTCCTGAAGCAGCCACAGTTTGCAGGGAATCATTAATGGATACACAAGAGGCAGGAAAATCAGTGCTCTCCAATAAATCCACCCTCAGTCTTGGCCAGATCCTGAGAAAGGCCGAGGAAGTGGAAGAGGATGGAGAGTGAAGATGAGGAGGCAGCACTTAGAGGGGAGAGGAGAGGGAAAATCAGGGAACAGACTGGAAAAGATGCCTTACTGATGAATAAGGGAGCGTTTTTCCTTCCCTGACACACCCAGCACTCCAAGTGTAGCCACACCACCAACTCTGAACACCCCAGGAAGGGGAAAAGGAGGGGAAAACCCAGTAGGGACAGGAAGCAAAGTCTGCCCCATTCCCTGGATGTGGTGGGGGATGCAGCCCATGCAGAGGCTCCTGATGGAACCCCCAGGGATGACAAGGCCGGGTTTGTCCTGTCATGGGAGCTGTTTTGGTGAGGGGACACAAAGAGCCAGGCCCTGTGCTCGTTATTCCAGAACTCCATGGACCAAATGCCCCGGGAAAGGGAGCACAGAAAGCAGGGAGCTGAGTGCACACAACGGGACACACAATGAGTGCTGGGCCCCAACACCACCCTCAGCTGGCATTTACATTTTAGAGGAAAAATCAAGGTGCTGCTCAGCCATTTCTGCTGTGGGAATCAAGTCCAGGAGAGCGGGAAGACTCAGAGCCCTCTCCCTCAGCATGGAATCACCCCTGACTGAAGGAGACAAGGGAGGGAGGAGCTGTTTGGCTGGGAATCTGCTCCATCCAGGAGCCTGTGCCTTGACCTGGGGCATCTCTGCCACCTCAACACCCTGTCCTGTTTATACCAGTGAGGCTCTGCTTAAACCTCAGTCCAAGAAGGGCACAAGGACCAAGAGGTGCTGGGAACACTCAGATGTCCTGGGGTGGCTCCAGAGGCACCTTCCCAGAAGAGCCCAATTCCTGCTGCTTTGCCTCCATGGAAGCAGGAAAACCCCGAAGAAAACTGGGAGAAAAGCCTGCCAGGAGGCTGAATTCCAGCACTGCTTTGGTGCTGCTTCCCATGGGGTGCAGGACAGGGATCCTGTCCCCTTGGGAAGAGGGACTGCAGCCAGCCCTGTCCTCAGCATTCCCATGGCCAAGAGTGATCCAGGTGAGCTCTATGTGTGCCCATCCCTTGGGAAGAGGCACCTGGCAGGATTTAATCCCTGAGCTTCCAGAGTGTCTGCACAACCTTCCTCCAGGAACACAGGGCCGGACAGGGATCCAGGATGTGTTTGAGGGACCCATTAGATGATTTTCTTCTAAAAGCAAAGGGAGAAAACACCCTGAGCAAGCACAACTGCTGCTCCCCACGAGCCCAGGAGAGGAAGGGCAGGAGCACAACAGGGATTAGCCCCTCCTGTGTGCCAGGAATCAACAAAGCCAATGTCCAGCAGGCTTTGCTTCTCCTAGGACCTGAAAGCCCCCAAAACACAGACCCTCTAAAGAGCAGCATTTCAAGGCAGTGCCCAGTGACACCCAGGACAAAACACAGGCTGCACGTCCAGGGAGCTTCAGTGAAATTTCTCCCTGGCAAAGGGCACAATGCAGAGCCTCATGAGGGGGGCATCCCCTGCTTAATCCCCCAGCCCCAGCCCTGCCAGGTTTGCAGGGTGTGGAGCCCTGCTCTGAGCTGACATTACTGGGCTGCTGCTGCTGCTGAGAAACGCTGGGCACGTGGGAGTCGCTTCCCAGAGGCTCCCTGGGATTGTAAGGGAGTCCTGATGACACTCCAAAACAATCCCTACTACAAATCCAAGTGCAGCTTCCCTGGGAAAGCTGGCAGGAAGAGCAGCAACCCCTGGATGCAGCGGGAAGGGGAGCAGGGACACCCTTATCCAGGCAATGCACTCACATTCCCGAAATCCCACGGTCCCTTTGGGGTTCCCTTAAGGTGTCCCAACAAAGAAAGGGCCCCTACAAGGTGTTTAATCAGCATTCAGTGCTCCGAGGCCACGTGGGGACTGGCACCAGAGGCACAATCCTGCTGGGCTGCTCAGAATTCCAAAGCCACTCCGATGTTTGGGAATGAGACGAGGAAAGAGTTAAAATCACCCCAATGCACAGCAATGCAAAGCCCTTATTTTCCCTATTTTCCTCCTTTTAAGCAGGGCTGGGATGTCCAGCCACAACAGGCACACTCCAAGCCCTCCTGACTGAATCCGTAATTCCCGACTGGATCTCCATGACTGTGGCAATTCCATGATGATGCAGGTGCTCCCTGGCATTCCAGGTCTGCTCCCATATCCTCCACAGTCCAACTGACAAGGCAACAGTGGCACAGTGAACTGAGAATTCCAGCCAATTTTCAGGGAAAACCCCCATCCAGCTACCAGCAAAGGCACCAAATTCCACTCTAAAAGCAGCAGGACAATCCCCCCCTGGAAGTTGTCCTTTGGGCAACAGAGATTATCTTTTGGTCCAGTTTGCTGGGATTTGGCAGGAATCCATGGATTTCAAGTTCTCCCAGCAGCAGGCACCACCCCCTGAGCCACATTTACCTGGATTTTACGGATCAGCCACGACCTGTGCCAGCACTTCTGATGGCTCTGGGAGAAAGGGGGGGCTCTCCCAGCCCTGGAATGGAGCTGTTGCCACATCTCTGTGCTTTCTGCAGCATCACCACACGATTCCCCCCATCCCCTGGGGGCAGGAGGAATCCCCAAATTCACACCCTGGCTGCCCCAAAAGTTTCCAGAAATGTGTGCCTTTAAAGACCAAACCCACAACAACAAACCCCTACCAAAACAAGACATTCCAGTGCACGGGCTCTTCCCTGGGGACAGGCCAGAGAGAACAAAGCCACGTGACCCCCCCCTTGCTCAACTCCCCTTGGAAGGGGTTCAAGTCGGATGATAAGTGTGGTGTAAGCCTATAATGGGCATAAAAAGGAATTTATCCCAAATGTAAACTCTGTCCTCCCCTCTGCCTGCACGGAGCAAACACGGGGGGGAGTTTGGTGATTACAAAACGCTCCCCCCCGGGAGCTTTGGACCTTTATTCTCCTTGACTTAGGACGGGCCTAAAATTAGCAGGGAGCGCAACGCTCGCCGTGTGTTACAAACCCTGGGTAAACTGGGCAGCGCAGGGACAGTCAAATAAAGCTGGGCACTATTTATAATTCCTTTCAGGCACAAAACACAGTGACACTTCCCTTTCCCAGCTCGGCTGCTTAAAAATAGAGCTCAGGGACCACAACCATTTACCCACAAAAGGGAGGCGAAGCGGCCGGCAGGGAAGGAAGCGGGAGCTGCGGCCGGGGCGGGGAGCCCTGCAGCCTGGGCCAAAGGGCTCTGGGGGGGTTCTAGGGGGCAGGAAGGGAGGATTTGGGGTGTAAACAGCCCGGCTGGGGCACCCCAGGAACTGCCGCCTCGCTCCGCCCCGGGCCCGGTTTCCGGGTAGTAACAGAGCAGCCAATCCGCGGAGTTTGGAGCTGTGCTCCAGGCCTCTTCCCTGCAAACACGGCTCCAAGGCCGCCCCTCGGGCCCAAACTGGGGGCACCCGGCCAGGGGCACCCCCAGCCTGGCACTGCCAGGGGCTGGGGGACGGCTGGAGAGGCCTGGGGGGCTGCCCCATGGATAACCACAGGCTGGTGAGCAAACCCAGCGGGGTTTTTGGGGCTGTCCCTCAGTGGTGGCAGTGCCCCCCACCCCGAGGGGGCACAGGGCACCCAGACCCACAGCGGGACCCCCAGAGCAGGAGGCAGGGAAGGTGGCCCCCCGTGCCAGGCTCAGCCCCGCGGGCCGGAGCGGGGCATGGACAATGAGTGACTCAGAGTTGGGGCACATCCCAAGCCAGAGGAATAAAGGGCAGCCCAAGAGGGCCAGCCTGCCCTCCCTGCGCAGCCCCACGGGCAGCAGGCACCTCTCCCCTCCCCTGCTCACAAAGACCGAGCCACAAAAGGACACGGACGTGTCGCGATTGAGAATGGGAAAAGCAGCTCAGCCCCCAAACCTGGCACCGCGGGGGAGGCAGCGCGTTATCCACCCTGCAAAAGGTGGCCCCCTTGGCAGGCCATAAATCCCTCCCTTTATTCCCCGCCGGAGACACGGCAGAGGGATGGAAACAGCAGGGAAAATGGGGGAAAAGCCCCGTAACAAAAACCTGCCCGACACAACAAAACCCTCGGAGCGCCGGGGAGGAGCTGCCTTAAGGACATTCCTTCAGAGGGGTCTTTTCCCTGGTCACCACCCAAGGGGCACGGCAGAGCCTCCCTGCGGCTTCCAGGCAGGGAGATTCCCAAGGGAATCTCTGGAGCCGGGGCCTGGAGAGCTGCGGGCGAGCCAGGCAGACAAACAAAAAAGGTTGGGAGGGAGGAGGGAGGGAGGGAGGAGTGGAGGAGTCATCTGACACATCCAACTTCCTAAGTTTGTTGTCCGCAGGAGCCCGGCTGCTCTAACCCTCACCCCCTCGGCAAACCGGGAACGCTGCGCCTTTCCTCCTTTGGGAAAAGGTTCCTTTTGTCAAGCCGGGGGAGAAAGAGCCGAGCAGCAACTCGCCAGCACGGCGAGGAATCCCGGATATCCAGGGATTTCTACCTAGGCAGCCGCTGGAAAACACCCAGCGGCAAAGGCACTGGGGGAAAACCTGCTCTTTGTCTCCCAAAATGCTGCGATGGCTGGCGACGAACGGGAACAAAAAAAGGGGAAAAAAAAAAGGAAAAAGGCGAGGGGGAGGGGAAAGGGAAGCAGAGCAGCGGCACGGCAGGCTGGGCCTCGGGCCCTCTCCGGCCCTGGGCAGCCGATCCATCCCGAAGGAAGGTTTTAACCCCCCCCCCCCCCAGCGCAGGAAACAGCTGGAATTCCCGACCCTCCTCCCGGTGCGATTAAGCATCGATCCCAATTGGCGTTCGGCGGAGTCTGACATGTGTAACTTTAAACCCCCGGATAAAAATAGCTCCGATTCGAGCACCATCAGGACTCATTTCCTATTTGCTTCGAAACAGGGTAAAAAACCACCCCGAGAGCAGCTCCGGGGGGGCGAGGGGGGGAGAAACGTCAGGCACAAGTTTCCTTCGATAAGCCACAAACAGGAGCTGCTGCTCCTCCTCCCTCCCCCCCCACCTTCCCAAAAAAACACCACCGAATCCAAGGAAGTTTGTTTACCTCTCCCTGGGAACTGAACCAGCCCTCGGCGTTCGCCGACCCCCTCGGCAGCACCACCAAACCCAAACCCTGCCGAGGGAGGTCGGGAACAGCCAGGAGACGGAGCCCAAAAAAAGCATTTCGTCCACTCTTGCCAATCCTAACCCCTTTCCCCGGCTCACGCCGCCACCTTGTAAACAAAAAAAACTATTAATAAAACAACCCCGGCACCGAATTCCCGATGATATTTTTCAACGCCACCCACTCCCCAGACGAGAGAGAAAAGGGATTCACCGCCCCGTAAAAGGGCCGGGGAAGGAAAACAAGGAGGAAAAAAATATCAACAGATCTCGAAAGGAAGAAGGGGGAAAACGGGCATAATAAAGGCTCGGCAGCCCTGGAGGTTACATAAACCTCCTGGGAGACGGGCTGGGGCCCCGCTGCCCTTCGCCCACCCCCGGGCCGAGCCCCAGCGCCGGGGCCCCCCCAGACGGAGCCCCCGGGCCGGGCCCAGGCGCTCGGAGGGCCGGGGGGGGGAACAACCCCCACCACACCAACACAGAGCGCCCACCAAGGCCTCTCTGCCTCGGGGCCTGCCCTCCCCGGCCTGCCCCGGCGGGCAGGGGGCTGCGGGGCGCCCACCCGGCAGGGGCACCACCCCGGGAGGGCCGGGGGGACACCCCGGGAGGGGCCGAGCCCCGCAAGGCCCGGGGCAGGCCGGGCCAGGCCCCGCACAGGGCCCCGCAGGCCGGGCCGCCCCCGGGGGGCGCGGGGGGCACGAGCCGGGGGGGGGGGCAGCGGGGCCGGCCCGTCCCCTCCCAGCCCGAGGGCACGGCAAGGATACAGCTTGACCACGTCGGTGTCCATCCGCCTCTTGCCCGGGCTGGGGGACGACATGGTGGCCGCGGCCGCCCCCGGCGCTCCGGGCGGGCTGTCAGCGCCGCCGCGGGCCGCCCGGCACCGAGGGGGATGGCCGGGCTGTGTGGCGCTGCGGGCCGGCGGCTGCGGGTGCCGGTGCTGTCGCCGCTATCGTCGCTGTCGCCGCTGTCGCCGACAGGGCCCCCCCCCACCCCGGCCGCGCCGCTCGCGCTCCCTCAGCCGCCCCGGCCGCCTCTGCCACAGCCTCTCGCTGCGCCCCTGACGTCACCCCGCGCTGACGTCACCGCCCCGCCGCGCGCCCATTGGCCGCGCCCCGCGAGCGCCGCGCCGCCCGCGCGGGGTGTGACGGGAGTTGTAGTTCCGGGAGGGAGGCGGAAGTGGGGTGATGGCGGGATGGAGGGACCGCGGGTTCGAGACCCCTCCCGGGCTCCGCCGCCCCCCAACAGCCCCCGGGGTATCCCCCGTTCCCGTTCTTCGGGAATCGTGATGCACACCCTGCTCCACACCCTCCCCAATCTCCGCTTTCCCGTCCCCGCCGTGGTCAGGGAGCCCTCCCACCCATGGCAGGGTCAATGGTTTGCTGCAATTCCCCGGCAGCTCCCGCTATTCCCGTACTTCTCCCTATTCCCAAGGGATACTCCCATGTCATATTCCCCACGGCTCCCCCATTCCCAAGGGATTCTGCCACTCCCTTGGCTCCCCACATCTCCATTTTCCCATTCCCACCAAGGTCCAGGGGAACCATCCCAAAAATCCTTGGGTGCTCCCATGGCAGGGCCAACGGTTTCCTGCAATTCCCCAGTGGTTCCTGCTATTCCCGCACTTCTCCCACATTCCCAAGGGATTCCGACCCCTCTTAGTGCCCCCCATGTCCACTTTGCTGTCCCCAACAGGGTCAGGGCCAAGGCTTTCCCAAAATTCCCCCTGGTCCCCCATTTCCAAGGCTTTCCCAAAATTCCCCCTGGCTCCCCCATTTCCAAGGCTTTCCCAAAATTCCCCCTGGTCCCCCATTTCCAAGGCTTTCCCAAAATTCCCCATGGCTCCCCCATTTCCAAGGCTTTCCCAAAATTCCCCATGGCTCCCCACATTCCCTGCCTCTCCCACATTCCCCATGGATTGTTGCTCCACTTTTCCCATCCCCACCAGGATCAGGGAACCATCCCACAAATCCTGGGGTGCTCCCATGTAAGTGCCAAGGGTTTCCCCTATTCCACATGGCTCTCCCCCATTCCCAATCCCTGCCTCTCCCACATTCCCCATCCATGGATGCTCCAGGATCAGGGAACCACCCCACAAACCCTGGGGTTCACATTCCTATTCCCATTTCCAGTGGTTTCCTGCAATTCCCCATGGCTCCCCCTATTCCCTGTCCTTCCCCCTGTTCCTCATGGCTTCTGACACTCCATTTTCCCATCCCCACCAAGGTCACCCCACAAATCATGGGATACACCTGTGCCAGGGCCAACATTCCCCCCTTTTTCCCTGCGTTCCCCCCATTCCCATGGATTCTGACACCCCCTCCATTGCCCCCATGCCCAGGAGGGAACCACCCCACCAATCCCGGGATCCCCCCATGCCAGGGACAACAACATCCCCATGCCAGGGTGGGGTATCCAGCATTCCAGTGTCACTTCCTGCTGGATCCAAGCCTCTCCCTGGGATTGCAGGCCGGGAATGTGGTGGAAGGAGTCCCCAGTGCCCAGTGCCCATCCCGGATTTCCGCTGCGACACCGGCGTGGCATTCCCGGTGCCTCAGTGTCCCGGGGCACTAATGGGAGCCAGCCTCTCCACACCCCACATTCCTGACTCCAGCATCATCCCAGAAACTCAGCCCGCTGTTCCTCCCCTGCCAGGGGAGGAGACACGGCCAAGGAATCCCGAAAAATTCCTCCATTTCGTGTCCCAGCATTCCCTGAAGGCAGCTGGAGCAGGAGGCAACACGTGGGGGCGGGGGGGGGGGGGTGGCATATGGGAGGGGAACTGGGCTCTGTGGCAGCAGAGAACGTGGAAAATTTGGGATACAGGCTCCTGTCATTCCCTGACTGGGAACTCGGAGAACAGGACAGGCAAAAGGAGGATTTCCTCCTACTTTTTTGGACTCCTCATATTCCACCTGTGTGACCCCCCAGTTCTGCCACAGGAATTTCAGGATAACAGGGGCTACAACAGCATCCTGTTATTTTTTGGGAAGCCTTAAGGCCACTCTTGGAGCACCCTTGGATGTGGGAGCACATGGAATTTTGGGGGGTTTGACCCTTTCTGGGTCTGAAAATTGGGATACAGGGGCTGTCTGGCCTTGCCCACCCTGGAATGGGGACATTGTCCTCCCTGGAAGGGGTGGATCCCAGGATTTGTGGGATGGTTCCATGGCCATGGAGCGAAGTGGAGATGGGGAGTCAGAATCCATGGATGGGGAATAAGGGCAGCCACAGGGAATTGCAGGAAACCATTGGAAATGGAGGATCCATGGGAAGCCATAGGGAGCTGTGGGAGCTCTGTGGGATCAGGGAAAACCTGGAGGAGCTGAGACAGAGGGATCTGCAGGTGGGGGCAGCTGGAAAAGGGGCTCCTCCATGCCCAGCCTGGGCACTTCCCAGCCCATCCTCACCCCTCTGGACTGGGAATACCCACATCTTCATCCCAAATCCCAGCCCAGCAGGGCCAGGGGGTGAGGAAGCCCCATGGGAATGAGGATCCTCCTGGGAAAGGAAGGATTCCCACCCAAGCTCAGGCTCTGGTGCTTCCCAGGGGATCCCTGCCAGGATCCACCCAGGAGGGCAGGAGCATTCCCAAATTTTGGGGTTCAGGGAGAGCAGGGATCATGCCCAAGGCACCTGTAGCATTCCCAGGCATGGGATGGGCAGAAAATTCCTTAGAGGGGATGAGGCAGGATGAAACCCCAGAGGTGGGGCTGGGGAATCCCAGGAAGGCTCCTCCAGGGGGGTTGGCTTGCTCCGAAAACCAGGACTGAGGTGTCCCTGTGCCTTCAGCCACATCCAGTGGCTGGGACACACCTGGAGACAGGAGATCCAGCTGTGCCTGGCTTTTCTGTGGAATCTCAGCCTTTCCCAAAGCCCCTTCCCTGACATCCTCAAGGATGGAGGTGACAGATCAGGGTGGCCCTTCCCAGTTTCTTTTCCCTGCTCCGTGAGATCCCAAGCCATGAGAAGGCCTGACCCGCCTCTTCCCGGGTTTTTGGCTGCATCCCACCCTCCTACCCCAGGGATTTATCATTCCAGAGGGATGCTTTGGACAGGTGATTCCAGGCACAGCAACACGAGGCCAGGGGCTGGGAAATGAGGAAATGAGGAGTGGGAAAAGAGAGGGAAGGCAGATGGAACACTGATCCCACAAAAAACCAGGGATGCAGGAGCCACATCCCATGCTCAGAGCTCATTCCACCCCGGGAAAAAGCAGCAGGAAGGAAAAAGCAACCAAGAAAAACTGAAATGTTTATTCCCACCTGGCGTCACTTCCAGCGGGACGGGGTCGGACGCCACGGAGCTGACGGCGTCTCCTCCTCATCCCACGGCACATCCCGGCTCCAGCACGGCTCCCAGAGCCCCTGGAGCCTCGGGATACAGCAGCAATTCACTGGTGAAGGCAGGGGCTTCAGCAAGGCAGGCGGGGAGGGGCATCCCGGGCTGGAGCTTCCTCGGGATGCCCTTCCCGAGGCACGGAGCTGCCCAGGAACAGCGGGGACAGGGGGGGTCTCTGCCATGATGCCCCCAGTGCTGGTTTCCAGAGGCAGAGGAATCCGGGAGGAATTTGGGAGGAATTCAGGAGGAGTTCAGGAGGAGTTCAGGAGGAATTCATGCTCTCCCACTGCCGGAAAATACGGAACACCTTGCAGGACTTCTCCGAGAGGCTCTGGAAGAGATGGGAGCAAACAAGACCAGAGTCAAGGCTGTGCAGCAGGAATTCCATCCCAAATATCCCAGCTGGCTGCACTTGGGACACCAATGGACCCCAGTCTGTGCCTTTTCTTTGTTATCCCAATTTACCAACGGGATGGAGGGGAAAAAATCCAAGGTGACAACAAGCAACAAGCTGGAAGGGACTCCAGGTAGGAGGGAAGGACTCTGGGAAGCAGGAAGGGACTCAAGGAAAAAGGAAAGGGCTCCAGGAAGGAGCAAGGGACTCCAGGTAGGAGGAAAGGACTCTGGGAAGCAGAAAGGGGCTCCGGGAAGCAGAAAGGGGCTCCAGGAAGCAAGAAAGGGGCTCCAGGAAGCAAGAAAGGGATTCCCAGAAGCAGGAGGGGATTCCCAGAAGCAGGAGGGGATTCCCAGAAGCAGGAAAGGGCTTCAGGAAGTGGGAAGGGACTGCAGGAAGCAGGAAAGGGCTCCCAGAAGCAGGAAGGGACTCCTGGTAGCAGGAAAGGGCTCCAGGAAGGAGGAAAGGGACTCCAAGCAGGGGTCTGGTGCCTCTGAGCTGTGTCTGGTCCCACTGGAGCAGCTGGAATTTTCCTGGCACGTGGCACAGCCACAATCCCAGAATCATGGAATAGTTTGGGTTGGAAGAGACCTTAAAGATCATCCAATTTCAAGGCCTTGCTGTGGGCAGGGACCTGCTGGGGACACAAGTCTCGGGAAGCCCCCTGAGACAAATCCTGGAGCAGGACTGTCCCACTGCTCCTCCGAGCCCCAGGCAAAGCAGGAGGGGGCTGGAAGGGGAATCCAAAGGGATAAGGAGGCAGGAGCAGGAGCCAGCTGCTCCACAGCCACCCACAGAGGGGTTGTGGCCTCAGCTCTGCTTCCCTGGCTCGGGAAAGCCAGGAAAGCCTGGGGATCAGGGATCAGGATGGCTGCAGAGGGCAGCTCTGGGAACATGGAATGAAACTGGATCTGCTGTTTATAGCAGCTCCAAGGCTTGGGATGGATGGATGTAGGAATGGATCCCAGGGAGGGGCTGCCAGAGGGGAAACTGGGACCCCTGGAGAGAATTTGGTTCTTGACTCCCAGCTGGAATTGTGTTCACTCCAAAGGAAGCCCATTGATCCCAAATCCTGCCCAGAGGGATCCAGTCTGAGGCACTGGATGGATGGATCCCAGTAAGGAGCTGCCAGAGGGAAACAGACTGGAGACACATTTGGTACTTGTCTCCCAGTTGAGATTCATCCCAAAGGAAGCCCATTGATCCCAAATTCTGCCCAGAGGGATCCAGTCTGAGGCACTGGATGGATGGATCCCAGTAAGGAGCTGCCAGCGGGAAACTGAGACTGGAGATACATGTTTGGTCCTTGTCTCCCAGTTGGGATCACATTCCCAAAGGAGGCCCACCCATCCCAAATTCTGCCAGAGGGATCCAGTCCTTGAACAGCACCACATTGTCATGGATGAATCCCAGTAAGGAGCTGCCAGAGATAAACTGAGACTGGAGACACATTTAGTCCTTGTCTCCCAACTGGGATTCAGTCCAAAGCAAGTCCATCCATCCCAAATCCTGCCCAGAGGGATCCAGCCCTTGAACAGCTCCACATTGTCATGGAAGAACCCTGGGGAGGGGCTGCCAGAGGGAAACTGAGACTGCAGACATGTTTGGTCCTTGTCATCCAGCTGGAATTGAGTTCCCAAAGAAAACTCATCGATCCCAAATTCTGCCCAGAGGGATCCAGCCCTTGAACAGCTCCAAATTCTATCCAGAGGGATCCAGTCCTCGAGCAGCTCCACATTGTCATGGATGAACCCTGGGAAGGGGCTGCCAGAGGGAAACTGAGACTGGAGACACGTTTGGTCCTTGTCTCCCAGCTGGGATCACATTCCCAAAGGAGGCCCCCCCATCCCGAATCCTGCCCAGAGGGATCCAGCCCTGGGCAAGCAGCGCTTGGCTCTGGATTTGGGCATTCCCAGGCTCACCACTGGCTCCGTGTCGGGCACCGTGTCGCAGCTCCGGGTGCCCAGGAGGGTGTTCAGCACCACCTGCCAGCCCGGCTCGCCATTCCCGGCCTTATCCGTGTGGGATGCCACGTCCTCCAGGGATTCCTGTCCCTCCGTGCTGCTCACCCAGGGACACCAGTCCCGGTGCTGGGACGTGGGGTGGAAGAAGCTCCTCGTGGAATTGTCCTGGCAAGGGCAGGAGGGGAAGGAACAGGGCATGGGTTCAATCCCACGGGTTAAACCCAGAGCTGCCCCCTGGATGGGAATCAGCCTTCCCAAATCCCTGTGCCGGGCTCACCGAGCTGCTGGAGGAGCAGAGCCGGGCCCGCTTGGCCCTGCGGACGGGGCTGGATGGCACTTCCATGTTGTCCCCCTGTCCCATGCTGCGGGTCACGGGGCGGCTCCGCGGGGTGGGGCTCGACACCTCCAGCTCCGCCCGCTCCAGGGAGTTGGGAGAATCCCAGCCCCGCGGGCGGGACACGGATGGGGACGGGCTCTTCTCGTGCTGCCAGGGGGGAAAAACACCAGGGAATGGATTATGGAGCTCCTGGGGACACCTCACCTCCAGCTCCCCCATGGCCATGGAGTCGGGAGAAGCCCAACTCTTTCCATGGAGCATCCCAACTCTTCCCATGGAGAATTCCAATTCTCCTCATGGAGAACCCCAACTGTTCCCACGGAGAACCCCAACTCTTCCCATGGAGAAGCCCAACCCTTCTCATGCAGCCGGGGGGTAAACCCAGGGAATTACAGAGCAGCATGAAGGGGGTGGGAGGATCCTGCCCAAACCCTCATCCGTCCATGTGGAGCTGCTCCACATTCCCTTCCCACCAGGAGCATCCTGGACACGGAAGAGGCAGCGCGTGGTTTGAGCAGGATCCTGCTGGAGGTGTCCAACTGGAGCCCCCGGAGGTGCAGGGGTGTCTCTGTGCCCCCTGCAGGCTGTACCTGCTCGGATCCCACCGGGAGCGTGTCCTGGCTCCGTGTGAGCATCCTCCGTGGGGACGTGGGGACGGGCGGGCCGCAGGACTCGGGCTCTGGAGCTGCAGATTCCAGCTGGTGGAAGCCCCAGAGCCCCACCTTCCTCATGCAGCGGGAGCAGGAGATCACCGGCAGGGCCACGGAGCCGCCGGCACTGCGGGGACACCATGTGGGACGGGCAGGGAATCAGGGAATGGCTGGGAATTGCCCCCCTCCTGCAGGGCAGGGACACAGCCCGCTCTCCCAGGTGGCTCCAGGCACAACCCAGCCTGGCCTGGAGCACTTCCAGGGGTGGGAAGAGTTAGGAGAGAAGGGCCCGGGCTTGGAAAATAAGGGGAAAGGGTCCATTCAAACCCGTGGATAACGTGGATTTGGAGTGGCTCAGCCTTGGCAGGAAGCAGGGGAAATAGGGAAAATAGGGAAAAATAAGGGGGGAAAAGGGAAAGAGTGGAAAATAGGAAAAGAGTGGGATAAGGGAAGCAGGAGCAGAGTGAAAAATAAAGGGGAAAAATTGAAAAATAGGGAAAAGGGGAAAAGCAGAATAAGGGAATGGGAACAGAGAAAAGGGGGGGAAAATAGGGAGAGTGGAAACAGGAGCACAGTGAGAAACAGGGAAAAAGAGGGAAAAGAGGGAAAAGAAGGAAAAGAAGGAAAAGAAGGAAAAGAAGGAAAAGAAGGAAAAGAAGGAAAAGAAGGAAAAGAAGGAAAAGACTAAAATAAGGGAAACAGAAGTGCAGTGGAAAAGAGAGAAAGCAGGAAAACGGTGGAATAAGGCAATGAGGAGTGCAGTAAAAAAGAGGGAAAATAGGGAAATACGGGAAGCAGGAGCACAGGGAAAACTGGAAAATAGGAGTGAAATAAAGGAAGCAGGACCAGAGTGGAACAGAGGGAAAACAGGGAAATACGGGAAGCAGGAAGAGAGTGGAAAAGAGGGAAAGCAGGGAAATATGGGAAGCAGGAGCACGGGGAAAACAGGAAAATAAGTGTGAAATAAGGGAAGTAGGAAGAGAGTGGATAAGAGAGAAAGCAAGAAAACAGTGGAATAAGGCAATGAGGAGTGCAGTGAAAAAGAGGGAAAAGAGGAAAATATGGCAAGCAGGAGCACGGGGAAAACAGGGGAAAACAGGAAAATAGGAGTGAAATAAGGGAAGCAGGACCAGAGTGGAAAAGAGGGAAAGCAGTGACACGACATCCCCCAGCAGGAACATCCCCATCCCCTCGGGTTTCCCGGGAAGCCCCCAGTGCCAGCCATTCCCGGGCCATTCCCAGCCATTCCCACCTGCAGTTCCAGCCGCAGAGCGCCAGGATGCAGGCGGGCACGGCGTGGGGTGGCAGCAGCTCCAGGCAGCCCTTCCCGGGAGCCTTCCCGGCCTCGGCCCGCACATCCAGCGCCTCCTGCAGCAGCTCCAGCAGCTGCGCCAGCCTCTCCTCCGACAGCGCCTGCGGGAACAGGGACAGCAGCCTGGGAATGCCGCCCTCGGGAGCCCGGGGAGAGCAGCACCCTTGGAATGCCACCCTCAGGATCCCAGGGAGAGCAGCACCCTTGGAATGCCACCCTCGGGATCCCAGGGAGAGCAGTACCCTTGGAATGCCACCCTCGGGATCACAGGGAGAGCAGTACCCTTGGAATGCCACCCTCAGGATCACAGGGAGAGCAGCACCCTTGGAATGCCACCCTCGGGATCCCAGGGAGAGCAGCACCCTTGGAATGCCACCCTCGGGATCCCAGGGAGAGCAGCACCCTTGGAATGCCACCCTCAGGATCACAGGGAGAGCAGCACCCTTGGAATGCCACCCTCGGGATCCCAGAGAGAGCAGCACCCTTGGAATGCCACCCTCTGGATCCCACATCCCTGCTCTGCTCCCTGCAGGGCATCATCCAGCACTGCCCGGGCTGGGAAACAGGGAAAGGAGCAGCTCCCTCCAGCCCTGGCTCCCTCGGGATCCCCATTCCATGATTTCTGCTCTGCTTAACAGGGAAAAGACTCCTCATTCCATGATTTCCATTCTGGTTAACAGGAAAAACAGAGGAAAAGCTTCCTCCTGCCTTGTGTCCGTCTGGATTCCCATTCCATGAATTCTGCTCTGGTTAACAGGGAAAAGACTCCCTATTCCATGATTTCTGCTCTGATTAATAGGGAAAAGAAACAACTCCTTCCTGCCTTGTGTCCCTCTGAATTCCTACTCCATGATTTCCTCTCAGGTTAACAGGGAAAAGAATCCCCATTCCATGATTTCTGCTCAGGTTAACATGGAAAAGAACAGATTCCTCCTGCCTTGGGTCCCTCTGGATCCCCATTCCATGAACTCCATCCAAGCACCACCTTTTCCAAGGATATGCGGGAACAGCGGAGAAGATCCCATTCCCAGAGGGGTTTGGGGCATCTCCAGTGGCTTTCTCTGGGATTTCTCCCGAATGGATCAGGAATTCTCTGGATCCCACATGGCCAAGGGAGTCTGTGGGATCCCAAATCCCAGTGCTCACAGATCCCAAATCCCAGTGCCCAGAGATCCCAAATCCCAGTGCCCAAGGGAGTCTGTGGGATCCCAAATCCCAATGCCCAAAGGAGTCTGTGGGATCCCAAATCCCAGTGCCCAAGGGAGCCTGTGGGATCCCAAATCCCATTGCACACAGATCCCAAATCCCAGTGCCCAAAGGAGTCTGTGGGATCCCAAATCCCAGTGCCCACAGATCCCAAATCCCAGTGCCCAAGGGAGCCTGTGGGATCCCAAATCCCAGTGCCCAAGGGAGTCTGTGGGATCCCAAATCCCATTTCCCAGACCCCTTGGATCCCTGGAAAGGCAGAGTGGGCACCCAACACTCCAGCCCCATTCCCAGCAGACCAGAGCCATTCCCAACTCCTTTTACCACATCCCAGGAAAAATAGGTGTCACCGGCTCGTGGGGAACACCCGAGGAGAAATCCCAGGTGGGATCAGACCCCCCCCTAGCTCCTGATCCTGGCTGTTCCTGGGATCCCATGGATTGGGGAGGAGGGGCCCTCACCATGTGTGCGAGGTCGTCGGGCCGCAGGGAGGGCAGCTGCAGCTCCAGCTGGCACAGGCTCCGGAACCGCTCCAGGAATTCCTGCAGCAGCACCCGGGGCTCATCCACCAGCAGCAGGGCAAAGCGGGCTGGGGGGAAACATGGGAATGCTGAGCTGTGCCAGCTGCTTCCCAACCTTCCTCATCCCGCTGGGAATGGGGGAGCCCGGCCCAGGGAGGGGCACTGACAGCACAAGGGGAAGGAGGGGGAAAGGGTGGGATATTGGGAAGGGATTGCAGGTTGGGATGGAATTCCCAGAGGAGCTGTGGTTGCCTCTGGATCCATCCCTGGGAGTGGCCAAGGGCAGGCTGGAGCATCCTGGAGCATCCTAGGATAGTGGGAGGATTCCCAGCCCACAAGGGTGGAATGGGCTGGAATTACACCCCATTCCCACCCAAACCATTCCATGATCTCTGTGTTTTCTGGGCCTTCAAGGCACAGCCTTTTCCCTTCCCGAGCAGCCTCCAAGGTGGGATCTGCCCTCCCTGAGCATTCCAGGAGACCCAGCTTCCCTTTCCCACTCCCAATTCCAGGCCAGCCAAACTGCTCCACGGGCACACAAGGAGTTGGAAAGGTTGGAAACAGCCCAGCCAGCCCAGCCTTGCCAGCGTGTTCCATCAGCCCCACAGGGAAAAGGGGAATGTGGCAGCAGGGACAGCAAGGGAATGGGAAAAACAGGGAATAACGGTGGGGAAAATGGGGAATAATGGGGGGAAAAGCAGGGAATAACAGTGGGAAAAGCATTGGAATTGCAGTGGGAAAAGCATGGAATAACAGTGGGAATAACCACAGAAATAGCAATGTGAATAGCAGGGAATAACCACGGGAATAGCGATGGGAATGGCAGGGAATAAGGATGTGAAGGGCAGGGAATAAGGATGGGAATAACCACGGGAATGGCAGGGAATAAGGATGGGAATAACCATGGGAACGGCAGGGAATAACCACAGGAATAACGATGGGAACGGCAGGGAATAACGATGGGAATAACAGTGGGAATAAGGCTGGGAAGGGCAGGGAATAACCACAGGACTAACAGTGGGAATAAGGCTGGGAAGGGCAGGGAATAACCACGGGAATAACAGTGGGAATAAGGATGGGAACGGTAGGGAATAAGGATGGGAATGGCAGGGAATAACCATGGGAATAACAGTGGGAACGGCAGGGAATAACCATGGGAATAACAGTGGGAATAAGGCTGGGAAGGGCAGGGAATAACCACAGGAATGGTAGGGAATGAGGCCGGGAAGGGCGGGCCGACTCACCGGGGCAGGGGCTGTCGGGCCAGAAGCAGAAGCGCTCGTGTGCCGAGCGCAGGCTCCGCCGCAGCTCCTCGCAGCGCTCCCGGTCTGCGGAACACCGGCGGTTATCCCTAGGGAGCCCCCAAGGACACCCCTTCCTGGGAATTCCCCCACCTCCCACCTCCCACCCTCCGGAATCCCCCCATTCCCAGGCTCCGAGCCTGTGGAATCACAGCCCAAAGCAGCCCCGGGTGCAGGAACCGCCTGATCCTGCGGCTTTTCCTCCTGGGATGTTCCCGATCCCTCCTGATCCCTCCCGATCCTGGTGGAGCCACCAGAGCCGGGGCTGGAAGGGAAACTTCCCAAAAAATGTGATCCTGTTTTACTCAGCCATGTTTTCCAAACCAAATCGGTTTCCTCCAAGTCTCTTTTCCAAGCCTAGATTATCCGGGATCTTCCCGACCCGGTGTGATAATTCCCCAGGGAATAATCGGGCCAAGGTTTATTTGGAAATAGCTCATCCCAATAAACAGGGAATGCTGATAAGGGAGTGACCCCCAAGGGAAAGGCTCAGGGAATTCCAGGCAGCAGGAGCAGGGAATTCCAGGTAGGAAAACTGAGCAGTGGAGATCACAATTTTGGGGAGGGGGGGTAACGAGGAGTCCATTAATTAAATCATTAATTACACCATAATTTATGGCTGAATGGGCTGCCTTGATGACTCCACATTGGAAAAGTGAGGTGGATCCGGGCAGCAGATCCAGGAATTCTTGGGAAAGCTTTCAAAAAGGATGTTCCGTAAGGGCATCCAGAGGGGAAGGGCTGGAAAGAGGCCGAGGGGTTTGGGATTGCTCAGGAAAAAAGGGGGTTGAGAGGAACCCCTGGAGCTTCCTAAGGAGGGAATTGGAGAGGGACAATTCCCTGAGCTCTGCTCCCTGGGGCAGCATTCCACATGGGATCCCTCCAGCATTCCACGTGGGAATGGCTCCAAGCTGCACCACAAGAGCTTCAGGCTCGGCATCCCTTTTCCCAGAGGATGCTCCAACACCAGAATTCCTCCCCAAGGGGTGGCTGATGCCACAAGCCCGGAGTGACTGAGGTGGCTTTGGACCATTCCCTTGATGGGATTCAAGGCTTGGAATTCTCAGGCACCTGGAATAAATGACCCTGGGAGAGCTGGAAGTGTTGGACAGGGCTTGGAGAATCTGGGACAGTAGGAGATGTCTCTGCCCATGGCAGGGGTGAGAAAAGGTGGGATTTAAGGACCAGTATTCCCTAGAACCAGCATTCTATGGACAAGGGAATAGAACTGGATGGGATTTAAGGACCAGCATTCCCTGGAATCCCCATTCCAGCATTCCCCATCCCAGATCCCAGCATTCCCCAATCCCAGACTCCGGCATTCCCCAATCCCAGATTCCGGCATTCCCCCATCCCAGATCCCGGCATTCCCCATCCCAGATCCCGGCATTCCCCAATCCCAGATTCCGGCATTCCCCAATCCCAGATTCTGGCATTCCCTCCTTCCCCAATCCCAGACCCCGACATTCCCTCATGCCCCATCCCAGACCCTGAAATTCCCCATTCTGACATTCCCTCATCCCACACTCTGGTATTCCCTCATTCCCCATTCCATATTCCCATATTCCCCCATTCCCCCATTCCCATATCCCCCATATCCCATATCCCATATCCC
>JAWWEW010000041.1:807959-818822 GCA_035583185.1 Anabacerthia variegaticeps
GATGCTCCGGGAAAGGGGGGGGACCCGAGGGATGCTCCGGGAAAGGGGGGGGACCCGAGGGATGCTCCGGGAATGGGGGGGGACCCGAGGGATGCTCCGGGAATGGGGGGGGACCCGAGGGATGCTCCGGGAATGGGGGGGGACCCTCTCTGGTGCCCAGAGTGATGCTCAGGACAGGGGGGACCCCGCAGTGCCCAGGACACGGTGGGGGAAATTCCCACTCAGTGCCCGGTGGGAGGGCTGGGAAGAGGGTCCCGGTGGTGCCCAGGAAGGGGGGACCCCCTGTAGTCCCTGAGCGATGGGTGGGAGGGACCCCTTCGGTGCTGGGAGCACGGGGGGCAAATCCAACCGGTTCCCGGAGTGAGGGCTGGGAAGGGGGACCCCTTTTGGTGCCCGGGACACGGAGGGGGGAAATCCAGCTCGGTGCCCGGTGCGAGGGTCGGTGCGGGGGGACCCTGCGGTGCCCAGGAAAGGGGAGGGACCCCTTTGGTGCCCGGTGTGAGGGACCGGAGGGGGACCCCCTTTGGTGCCCGGAGTGATGCTCGGGAAGGGGGACCCTCCCGGGTATCCAGGAAAGGGGGACCCCCTTTGGTGCCCGGAGTGATGCTCGGGAAGGGGGACCCTCCGGGGTGCCCGGGCTGGGGGTACCCCCGGGTGCCCAAGCGATGCTCGGGAAGGGGGACCCTCCCCGGTGCCCGGGACAGGATGGGTGAAATCCCCCCCGGTGCGGAGGAGGGGGGACCCCGCAGGTGCCCCGGGTGAGGGTGGGGAGTGGAGGGGAGGGGACCCCGGCGAGCCCCCGCTCACCGTGCGGGTCCTGCCTGCAGCAGCAGCAGCAGCGGCGGCGGCGCCGGGCGGGCTCGGGCTCGCTGGCCATGGTGGTCCCGCGGCGGTCCCGGAGCCCCCCCGGCCCCCGGAATTGAACGGGCGGGGCCGGACATGCGCGACCCCGGGAGCCGCCCCCGAGGGACGGGGGGGAACGGGGAGAGAGCGGGGAGGGGGCGGGAGGGGGGCGCGGTGGGGTGGGGAGAGTGGGGTGGCAGGAGAGGGGATGCCCAGGGATTGGGATGCTCAGAGATCGGGGTGCTCAGGGATTGGGGATGCTCAGGGATTGGGGATGCAGAGGGATCAGGGTGCTCAGGGATTGGGGATGCAGAGGGATCAGGGTGCTCAGGGATTGGGATGCAGAGGGATCAGGGTGCTCAGGGATTGGGGATTCAGAGGGATCAGGGTGCTCAGGGATTGGGGATGCAGACGGATCAGGGTGCTCAGGGATTGGGGATGCAGAAGGATCAGGGTGCTCAGGGATTGGGGATGCTCAGGGACCGGGATGCAGAAGGATCAGGGTGCTCAGGGATTGGGGATGCAGAAGGATCAGGGTGCTCAGGGATTGGGGATGCTCAGGGATTGGGATGCAGAAGGATCAGGGTGCTCAGGGATCGGGATGCAGAAGGATCAGGGTGCTCAGGGACTGGGATGCAGAAGGATCAGGGTGCTCAGGGATCAGGGTGCTCAGGGATCAGGGATGCAGAGGGATCAGGGATGCAGAGGAGCTCAGGGTGAGTTTGGGGTCAAACCCAGCAGAGTGAGGTTTGGGAACATCCCTCCTTGGAACAGGCGTGGATTTAGTGATGCTGAACCCAAGAAAAACCCCCAAAAGCACTTGATAAAACAAACTCATTTAATGTGGGAAGCAGAGGGGCCGTTCTGTTCCCAGTCCCTTGGAAAACCCGGGGCCCAGAGGAGAGGGAGGCACCAACACCCGTCAGTCCACACCAAAACCAGCACCAATTCCACAAATTCCTCTTTTCCCCATCCCCCAAAAATACAGTACAATGATTCCATCTTTTCCTGGTCCTACTTTCACTTCCAAAATGCTCCTTTCCCAGAATTTGCAACAACAGAAAGTGAAATAGAAATTTGGCAAATATTGATTGATCCCATCTTTTAAACAAATCCAAGTGTTTCCCCCCAAAAAAGTCCGTGGGTTTGGAAAGCCTGGTTTCCCACCAAGGTGCTGAAGCCACAGCCCAGTCCATAAAGCTCCCAAAAAAAGAGGTGAGCAGTGGAAAAAGGGAGCAGGAGAATGAAATTCCCAGGCCAAGCATGGTGGCCCTGGAGGCACCCGGGGGCTCAGAGCTCACAGGGCCCCAAAGTGGGGAGGCCACGCTGCTTTGGAACTGAAAAATGAAAATAAGAATTAAAAATACAAGTAAAAAGGTGATTTGCTGTATGAACCCAGCAAGTCAAACGTGGTTTTCTCTCTCCTTTAAGCTGCAGCAACAGCTCACGGGGTCAGAAACACAACGACACCGACACTCAGGGATAAAAATTCATGGGGTTTTTATATTAAAATGAAGCCAAACCAAGCCTAAACCTCCCCATTTGGCTTCTCTTGTGCCCAGCTGGAATTCCTTGGCTCTGGAAGCTGCTGTATCCTTGGATCATTCCTGGCTGTGCAGGCCCTGGAGAGGGCTGTTCTGGCTGCACCCTCAGGGCTGGCTTGATTTAGTTGGGTCTGGATGAGTTCAGCTCAGTTTAAACCACAGTGGTTCCGTGAGGAGCTGGATGAGAACCCTGCCTGGAGTTCACTCCCAGGGGGAGCATTTCCAGCAAAACCCTGGCAAAATCCATGCTGGAATTACAGGCACCTGCCCCGTGTGCCTGCAAAGCTGAGCTGAACTGATCCAGGATCAAATCAGTGCCATTCCAGGGCCATGTCCTGCTGCAGCCCTTACTCTCCAAAGATCCACAGGATGTTGACTCCCGACAGTCCAAGATTCACACGCCTGCAGAACCCAAAGTGGTGGGAATGACCCCATTTTAGGGAAGAGCTGCTGTTTATCCCACCAGAAGATGAGTTAAGCCCCACTAACCAGGTGATTTAATCCCCCTGCTGTGGTTCCCCAGCTTTTCCCCAGTACCTACCCCAGCATGCCGGATTCCTTCGTCTTTATGATGTACAGGAACATGAGCAGGGTGTGGAACATGTTGTTCCTGCCCTGGATCCACAGGGAGACAGGAGGGTTTAGAAATCAAAGTTAAAACACACAGACTGTAGCCAGTTTGAAACTTCCCCCTAGGAATTGTCATGGACAAGCACCGGGCTTGGTGGCCCCTTGGTGGCCTTAAGGGGTGACAACACACCAGGGATTGTGGGATTTGGTTTAAAAGAACGTGAATTTCACAGCAAATTGGCAGAAAACCAACAAGAGGGAGCCACTGTGGGGTACCTCAGTTCCCTAACTAGGCACTCCAGCTGGGATTTGGTGGGAGACTGAAGTCCCATGTGGTGGGCAGAGCCCAGGTTGGAGCAGCCTGAACAGGCAATCAGTGGGTCTGGGGCTTAGGGCAGCCCAAGGGAGGGGAGGAGAGGGGTGCAGGCAGTGGGGCAGGGGCAGGGCAGGGGCAGACCTTGGGCAGGCTGTACACGTGGCACTCGTAGATGAGCTCGTAGTGAGGCGGGTTGATGCTGCTCTGGTAGATGCAGAAGAGGTTCTCGTTTGAAGTGTCTGGGGAGCAGAGTTCCAAGGCCCCCATGGCAGAGGTGCTGAGCTGAGCCCACAGCGAGGGACAGCTCAGCACGAGCCAGTACCTGGCCCTAAACCAGTACCTGGTTTGTCTGGAGTCTGGATGAAGTGCTGGGACGTGAAGGTTTTCCCGTCGGGATACTTGGGGTGGGGCGGGAGCCTGGAGTCCAGGTAAGTGCAGAACACGTGCATGAGGATCTGGGAAACAGACCCAAATGTCACTGGAAGGGCCCCAAAACCCCTGCCCTGATCCCAGGCTCAGTCACAGTGTGTGACAGGCTGTGGTTGTGGCTTAACCCTGGGCTTAGGAGCAGCTCTGTGCCTAAAGCACTGACTCCAGTGGGTCAGGGTCTGGCTGAGCAGGAGGGGAACCCAAAACACAGCCCTGCCCACACCAAACCCAGCAGAACCTCTCCCCTTCCCTCAGGAAAGGCAGAACAGAAATCCCTGGAACAATATGGGCTGGCCAGGAGCCTTAGGAATGCCACAAGTGTGGAATGAATTCCCAGAGAACCATCCCACAGCCTGTGGGGTGTTTGAACCCTTCCTGGACCCACCAGGGTCTGGCTCACAGGCAGCACTTCAGTTTTCCTGGCCTAAATGCCCCAAGTTTGGAAAAGCCTGCGAGAGGCCCCTTGGGAATCACAGCTTTGTGTTACCCACGACTGACAAAAACATGAGATTGGGGGGTGGTTTTAGGGTGGTTTTCTTGAGTAAGTTATTCCTGAGCTGTTCTGTCCATCAAGACCCTCAGAGCCATCCGTGACCCCAAGTATTTAATAATTCCAGACAGAAAATGAAATCCTGTTTCCAGATGCATTTTCTCCTCCCGCTTCTTCCATTCCAGCAATGGAAAGAGGTTCCATTCCAGCAATGGCACCTCTTTCTCCTCCACGTCCTGCCTTTACCACACTCCTCCAGGCCCTGCTGGCTGCTCCCCACAAGGCCCAGGCAGCCCCCCAGGTGTGTGGAGCCTCACCGAGGAGTCCGTGGGCAGGTCCGTGTCCCACTTGCGGCCCTTGAAGTCCCCTCCTCCGTTCCAGCGGAACGAGCTCATGCAGCCACCCTGGGACAGCTCTGCAAGCAACAGGGAAGGCAGCTTTGGGGCTGGGCTGGGGGGTCTAACACGTGTTCCTGGGGCACAGGGCAGGGAGAACTCAACTCGTGGGGTGGTGGGGAAGAGATCAGTGCAGGGAGGTGGAATTGCAGGGTGGGTTTGGTCCGTGAGGGGATTTAATCTCGGCACCCTGAGCATGGAATTGTAGCATCGTGGAATGGTTTGGGCTGGAAGGGACCTAAAGAGCATGCAGTTCCACACCCTGCCCTTGCAGCTTGCCCTGGGTGGGGTCACTGGGAGCATTTGGGGTGGGGACAGCACGTACCTCTGATCCTTTCCACCAGGTACTCCTGGTTGGGGGTGAGATCCAGGTACTGCACCAGCGCGTTGAGGGTGGGGATGAGCGGCGCCTTCACCAGGGCTGCCTGCTTCAGGCTGCTGATGCTGGCCTCTGGAACACAGGGGGAGCCAGCCCAGCTCACCTGGGGCCATCCAGGCACCTCTGGGCTCACCTGGGACCTGGCACTGCCCCACACTCCCAGCCCAGCTCACCTGGGACCACCCAGGCACCTCTGGGCTCACCTGGGGCCTGGCACTGCCCCACACTCCCAGCCACAGCCACACAGGGAATGTGCTCGATGGCAGAACTGAAAAGCTTGACAGCAGAAGAGGCAGAGAAACAAAGTGGGACAGCACCTGCAGCCACCTGCCTCCCTGTTTGGGGAACAGCCCAAACCTGGAGGTTTCACTGGAATGTGCCATATCTTGGTGAAGGAGGTATGAATTTGAAGGAGAAAGAGAAAGGGTTCCTTCAGGATTGTGCTGTGGCTTGAAAAACAAAGCTCCAGGAGGATTGAACAGAGTGGTTTTCTTGGAAAGTAGCTGATGTGAAGGAAGAATTTGGAAAGGTACGTAATAGTGGAGAGACAGTGAGACTTGGCAGGCAGACACTGAGATTTACAGCACATCTGCCTTTGAAATGTCTCCTGACAGATGAAGAGCCAATAACCCATGATGAGCTGAGCCTGTAAAAGTAAATTTAGGGGGCAAAAAGAAAAAAAAAACCAGGCATTTCTGAATTGTACACAAGTGTCTGTGTGCCAGCACCAACATTCCCAGGAGTCTCATGAGGAATCTTCCCAGGCTCATGAAATGCAGGAGGTGGAACAAAGACCACAGCAAAACAGAGCAGAAAGGGAACAAAAATACTGAATTCCTGTAAGAGCCACTCACCACCACTTGAGCCACCATCCCAGCCCATCCTACCTCCAATCTGCAGCTCTGGACACCCCATCCTCCTCAGCTGAGTGCTCACAGACTCCATCTCTTCCACAAGGGGCACCAGGATGGTGTCATTGATCCACTAGGAGGGAAAAAGGGCCAAATTCCAGGTCAGAGTGCCAAATAAGCCCCCAGCCCTTGGTTTCCACCCTGCTGATCACCACCACAGCAGAAACACTGATCCAGTGAAGGAGGGAAATCATTTCATGATCAGCTCAGGCAGAGTTTAACTGACCCTTTAAAATACCCCCTGGAAGGGCAGAAAATCCAATGTAAAGGAGGTGGGAAAACAACTCTGTGCCAGTAAAGCTGTTTTGGGCAATAGGGGGATTAGGAATAACAGCCTTCCAACCATAAAGCTAATTTGTGGATCCATTTTGGTGGACTTTTGGGTCTCCTTGGATGGCTCCACTCCTTTTCCTGTTTGTTCCAGGAAATCAGGGAGATGACAAAGCCCTTGGGTGGGATTTGGAGTGACAGCCCAGCCCTCAGGCCCTGCAGTTCTGCCCATCTCAGGCAGACACTTCCCCACTCCACTTGCTTTTAAGGCCCAGGTGTTCCCTGGAGATGGGACTCACATTCCTGAACTTGGCTGTCCAGGAATCCATGTGATCCAGGAGCTGCCGGTTCATTGTCACCCGTGCCCACACCTATGGAAGGACAACAGGAGACCCTCAGAGAACACCCAGAGTTTGGGGGTCTGTGACACCCCCTGCCCCTTCAAAGGCAGGCAGGTGGTTAAACCCTGAGCATTTTTGCCCCCCATGCCCCCGACACGGCTCAAATCCCAACCTCTGGACATTCCAAAGGCCTGTTTGTCCCTCTGGAGCACTTTGGCTGCTGGATGTACCTCCTCTGCAGCCTGCTTGGAGCTGAGGTCAGCCTCATCCTTGTGAGCTGAGGGAGCCTGGGACCTGCAGGCCAGCTGGTACTGGAACTTCCTCAGGATCTGGGCATGGTCTGCCATGGACCGGCTGTAGTTCCAGAAGGTTGGGCTGCCGGAAGGAGAGCTGGAATCTGAACTTCCTGGAGGGATTCAATCACTGAAGTCACACACAGCTCTGGGAGCAGCAGCACAGGCACAAGCCAGTGTGAAGGAATACACTGAGGGCACTGCATAAACACTGGATTCATCCTTATTTATTTGCCCTCTCCAGGACAAAAACTGCCTGGGGATAGTTCATAACCTTTTATTTTTACCTTGATTGTCCCCATCCAGGAGAAAAACTGCCTGGGGATGGTTCATCCCCTTTATCCTTATCTTGTCAGTCCCTCTCCAGGGCAAAACCTGCCTGGGGGCAGTTCATCCCCTTTATCCATATCTGGATTGTCCCTGTCCAGGGCAAAAACTTCCTGGATTCACCCCCTTTGTCTGAAACCACCTCCACAAGAGGGTGATCATCTTCTCACAGCCCACCACAGCCAACTCCTGCTATGGAGATAATCCATCAGCTCTCATTCCCAGCAGCAGGGATCCAGTCCAAGGGAACACTTGGGAGGAAACCTGTCTGAAGCTCCATCAGCTCTCATTCCCAGCAGCAGGGACCCAATCCAAGGGAATACTTGGGAGGAAACCTGTCTGAAGCTCCTAAACCCTGCAGAAACAGTGGTGTCCTAATGCTCAGTAGGAGCAGCTGCCTTTACCAGGCTCACAGGGGATTCCCACAAAGTGCCTGTTTACTGGTACTTTCCTCACCCACAAACCTCCCCATTCCCAAGCTTTCCCCGTTTACTCACCCAGCTGGACTCTGTGCTGTTTCTCCTCCTCGTTCCTCAGGAAGGTGTCCAGGGACTTGACATCCGTGATGTAGTCCTCCTTGTGGGTGGAGTTGTTGTAGAGGATGGGGGAGAAGCGGTAGTGGGCCCTTATCCCACCACTGTCAGCTGGGCCCACCCCCACCGAGTACGGGGATCCATTGGGAGAGTGGCTGAAGCTGGAAACCTGTGGGAAGGACAGCAAAGGCTGTGGCTTTGTCCCCACCCCAGGAACACCGTCCCCAGGGGCTGTGTGTGGCCATACCTTGCTGTAGCTGCTGCTGCCAGGGGAGTAGGTGAGAGAGGCGCCGTGCGAGGGGCTGGTGCCAGGCAGGGCCTGCAGCTGGGGGCTGTACCCACCCAGGCAGCCCCCCTGGAACTTGGGGCTGGCACTGGGGGAGCGGGACGGGCTGTAGCTGAGCACACACTGGCCCTGGATCGGGGGGGACGGCGGCAGGGACAGCACCCTCTTGGCGGCCGGGTCCCGCGGAGGGGTCACCTGCACGGCTGGGGGACACGCAGGGTGGGCAGGGGTATCACCTGGGCACACACAGGGCACACTGTGCCAGCTGAGGGACACTGAGAAACTGTGCTCTGCAGAACTCAGCTGGGGAAGAGGGCACTGAGACTCAGCATCCCAGCCCAGGACAAACCCTAGAACTGCCATGTCAGGTCAATGCTACCAGGCACCCACAATAACCTGGAGAGCACTCTGGTAAGAACCTCAATAACCTGGAGAACATTCCCATGAGACCCTCAATGACCTGGAGACCATTCCCATGAGACCCTCAATGACCTGGAGACCATTCCCATGAGACCCTCAATGACCTGGACAACGTTCTCATGATACCCTTGATGACCTGCAGACCATTCCCATGATACCCTCCATGACCTGGAGACCATTCTCATCACACCCTCAATAACCTGGAGAACGTTCTCATCAGAACCTCAATAATTTGGAGAACATTCTCATGAGACCCTCAATGACCTGGAGACCATTCCCATGAGACCCTCAATAACCCGGAGACCATTCTCATCACAACCTCTCCCTGTGCTTCACCCTGCCCTCTCTCACAGAGTGTTCAGTTCCTCTCCAGTTGTTCTCACAATCATAACTGTAGTCATGAGTTCTAACAAGCAGCAGGTCATTCCCAGAGCCACGGAGGATTTTGAGCTGCAAGAAGCCCACCAGGACCACCAAGCCCAACCCCTGTCCCTGCCCTGCACACCCCCAGAACCCCAGCTCAGTTTATGAGGTGAATCCCAAAGGAAGACCCCACCCCAAACAAGCAGCACCCCTAAATGGTGACGAGGTGTGGATTTGGTGCCCACCTGCCCTGCGCAGCCAGCCCGTGATGTGCTGGCTGGGGCTGCTGACCAGGCCCGCCGGCGCCGCCGTGTAGGTGAAGTACCTCCAGAAATCAAAGAGGGCGTTGAGGCTGAACAGGGAGGCCAGGGCAAACTCTGCAACAAACACACCGCTGGCTGCCAGCCCCCTGGCACACGGAGAGGCACCTGGAGGGCATGGCTGCCCCAAAGGTGGGGGGGTGCTGCCCATCCAAGGCGTCCTCACTCCTCAGGAAACAACCACGGGACACCACTTGCCTTGCTGTGCTGAGACTCATTCGGGTGTTTTAAGCATCAACTTAGACATTTTAAGGTCTGATTCAGATACTATAAGGCTTAATTCAGGCATTCTGGGAATGAACTTGATATTTTAAGGTCTAATTCAGATTTTATAAGGCTAATTCAGGTATTTAAGAATCAACTTAGATATTTTAAGGTCTAATTCAGATGTTATAAGGCTTAATTCAGGGATTTTAGGAATCAACTTCGATATTTTAAAGTCTGATTCAGTTATAATAAGGCTTAATTCAGGTGTTTTAAGAATCAACTTGGATATTTTAAGATTTAAGTTTTAAAACTGGCTGGTTATCTTTCAAAAACGAAATCTCCTCATTCTATGATTCCTCCTCCTTTTCATCCTCTTGGATACAGGTTAGAGTCTCATCTGAAACAAACTTCAATGTTGCAAAATGGCACCCACACCAGTAAAATCTTATCTCCAAAGTCTTAATCCAAGCCTCAAACAGATTTAATGCATCAAATAGGTTCCTCATGATATGATAAAACTGTTAGCACTTCTTGTCTGCCACTAAAAGGGGAAGAAATTCCAGCAGTTTCAAGGGAGATCACAGCAAACATGCCAAAGTTTTGGCTTCAATTTCAAAGAGAAAAAAAAAATTCACTTGAAAACGACCCCCCAGCAATAAAAATGATGAGTGAAAAAAGGCCAAGGATCCTGCAAACTGGCTCAGATGCTGCGGGGACTCACCAATGTACCAGAGTGGGAAGCAGGTGATGTTGTAATAGGTGCTCAGCAGCTTTCCAGTCCTGGAAGGCAAGACAAGAAGTGGGAATTCAGCAAGAATTCCACTGAGATCTCTGCTGTCTGGACCCCAGGGAATGAGGAGCTCACATTTCCGTGTAAATCAGCCCTGCCACAGAGATGTTGAGGAGCCCCCAGGCCAGCACCACCTTCCTGGACTCGGCCTGTTTCCTCATCTTCACGGCCAGGTCGATGAGGGAGGTGTCTGGGCTCTTGTTTGGTGTCATCTTCTGGGGGAACAGAGGGAAAAGGACAAACCCATGGGCTTTCCCTCACAGCAGGTCCCTGAGGAACGGCTCCCCTTCTCCAGGGAGGTGCAAGGAAAGAGGAGAGACACATCTCAACCTCATTTTTGAGCAACAGCAACTTCCAGAGGGAGGGGAAGCTCCTCCAGGCCTCCTCCAGGCACAGGAAGCCAGAGGGAGGTAAGGCCTTGCACAATTCCACAGTAATTTTATGGAAAATTCCTGCTCATTTCAGGAGGCAACAAACTATTTTCTGTAATAGGAAACCCATTGCTTTTCTTTCCTCCTTTAGGCCCAGCTACACCTTATATGAAGGAAAGAGCCATGTCACAGCCAGGGAGCCCCCACATCTCCCCTCAGACCTCATTTCTACCCCCTCCCCAAACCCTCCCTTTCACTCTCCAAGCCTCTCCCCTCCCCTCGCCCCTCACCTGTCCCCTCACCTGTCCCCTCCCCCCAGGGTCTCTCCCTGCGGTGCCTCCAGGAGCTCCGGGGTTTCCCGGGCCACCCCCTGGGCCGGTTCGGGGCCAGCCTGGCCCACCTTGGGGACCCCCGCGGTGGGGCCCGGGGGGGGGCGGTGGCCGTGGGAGCCCCCCTGGAGGACGG
>JAWWEW010000041.1:818922-829090 GCA_035583185.1 Anabacerthia variegaticeps
CTTTCCCTTTCCCTTTCCCTTTCCCTTTCCCTTTCCCTTTCCCTTTCCCTTTCCCTTTCCCTTTCCCTTTCCCTTCTTTCCCTCTCCCTCCCCATTTTTGGAGGGGATGCCGTGGTTGAAGTGTCCATGGACTGGAAAAATTGAGAATGCAGTGCCTGCCTCCTCCAGGCATGGAATGGGCTGATGGAAATTGCTTTCAGGGGGCAAACTGATAAATGGGGTGGGAAGGGAAGGTGGAAAGGTGGAACAGTTCCCTGTGGGATTCTGGGAGCAGCTTTAGAAGGAGAAGTGATTGGATCTCTGGAGGATTTGGTGGAAGGATTTCGGGATCAGAAAGGAGAGGGAATTCAGGCTTTGGGAAGAAGAGCTTGTTGCTGAGTGTGCTCAGGAAAAGGAAAAGGTTGGAGGCTCCGGATTGATCCGAGATGGGAAAACCTCGACCCTGGAGAGCTCATTTTCTGCTCTTCCAGGGGCTGTCCCTGTCCCTGGGAATGCCCAGCATGGGAACACCCCTTGGACACCGAAAGCACCCATCCCTATTGGATATTCCCTGACATTTTGGGAGCTGCCCAAACAAGGCTGGAAACCCCCTGGGGATCTCTGGGACTTGCCCTTTTCCCGAGCCTGTGGGGACCATCCAGAGGCTCCTGCAGCCCCCATTCCCCCCTCCCTCTGCTCCCTGCAGGGACCAGGTTCTGCGAGTCACGGCCGGGAATGAGGAGCAGCTGGCCCTGCTGAGGGGGCTGGGAGAGCAGGGGGAGCTCCAGGTGAGCTGGGATGGGGCTCCCACCACCCCCCGTGTCACAGACCCTGGGGACCCCCAGGGCCCCCTCCTCGCTCTGCCCTCATGTCCCTGTTTCCTGCCCATTTTGGATCCACGTCATTTCTAATGCCATAAATGGGATATTTATCTTGGGGCTCTTTGGGCTCGGCCCTCCTGGTTCATACCAAGTGGGGTCACCCCATAAATCATCATCCAAAGGGGCTTTTGTGGTTCAAAACGTCACATCAAGTGGGGGCATCCCAAAAATCATCATCCAAAGGGATGTTTGTGGCCTAAAACATCATATTAAGTGGGGACTTCCCAAAAATCATCATCCAAAGGGGCTTTTGTGGCCCAAAACATCATATCAAATGGGGACATCCCATCAATCATTGTCCAAAGGGATGTTTTTGTCCCAAAACATCACATTGAGTGGGGACATCCCATAAATCATCATCCAAAGGGGATTTTGTGGCCCCAAATCCACTTGGGCTGCAACACATTTCTGCAGAAGCTCCACTGAGTGAGTCCAACCCATCCAGGTCCCCACCATGTCCCAGACCTTGTCCCCAAACCCTTCCAGGTCCCTCACGGGGAGCTCCTGGAGGTTCTGGGGGGCTCGGTGGGCGAGCACCGGCTCAGGGCAGGGCTGAGCTCCCTCTTCCATGCCAACTCCTTCCTTCCAGGTGGACTTCTGGCGTCACCCCACAAGCCCCGGGCGCCCCGTGGATGTGAGGGTGCCCTTCCCCAGCCTCCAGGCAGTCAAGGCCTTCCTGGACTCCCGTGGGCTCTCCTACACCGTCATGATTGAGGACGTGCAGGTACCGGGGAGTGGGATGAGCTCCAGCAGCTCCATCCCCAGAGAAGGTCCAAAAAGTCAGAACCCATGAGGAGGTGGAAGGAAAACCCAACCCCAACTCCTTCCAGGCTGATGCCGGGTTGGTTTTTGCCTTCCAAACAGGAACTATTGGATGAGGAGAAGGAAGCCATGATGAAGTCAAGGAGGACAAAGAGAAGCTCTGGGGGGTTTGATTTCGCCTCCTACCACACCCTGGATGAGGTACTTTGCTCGGGGAGGGTTTGCCTCGCCCTGGTGGGGCCACACTCAGCCTGTGCCGGGGCTGCATCCACGTGGAGACGCTCCTGGTGGCAGCTGGGACACCCCTGGGACGTGTCTGGAGCTGGAAGATGTTTCCAACCTCATTTTGGGGCTCAAGCCCTTTGTTTGGGGCACAGCGAGGGCTGGGATGGGGTGGGGAGATCTCTGAGCTTTGTTCCCCTCACTGGGCATTCTGCTTTTGGAAAGACCTTGGGAAGTGCCTTGTCCTGCTCACAGAGAGGCCCCAGAGCCTTGGTTGCTCCAGGGGAGCACCAGGTCTGCTCCAGGGAGAACCTGATCTTTAGGGAGGCCCCAGGTCTATTCCTGGGAAGCCCTGCATGTTGCCCCTCGAGCTGGACACCCAAAAAGCCAAGAGGCAGCCCAGGAGGAGCCTCCTGACCCAGCAGCTCCTCCTTCCAGATCTATGCCTGGATGGACACCCTGGTGGAGGATCATCCCAGGCTTGTCAGCAAGATCCAGATCGGGCAGAGCTTCGAGGGCAGAGCCCTGTACGTGCTGCAGGTGGGTCTGGGGGCACCCACCCTGCCCCCTCTCCTGGGATGGGCTCTCAGAGCTGGGCCAGGGCAGGGGCAGGGGGGACATGAGGAGGAATTTGGTGCTGGAAAGGGTGGTGAGGCCTTGGCAGGGGCTGCCCAGGGAGGGTTGGAGTGCCCAGGGCTGGAGGTGCCCAAGGCAGGAGTGGCCGTGGCACTCAGAGCTCTGGGCTGGGGGCCAAGGTGGGCATGGGGCACAGGGTGGGCTCCCTGGGCTGGGAGGGCTTTTCCCAGCTCGGTGAGTCCAGCATTCCCCCCAGTTCAGCACGGGGGGCTCGGCCCGGCCGGCCATCTGGCTGGACACCGGCATCCACTCCCGGGAATGGATCACCCAGGCCACCGGCGTCTGGACGGCCAACAAGGTGAGCTGGGCTGGGGACCCCCAGTGTCCCCCCCGCCCTCGGACATGTCCCCTCCGGCACTGCCCGGCCCCCACGGCACAGCGGGGCAGCTCCTGCCCTTCTGCACGCTCAGATCGCCGAGGAGTACGGGCAGGACCCGGCGGTCACCGCTGTCCTGGACAGCATGGACATCTTCCTGGAGATCGTCACCAACCCCGACGGCTTCGCCTTCACCCACAGCTCCGTGAGTGCAACACCCACGCCTCGTGTCTGTTCTCCTCTGCCCAGGAGAGATGTTCCCGTTCCTGTTCCTGTTCTGTTCCCATTCCTGCTCCCATTCCTGTTCCCATTCCTGTTCCATTCCCATTCCTGTTCCCATTCCTGTTCCCATTCCTGTTCCATTCCCATTCCTGTTCTATTCCCATTCCTGTTCCTGTTCCATTCCCATTCCTGTTCCCATTCCTGTTCTGTTCCCATTCCTGTTCCCATTCCCGTTCTGTTCCCATTCCCGTTCCTGTTCCCGTTCCCATTCCTGACCCCATTCCCATTCCCATTCCTGTTCCCATTCCCATTCCTTTCCTGTTCCCATTCTCATTCCTGTTCTGTTCCCATTCCTGTTCCCATTCCTGTTCCTGTTCCTGTCCCGTTCCCATTCCCATTCCCGTCCCTCCCTGGTGGGACCGTGGGCGGGTGGAAGTGTCTCTGTCCCCTCCCGTGGTGCTGGTGCCACCCTGGGTGGGTGGGATCTCCCCCATGTCATGTCCCCTTCGTGCCCTCCCAGAACCGCCTGTGGCGCAAGACCCGCTCCCTCAACGCCGGCTCCCGCTGCGTCGGCGTCGACCCCAACCGCAACTGGGCCGTCGGATTCGGAGGTGAGGGCTGGCCCACCACGCACCCTGTGCCCCCCAGCGCCCCACCCAGGGGCACAGAGCCCCTTCCCGGGCCCCTCTGTGCACGGAGCCCCCTCCCCATGCCCCAGGCGCCGGCTCCAGCGGCGATCCCTGCTCCGACACCTACCGCGGCCCCTTCCCGCACTCGGAGAGCGAAGTCAGGGCCATCGTGGACTTCATCCGTGGCCATGGGAATGTGAAGGCGGTCATCTCCATCCACAGCTACTCCCAGATGCTGCTCTTCCCCTACGGCTACCAGTCGGCGCCCGCGCCCGACCACCAGGAAATGGTGAGGTGGCTGCCCCAAAAGGGGCTGTGGTGGCTGGCCTTGCTGGGAAAGTCCGGTCAGTGTGTCCCAGGGCACCCCTGCTCCTCCTGTGGGATGTCACCGGCACCTTGGAGCCCATCCCCTGGCTCCGGGAGGGAGGGCAAGAGGTGCCTCCCACCCACCAAAATTGGGGGGGTTTTGGGGAAAAGCAAGAGCAGAGGGGATGGGAAAGGTTGGGTTCTACACCCTGCTGTCCCCAGGTCCTGCTCCACCAGGTCCCACCACTTTTGGGCTCTGAACTCTGCTGTCCCAAGGTTTTGGTCCACCAGGTCCCACCACTTTTGGGCTCTAAACTCTGCTGTCCCAAGGTTTTTGGTCCACCAGATCTTGCCAATTTTGGGTTCTCGATCCCACTGTCCCAACTAAATTGGTGATCCCACAACTTTTGGGCTCCAGATCCCAGTGCCCCCAGGATTTTGATCCACCAGATCCCACCTCTTTTGGGCTCTAGATCCTGCTGTTCCAAGGTCTTGTTCCACCAGATCCCATCACTTTTGGGCTCTAGATCCCGCTGTTCCAGGATTTTGATCCACCAGATCCCACCTCTTTTGGGCTCTAGATCCTGCTGTTCCAAGGTCTTCTTCCACCAGATCCCACCTCTTTTGGGCTCTCCCTTGCAGAACGAGCTGGCCAAGAAGGCCGTGAGCGACTTGGCCGCCGTGTACGGGACCAAATACACCTATGGCAGCATCTCCAACACCATCTGTGAGTGTCCCTGCGTCCCTCCCTCCCTCTCCTGCGTCCAGGAATGGCATTCCCCACCGGGACTGGGATGCCAGCTGCCCTGCTGTCCCCGCAGACATGGCAGGAGGCACCACCATCGACTGGACCTACGCCAACGGGGTGAAATACTCCTTCTCCCTGGAGCTGCGGGACACGGGGCGCTACGCCTTCCTCCTGCCCAGCTCCCAGATCCTGCCCACGGCCACCGAGACGTGGCCGGCGCTGCTGGACATCATGGTCCACGTCCTGGAGCACCCCTACTGAGCCCAGAGCCTTCCCACGGCCCCCATCCCAATAAACCATCCCGGGTGCCCTCGGCTCCAGCCCTTCATTTCTCCCTGGGATGGGTTCCCAGCCTGCAGGTGGCTTTTTCCCCACCCTCCGTGGCTTTGGGCCCCATGAGAGCCCAACCTTTGGAGCCAACAGCCCTGAAGGACACGGGGGAGGAGGGGGTTTTTGTGGGGCAACCAGACCTGAATGTGGGGCTTCGGAGCAGCTTTGCTCCACCATCCCGTCCCCAGGTGCCTGTTTTTCCACCTGGGATGACCATCACCTGCTCTGACCTCCATCCCAGGCCGAGCTTTGAGTGTTTTCCAGGCTGGACTTTAGGCCAGTCCCCCAGGCCAAGCTTTAACCCACTTTCCCCCCACCCCAGTGCTGGTTTAGGGGTTGAGCTCCAGATCCCTCCGTGCCAAACCCGGTGTGTCCCCCTTTCCCAGCCCCAGCCCACCCTTCCCCTCGGCGCTGGGGGCGGTGGGATTTTGGCACCTCCCCGTGTCACCCTGCAGGTGACTCACCCACGGCCCCGGCTGGTTCCTGGAACTGGTTTATCCGGCCTGGGAATGCTGGGGATGGGGGACAGCACGGCCTGACCTTGGCCGGTGCCAGGCAGAGCCTTCCCACGGCGCTGGGAAAGGGGCAGCTGTGGGGGCCGGGCACCTTCCCCAGGGCATTTAAGGGGCTCTGGGGCACTGGGGGGACACGAGCCTGGCTCTCCCACTCACCATGAGGGTGCCTGTGCTGTTGGCTGCCCTGGTGGCCGTGGCCACCTGCACCGAGACCTTTGTTGGGTATGGGGGACACGGTGGGGACACGATGGGGATGGGGGCACTGGTGGGGATTGAAGTTCAGCCCTGAGGGAGCCGAGCCCAAAGGTCTGGGGTGTGGGGAGGGAAGGGGTGGGAATGGGGCCAGGCCAAGGGGGCTGGAGCTTCTCCTGCGTCCCACAACCCCCCGACCCCACAGGCAGCAGGTGCTGCGCGTGGTGCCCTCCAGCCATGAGGAGCTGCAGGAGCTGCAGGAGCTGCAGGGCATGGAGCACCTGCAGGTACCGGGGCAGGGGACAGCAGGGACTGGGGTGGGGCTGGATTTTGGGATTGGGGGTTGGATTTGGGGCTTGGGTTGGGTGTGGGTTTGAAGGGTTGGGCTTTGGGGGTGGATTTGAGGTTGGATTTTGGGATTGGGCTTTGGGGGTGGATTTGACATTGGATTTTGGGATTGGGATATGGGGGTTGGATTTTGGGATTGGGATATGGGGGTTGGATTTTGGGATTGGATTTGAGGTTGGATTTTGGGATTGGGCTTTGGGGGTGGATTTGAAGGGTTGGGCTTTGGGGATAGATTTGAGGTTGGATTTTGGGATTGGGCTTTGGGGTGGATTTGAGGCTGGATTTTGGGCGTAGACTTTGGGCTTGGATTTGGGGTTGGATTTTGGGATTGGATTAGGGATTTGATTTGGGTTTGGGTTTTGTGGTTGGATTTTGAGGTTGGGTTTGGATTTTGGGCTTGGATTTGGGGCTTGGATTTTGGGATTGGATTGCAGGGTTAGATTTGGGGTAGGATATGGGATTGGGTTTTGCAGTGGGATTTTGGGCTTTGATTTAGGGTTCGATTTGGGATTGGATTGGAGATTTGATTGTGGGTTGGATTTGCAGTTGGGTTTTGCAGTGGGATTTGGGGCTTGGATTTTGGGGACACTGCCCAGGGCAGGAGCCCCACATCTCCCCCTCCCCAGCTGGATTTCTGGCTGACCCCCCGTGGCCTCGGCAATCCCGTGGATATCCGTGTGCCCTTCCCGAGCCTGCAGCCCGTCAAGGCCCACCTGGAGGCGCGTGGTGTGTCCTACTCCATCATGATCGAGGACGTGCAGGTCGGTGGGGCAGCTGGGCGGGTCTTGGGGTCTCATCCTCCTGGGAATGAGGGCTCACCCTCCCCATGTGCCCCAGGCCCTGCTGGATGAGGAGCAGCGGGAGATGCTCCGGAGCAGCCGCCGGCTGCCGCTCTCCACCAGCACCTTCAACTACGAGGCCTACCACACCCTGGACGAGGTGAGAAAGCACCAGATTTGGGGCATTTTGGGGGCAAAACCTCCCAGGCTGGCACTGGCCGTGACGCCCCGCCTTCCCTCTGCCCCAGATCTACGCCTTCATGGACATGCTGGTGGCTGAGAACCCCAACCTGGTGAGCAAACTGGAGATCGGCCGCTCCACCGAGAACCGGCCGCTCTACGTGCTCAAGGTGAGGCCGTGGGGTCTGTGGGGTGGCCGGGGAGGGGACAGCGGGCTCGGGGCCAAACCCAACGCCCCTCTCTGCTGCCCCAGTTCAGCACAGGGGGCACCAAGCGCCCGGCCGTGTGGATCGACACCGGGATCCACTCCCGCGAGTGGGTGACACAGGCCAGCGGCGTCTGGTTCGCCAAGAAGGTACGGACACACCTTGTGTCCCCACCCACTGTGGCACCCAGGGGTGGAGCCCCCCGGGGGGACAGCGAGCACCAAACCCCCCATCCTTTGCAGATTGTCGATGACCACGCCAATAAGGAGGGGGTGGCCTCCATCCTGGACACCATGGACATCTTCCTGGAGATCGTCACCAACCCCGATGGCTTTGCCTACACCCATAGCACAGTACGGGCCCCTCCCCAGCCCTGGGGAGCAGGGCTGGGGTCAGGCACTGCCCTGGGAGGGCAGAGCTCCTTATCCCTGTTCCCATGGCATGGGATGGGGAGCTGCTCATCATCCCTGGGAGGGCAAAGCCTCTTGTCCCTGTTCCCATGGGATGGGGAGCTGCTCATCTCTGGGAGGGCAAAGCTCCTTGTCCTCATTTCCATGGGATGGGGAGCTGCTCATCCCTGGGAGGGCAAAGCTCCTTGTCCTGATTCCCATGGGATGGGACTGGGGTTCTGCTCATCCCTGGGAGGTCAAAGCTCCTTGTGCCCATTCCATGGGCTGGGAAGGGCAGCCCCCTGACCCAGCCCTGTCCCCCAGAACCGCATGTGGCGCAAGACCAGGTCCAAGCACTCGGGCTCCATCTGCGTCGGCGTCGACCCCAACCGCAACTGGGACGCAGGCTTTGGAGGTCAGAGCTCCCCGGGGCATCCCCCCCATCCTGGGGGACACCCCGAGGCCATTCCTGTCTCAGGGATCCCTGGGGAAGGGGCAGCATTGGCACACAGAGGGGGTTTGGGCCCCACCAGGGCCACCAAAAAGGGAAGTTTTCACACAAACCTCCCAGAGGAGACTCAGGAATGTTCCTCACTGCCCACCTGAGGGGTTTGGAAAGGGAAAAACCCCTTCCCCTTGGGACTCCCTGAGCCACCAAAGTGCCAGCAAAGCCCTGCTGTGTTTTCACTGCCCTGTCCCCCACAGGGCCCGGGGCCAGCGGGAACCCCTGCACGGAGACGTACCACGGACCCTACGCCAACTCGGAGCCCGAGGTGAAATCCATCGTGGACTTCGTGAAGGCCCACGGGAACATCAAGGCCTTCATCTCCATCCACAGCTACTCCCAGCTCCTGCTCTACCCCTATGGATACACCACCACCCCAGTGCCTGACCAGCAGGAGCTGGTAGGGCCATGGGGGGCTTTGAGGGGGCTGTGGGGTGAGGTGATGTGGGGCTGTGGGGTGAGGTGGGGCTGTGGGGTGAGGTGATGTGGGGCTGTGGGTGATGCAACGTGGGGCTGCTCCAGGAGGAGCCACTCCATCCTGCCCCACAAGCAATAGGAAGCCCTGTTTTTTGGGCCAGCCCCTGGGAATGCCCCAGGCCGAGCCTGGGGAGCTTTGTGATCCTTTTTGATTTGGCATGAGGGGGAATCCTCTTCCCCAGGCTGGAGCCCACGGGCTTTTCCCTCCTTTGGCTCATCTTTTCCTCTCCTCTCACTCACTATTTCCCCTCCTTCAACTCATCATTTTTCCTCCTTTGACTCATCTTTTCCCTCCCTTCAGTTCATCATTCCCCCTCCTCTGGCTCATGATTTTCCCCCCTACTTTGACTGATCTTTTCCTCTCCTCTGACTCATCATTTTCCTTCCTTTGGCTTCAACTTTTCCCCTTCTTTTGCTCACCATTTCCCCTTCTTTGAGTCACAATTTTCCCTCCTTTTCCCTCACCATTTCCCCTTCCTTGACTCATCTTTTCCCCTCCTTTCCCTCACCCTTTCCTCTCCTTTCCCCTCCTTTCCCTCACCCTTTTCCTCATCATTTCCCCTCTTTTCCCTCACCCTTTCCCCTCCTTTCCCCTTCTTTTCCTCATCATTTCCCCTCCTTTTCCTCACCCTTCCCCTCCTTTCCCTCACAATCTCTCCTCTTTTCTCTCACCCTTTCCCCTCCTTTCCCTCACAATCTCCTCATCTTTCCCTCAGCCTTTCCCCTCCTTTCCCTCACCCTTTCTCCTCCTTCCCCCTTCCCTGTCTGACCTCTCTCCCCGTTCCCTCCCAGCACGAGGTGTCAGCCAAGGCCGTGGCTGCCCTGTCCTCCCTGTACGGCACCCAGTACAAGTACGGGAGCATCATCACCACCATCTGTGAGTGACCCCCCACCCCACCCCGAGATCCCCCCTTTACCCCACACCAAACAGCCTGGGGGATCCCTGCCTGGAGCCAGGGCTGCCCCTGAGCCCTCCCGCTGTTCCCCCAGACCGGGCAAGTGGAGGGACCATCGACTGGACATACAATGAGGGCATCAAGTACTCCTTCACCTTCGAGCTGCGCGACACGGGGCGTTACGGGTTCCTGCTGCCCGCCAAGCAGATCGTGCCCACGGCCCAGGAGACGTGGCTGGCCCTGCAGGTCATCATGGAGCACGCCCGGGATCACATGTACTGAGAGGGATAGAGCACAATAAAGATGTGGAAAGAAGGAGGAGAAAAAGCCTTGGCTGGTTTTTCCAAGTCGGGTGGAAAAGCCCTTTGGGGTGGATCTGGTGGTGTCGTGTGTGCCAACACAAACAGCGCGTGCCGGGCTGGAAAGGGCACAGAAAGGGCATGGAAAGGGCAGGAAAATAGCAGGAGTCAAAGCAAGGAAGGGGTTTGCCCTCGGCTCTGGCACAGCAGGGCAGGGGAAGAGGGTTGGTTTGACACTGGGCAACGGGAACAATGGGATTTATGGGGCTCCAAGGCTGGAGAGGGACTGGGGCCAAGGCCTGGAGGGCCAGGACACAGGGAATGGCTTCCCAGTGCCAGAGGGCAGGGCTG
>JAWWEW010000041.1:852125-868734 GCA_035583185.1 Anabacerthia variegaticeps
CCTTGGCCCCAGTCCCTCTCCAGCTCTCCTGGAGCCCCTTCAGGCCCTGCCAGGGGCTCTCAGGTCTCCCTGGAGCCCTTAATTTCTTCCAGCACTTCCTGACATTTAACTTGTACTTCCCTATGGATAACACACTAAACAGGAATGCAAATGCTGGAGGTGGAAAGATTGGGGCACAATTCTGAGAACAAACAATGGAAGTCATTCCTTCCTGTGCCCGCAAACCCCATCTTCACAGGGCACTAAAACTTCTGGCAGAGCTGAGGTTTTGGGGAAGGATCTAAAATGCCAAGTTGGAGTATTTTGGTGCTCCAGGGAGAAATAGCCTTCCTTCCTTCCAAGTGACTTCAGATCTGCAAGGAAACTGTCCCCACATGTGTTCCCAACTCATGGCAAGGGGAAAAAGGACCCAAATGCTGGACTTACTACATATTCATCCTCATAGCCATCCTCCTCTGGCACACCCGTGTTGGGGTCGCAGTCCCGCACCGTGAACTTCATGGTGCAGCTGAAGGTACAGGCAACTGGGCAGGAGACAGAAAGGTGGGAGAAGCTGGGAGGAATCAATCTGGGAGGCAGAAATCTATCAATCTGGGAGGCAGGAATCTATCTGGGAGGCACCTCCCTCTGCCAGAGCCCTGGTTTCCCCCTGAGAGCCTGCAATGGGTGCCCCCCCCGCCAGGAACACCCCAATTTCAGCCCAAAAGGGGTGTCAGGGAGTCCATGGCACAACAGGGACAGGGATCCAGCCAGCTGAGGCTGCCAGAGAGATCCCACAAGGATTTGTGCCAAGTGGAGCATGACCCCACAGTTCAGGGAGTTCAGGTGAGTTCTACTCTGCCCTGGTATGGAAGCAATAACCACTCCTCTGAGTCATGTTAAACCAACTGCAGATCCAGTGGTGCTTAAGGGTGAATAATAAAGAAGGGAAGTTTCATGACCAGGAAAACCTCATTCCTACATTTCACAGCTGGTTTAAATTTCCTAAAGAGAGGAAAAATCCCTTTGGTCAATTCCATAGAGCCCCAAGCTATTCATATTTTTATTCTTTTATCATTTGCACTTTCCTTTTACTTGATGCCTAAGGATTTTAGTGAGTATTTTGTAGATTTATCCATCTGATGTTGTTCTGAAAGGCCTTTGCAGGAATTTTTAGGCATCACACTGATTCTCATCTTGAATATTACCAAACATCTGTGCTTTCAAATGTGCTCCTTCCACAGACTCCAGGCAGGAAATCCAAGTTTCCATCACCTGCACACTCCCCAGTCCTCTTTACCACCCCATTTTCAAGCATCCAGGACCACTGATTATCTAAAAAGTGAAACATTCTGCACAAACTGGGGGTCCTACCCACAAACCCAGCCCTTGTGACACACAATGAACAGGGTGGGAACCTCGGGCTGCCAAATCCCAACCCCCTGTGCTGTCCAAGCCCTCCCTTGGGGAGGCCCTGCAGAAGTGGTACCTGCAGTGGGGTCGTCCTGGGGGATGCTGACCAGGGTGTAGCACATTGCAGGCTGGTTGTAGGGCAGGCTGGGGGCTGGGATGCAGCAGATCACCTCGTAGGCGTCCGACGGCTCCATCTGCACCGTGACCCTCTCCAAGAGCTGATCGTTCAGCGTGTTGGTGCAGTCAAACTGCAGCAGAACAAACCAACATCCCTCATCAACAGGGTTTTTTTTTTCCCCCCCTAAAACACCCCACGGCACACAGCAGGCACCCCACACCTCTGAGCAGGGGCTGGGAGCTGCCTCACCTGGAAAACGATGTGATTTGGGAAGACATGCTTAATGCAGCGGACGAAGTACTCGGTCTCTGCCTCGGTGAGCTGCACGGGCTCCGAGGACCTGAACAGGGCACCCAGGGCCTGGAACTCTGGAATGGCTGCCAGTTGTTCTGGGGACACAGGACAGGGACATTAAACACAGCCTGCCCACTGCTCCCACCTGGAACATCACCCAGTGCTTTGGCCAGGGAGGGACCTTAAGGATCAGGTAATTCCAATCTCCCTGCCATGGGCAGGGACACTTCCCACTAGCCCAGGTTGTCCCAGTCTGGCCTTGGACACTGCCAGGGATCCAGGACCTGCCCACTCTCCCAGCCACCAATCCCTTCCCAATGGCCCAGCCAGCCCTGCCCTCTGGCCCTGGGAAGCCATTCCCTGTGTCCTGGCCCTCCACGCCTTGTCCCCAGTCCCTCTCCAGCTCTCCTACAGGCAGGTGCTGGAGGCCCCCTGATGTTCTCATACCTTGAAATATGTCCTGCCGTGAAGGGGCGACTTTCTCAGGTTTGTTGCTCACCAGGGCAATCTCTGGGGAGGGAAAAGTAAAGGCACTGTGATCTCAGCCACCCCAGGCAGGACATGGAAACTCTGCTGGGTCTCCACTCAGAATTCCTTAGCCTGTGGTGCTCCACATGCCCTGCTGCAAACCACTTCCAGCCTGGCTCCTCTCACTGAAATCTCTTTGTATGGGAGGAAATAGTGGATTTTATGGAGAGATGTTTGAGTGGCGAGGACTAAACCACACTTAGTCCAGAACAGCCAGGAAAAAAAAGGAAGGAGGAGGAAAAGGGGGGGGAAAAAGAGCCCCAAAGCTTTTCTTAAACCACTGTGCAAAGTCAAAATGCAAGAATTATGCAAGGACATGGAAGAAAGCCAGGGAAGTGACTCAGCACTTCTGTAATGGGGTTTTTGCAAAGGCTCTGAACTAATAAATCCTGATCATGTCCAAACTTGTCTCTGATAACGAGATCAGGAGAGCAACAACAATGCAAACAGAGCTGGGTCTGCACCCTTTCTGAGTGGAGCCTGAAGTGCTACCTGCTTTCTGCTCAAAGATGGGTGCTGTGGCCAGTGGAACTGTCTTCATATCAAAAGGTTTGTCTGAGGGCTCCAGGGTGTACTGGTGCAGGGCCTTCTCCATGCCAGGAACAGACACTGTCAACCCTGCAGGGGAGGAGGGCACAACATTCGGTGTTAAGAGCAGGAACTGCTCCCAAAATCCCCACATAGGCATGAAACACATTCAGTTTTCAGTAAACACACACAAAAAGTACTTTGAGACACTGGTTAGAATGAAACTGGTGCCACTGAAACCAAATGAAACCAAAGCTGCCAAGTCTAAACAGTTCACTGGAGCAAAGTCATCTTGCCAGAATTTTACATACATTACTCTGCTCACATGAACATTCAGTCAGAGGCTGTAAAACCTTTTATAACCAAGCCTGGCACAGAAAAGAGGGAGCAGAGGTCAGGAAAGCTGTGCCAAGGGGAGGAAGGCTCAGAGAGAAAAGCCCAGCTCACACTCGTGGCTCCGTGCCCCGGACAACCCTCGCAGAGTGCTTTGCTCAGGGTGCCATCCTGGGCACAAGTGCTTGCCAGGAAGTGCCCGAGAGGTGGAATTCAAATGCTGGCTGTGCCTCTGGCACTGACCATTGAAGATGTAGGCAGCGTTGAGTGCCAGCTGCCTCTGCTGCAGGACGTTCAGGTAGAAGGTGGCTCTGTCGCGCACCTCGTCGTCACTGTCCATCATGCACCTGGTGGGGGACCAAGAGGGCAACACTCAGCTCAGCACAGCCCAGGGCAGGGCTGCAATGGCACTGCCAAGGCTGCACTTCACAGTGCAACACGGTCAGGGACGTCTAAATTGAGCAAAGGAAGTGTTTAAACACAGCAATTGAAGTTTAACTTGAGGTTTAAACGCCAGGGGAGCATGAAAAGACAAAGATTAAATCTTAACAAGAGACATGGGGACACCCCAGCCCACGGCTGGGGCAAACACAGATGTCATTTATGAGCAGCCTGGAAAGGTATTTTCTGGTTTCAAGGGGTGCAAAAGATGCCCCCCTGTAGTGAAGCTCTGCAGAGGGAGAGTGATTGCTCACATGGGCACAGGGTGAGGGGACAAGGAGGAACAGTCTGAAGCTGAAAGAGATTTAGGTTGGGTATCGGGAAGGGATTGGTGGCTGGGAGGGTGGGCAGGGGCTGGGCTGGATTGCCCAGAGAAGCTGGGGCTGCCCCTGGATCCATCCCTGGCAGTGCCCAAGGGCAGGCTGGAGCACCCTGGCACACTGAGAGGTGTCAGGGTTGGAACTGGGTGAACTTTAAAGTCCCTTCCACCCAAACCATTCAATTTGTTACCCACTGAGGAATGTTCTAGACCAGCCCATTGCCATGTTTCCATGGCTCATCCCAGCTTTCATTTCCTTGCTCCCAGCAGCTGGTGCTCCCCCCAGGCAGCAGGGGAGGTGGCACACAGCCCTGTCCCCAGTCCCCAGCTGGCAGTGCCAACCCCAGTGGGGGCTGCTCCTGCTGTGCCCCCAGCCCTCCCCACTCACCTCTGCAGCAGCACCAGGATACTGGGCAGCAGGTTCTCGTTCTGGGCCCCAAACTTTGCCAGTGCACTCACAGCAGCTGTGGAGGGGACAGGGAGGTGTCAGGGGCTCAGCTCACACACAAACCATCTCATCACAGCCCTGTGTTCCCCTCAGCTTACACAGCTTTTCACTTCCACACCATAAACCTTTCAGTGCTAGGGAAAGGCTAAGCTGTTCCCATGTTTTCCAGGGGAAGTAGAGTTGTGTCAGGGAATAAATCTGTTTTTCACACAAACATCCAGTGGCTCTCCAAGGAGCTGGAACCCCTCAGCAACCACGTGGAGCTGCCTCTCCAAACTGGTCACATTTCAGCACAGATTGAAGAAAATCCACACCCCCAGAGAAGAGAAGAGAAAGCTGTTGAAGGAAGTACAAGCTTTATGACCACGAAACAGGGAATTCCCAATTAAACAGGGAAGTAGTGTCCCCTCATATACTGCCTCTCCACTTCCAGGAGACACCCCAAGAAGGGCCTAAAAGCCAATATATGGCTTATATTCCATAAAGTAGGACCAGCTGATGCCAAGATGACAGGAGGAGTTTGAACACACAGCAGGATAAAATCACCTCCCCAGGGCCTGTGGAATAACCATGGCCCACCCCTAAACCCTGTTCCAGCCCCAGAGCCCCCAGTGCCTGTGGAATAACCATGCCCATCACCCCTAAACCCCATTCCAGGCCCAGGACTGGCAGCAGAGCCCCCACTGTCTGTGGAATAACCATCCCTATCAATCCCTAAGCCCCATTCCAAACCCAGTGCCTGCAATGTCTGTGGAATAACCACTCCCATCACACCCCTAAACCCCATTCCAGCCCCAGGGCTGGCAGCAGAGCCCCCAGTGCCTGTGGAATAACCACCCCTAAGCCCCATTCCAGCCCCAGGAGTGGGAGCAGAGCCCCCACTGTATGTGGAATAACCACCCCCATCACCCCCAAACCCCATTCCAGCCCCAGAACCCCCAGTGCCTGTGGAATAACCATCCTTACCAATCCCTAAGCCCCATTCCAGCCCCAAAGCCCCCAGTGCCTTTGGAATAACCATCCTTACCAATCCCTAAATGCCATTTCAGCCCCAGTTCCAGCCCCAGAGCCCCCACTGTCTGTGGAATAACCATCCCTACCAATCCCTAAGCCCCATTCCAGCCCCAGAGCCCCCAGTGCCTGTGGAATAACCATCCCCATCACCCCTAAGCCCTATTCCAGCCCCAGTTCCAGCCCCACAGCCCCCACTGTCTGTGGAATAACCACTCCCATCACACCCCTAAGCCCTGTTCCAGCCCCAGGCCCTGCAGCAGAGCCCCCACCCCTCTCACCAGCCCTGACGGCCTCGTTCTCCAGCACCACCCTGTTGAAGATGAAGCGGATGTACTTGGAGGGCGAGGGGGTCCTGGGCCCCTCCTTGCCCAGCAGGTGCAGGATCTTGGTGGCCAGCACGGTGTGCTCGCAGTCCTCGATGAACTCGCAGAGGTGGGCCAGCCCCGCCTCCTTGCTCTCGGGGTTCTCCTCCAGGATGCTGATGATGCAGTCCACGATGGCTCGCTTGTACTCAAAGCCTCCCTGTGCAAAGGGAGACAAAAGGGCAGGCAGTGACCCAGCTGGCACCCAGCTCCTCTGGTGGCAAAGGATTTTAAGGTGGGATCTACGGACTGGCACAGTTACAGAAATCAAAGAAGTTTTCCCAAATCTCTGGAGTTTTAAGTAGCATTTAGAAGTTGCTGAGCGTTTTCTCAGGCATTCCTGGGATTCTGTGGGACACACCTGAGCGAGGACATGCTGTTTGGAAGAACTCTGACTGAGACAATGGCTTGTAGGCACAACAGGAGTCAGTCAGAGCCCTTGGAGAGGCTCCAAGGGCAGTTCTGAGGGTGGGCACCAGGGGGAAATGGTACCATGGGTTGGGTATAATCATCAAATATGTTAATTACCAAAAGGTATAAAAGCTGTCACATCTGGCTGATGGGTGTGCATACTTTACTGTGCACCTGGAAGCTTCTAAGGAAGGGGCTACTCTCTCTCTTTCTCCAGTAATATTGTTTGGAAAGCCTTTGGCAGGATTAGGAATCCCTTCCAGGGCTTCTTTCCACAGAGGAAAACAAGCATTTATAAAATGATAAAAGAGGAGGTGTGTTGGACACCTAACAGCTCTTCCCAGTCCCCCCAACTCATCATCTGAGCATTTTCTGATGTCCCAGCCCTAATTCCTGAGCCCACTCCTACACAAACAAGGTGGAGGGGACCAGCCACTGAGAGAGGAGACCCCCCCACCCCCCAAACCAGAGCCAAAAATGCCCCCAGAGGGCGAGGGTGCCACGTACATCATCCCTGAGCATGTTGGAGAGGAAGGTCATCATGACGCTGTGCTTCCGAGGGTACTTCTGGCACAGGGCACTGATGGCCTGCACAACCACCACCTGCAAGGCAGCACACGAGCACTTCACTCAGGAGGGAAGTTTGCCATTCCAAAGGGTCACCTTGGTTGATTAAATTCATGCACAGGGATAAAAATCAGGGAGTGGGTTCTCAGAGGAACAACCTCGTGGCAGCATGCAAGGCCTGCCTGGCTTTGCTACAGGGACTGGACTTTGGGATGGACTGTGGGAAGTCCTTCCTTCTGCCCAGGGATGATCCTGATCCAATCCGAACCTCCCGAGTCACATTTTGCTTTGGAAACCATTTTCCATTGCAAATTTGTCTAGTACTTACTTCATTCTCTCATGAGAACAAGAATTTAAGAACACTGTAAGCAAAGAGTGACTTTGCAGAGACCTGCTGTGCTCCTCAAGGCAAATCCACCACGTAAAAGGGGAAGGTGACTCGTCCTGAATCAATTTACTTCCAGCATTTAGTCACTATAAGCTTCAAAAATTAGGTAGAATTTTATGATTCACACTGTTTGCTACACATGCATCAGACTGGAGGGATACAGACTCAACCAGAACAGTTAAAATCCCTCTTTCTCCCCAAAGAGGCAAGCAGAAGGCAGGGCAAGGTTTTGCAGGATATTCCACAGGAGCCAGGAATCCACCAAAGGACATTTATCCTCTCTGGGAGTGCTGGGAGGGAAGGACAGAGCCAGGAATCCACCAAAGGACATTTATCCTCCCTTGGAGTGCTGGGAGGGAAGGACAGAGTCAGGAATCCACCAAAGGACATTTATCCTCTCTGTGAATGATGGGAGGGAAGGACAGAGGCAGGAATCCACCAAAGGACATTTATCCTCTCTGTGAATGATGGGAGGGAAGGACAGAGCCAGGAATCCACCAAAGGACATTTATCCTCTCTGTGAAGAAAGGACAGAGCCAGGAATCCACCAGAGGACATTTATCCTCTCTGGGAGCGCTGGGAGGGAAGGACAGAGCCAGGAATCCACCAAAGGACATTTATCCTCCCTTGGAGTGCTGGGAGGAAAAGACACAGATACTTCAGCTGGGGAGCACAGGATCCCACCTGAATTTCAAGCTGGCTTTGCTCTACCAGCCCAATTAAACCCCGCCAGATTAAAAAACCAGGAAAAAAGCTCAATAAAAACAAGAATGGGAGAAAAACCTGCAGGTGGCAAGAGCAGAGGCCTCCAGTGGCACACCTTAAACTCATCTGAGATCTCTGACACGAAGGAGGAGATCTGTTTCATGAGCCTGTCCACACTGCTCTCGCTGCCCGTCTTGAGCAGCGTGGTGATGGCCAGCGTGGCGATGCTGCGGTTCGAGTCCGTGATCAGGTTCTCCAGGTCCAGGTTGCAGGCAGTCACTGCAGAGGGATGTTTCATGGCCACCTGCAAGGAGTGCGAGCCCAAATTACACAGCAGCAGCAACAGCCCACCCTGCAAAGGTTGGGATGCAACACTCAGGTTCTCCTCTTTCACCATTTCAATTTAAGTTGCATCCGTGGGTTTAACATTTACAAGCTGCTCTGAAATCAGAGTGTTATTTCCTGCACACAGATTCTGCAGGATTAAATATCCAAGATTCTGCTCCTTCACAGCTCACAATGATCAAACCACAAAGCTTGTTATACCCCTGTGATCCAGGGATGAGCCAGCACAGCCTGAGTGCAGGGAAGATTTGCCACCCCAGGATATCTGCAAGGAGTGCCAAGTCCAAATTACACAGGAGCAGCAACAGCCCACCCTGCAAAGGTTGGGATGCAACACTCAGGTTCTGCTCTTTCACCATTTCAATTTAAGTTGCATCTCATGGGTTTAACATTTACAAACTGCTCTGAAAACAGGATGTTATTTCCTGTATGCGGATTTTGTAGGACTAAATATCCAGCAACAGCCCACCCTGCAAAGGTTGGGATGCAACACTCAGGTTCTTCTCTTTCAGAATTTCAATTTAAGTTGCATCTCGTGGGTTTAACATTTACAAGCTGCTCTGAAATCAGTGTTATTTCCTGTATGTGGATTTTGCAGGATTAAATCTCCAGCACTCTGCTCCCAGGTTATCAAACCACACCTTGTTATACCCCTGTGATCCAGGGATGAGCCAGCACAGCCTGAGTGCAGGGAAGATTTGCCCCCCCAGGAGATGTGGCATGGAAAAGCCAACTCTCCAGGCTGCAGCAGCTCCAAGCAGGGCCATCCCAAGGCTTGAGGTACCACACCACCAGCAGTGCTCTGCAGACTGCCCCTGGCAGGGGCTCAGAGGGGCTGGCAGCACTCACCTTGTTGAGGGTCCGTACGGCTGCGTATCGCAGGACAGGCTTGGGGGAACTGCAGAAGAGCTGCAACACTGGGGAAAAACAGAGAGCCTTTTGAAGGAGGGGAGCAGAGGGGCAAGGCCAACACATCTCCATTCAGCTGTGCTGAATATTCCTGCAGCTCTGAGCTTTATTTAGCATGGGCAGGTTAAGAAGGACCTCCTGGGTTTATGTCCTGGTCAGTGAGAGGCAGTTTGTCTGTGGGGTATCTGTGCATCCAGCTCTCTCCTCCTCCCAGGCAGAGGAGAGGTTGCTCAGAGAGACTGTGGCTCCCTGGAAGTGCCCAAGGTCAGGTTGGACAGGGCTTGGAGCAACCTGGGCTGGTGGGAGGTGTCCCTGCCCATGGCAGGGGGTGGGACTGATGGGCTGTAAGGTCCCTTCCCACTCACATCATTCCATTACCCCCTCCCAGCCCAAATCCCAACAGTTGGATAAAGGCAAGACACCCTGTGCCACTTTTACTGCTCATCCTCTACAGCTCTGGACAGAGCACGGATCAATGTGCTCCTTTAACTTGGGGACAAGCAGGAAAGCCAGGGTTTGGGTCCTTGGTTTCTGCTGCATGTCCCTGGTGTGCCCCACTGCCCTGTGCCTGGGGGTGCCAGGGGCACAGAGGGCCCTGACCCACCTGACACAGCGGGTGCCAGCTCCCTGGCCGTGCAGTTTGGGAGGTGGATGATGGCAGAGGCAGCTTCATAAATCACCATCTCGTGCTTGTTCCTCAGGCAGCTCTCGATGAAGTCGAACAGGGGGCTTTCATGGCTACAAACAGAAGGCATCTGGAGTCACTCAGGGTGGAAAAACCCCCTCCAAAGATCAGAGTCCAAGCCCATCACTCACACACGTGGCCACTGCCTTTCATGTTTCAACACCACACTCATACTTGAGCTCTGCATTTATTGTTGTTTTATTCATCTTCGTGTGATCTCCTCCAAGCCAGAAATGCTGCATTCTATAAATACTTCTATCACCATTTAGAGCCAGCTCTTCATTAACAATCCCGTGCTGGGATCAGGGAAATAAATACCTTGATCAGCACTTACAGAACTGCACTAAAGAGCCAGCTCTTAATTAAGTCTTGTGCTGAGACAGTGGAAAAACTCAGGACTTTTTCAACCAGCTGTGTTGTTTCCCACGAGCCACAGTTCTTGTTTCTCAAAGAAAAGGGCAGAAGGAAAACCAGGTGTTTGAAGCTTCCTGAAGAGTTCCCAGGATAAAAAGCCCCCACCCTCCAGCTCAGCCATTCTGCTCCTGTTCTAAGACAACACTTCTGGCTCTGTGTGTGCTTCTAAACATTAAAAAGAGCTGCTGTTTGGCTCAGACTCTATTTAATTTCTGCAATTTCAAGCTGCCCCCTGCTTACCCCTCCTCAGATTCCCTCAGCAGCTTGCTGGCAATGCGGATCAGCATGCAATAGGCAAACTGGGACTTGAGGCCACACTTGGTGAACTTGTTGAGCATCTTGGACACGGCCAGGCGGTCGCTCTTCCTCAGGTGATAGAGCAGCCCCAGGGCGTGGTACTGTGGGATGGCAAACACAGGGCAGGCCCTGAGCACACGCTGCAGGACGGTGTAGGACACCACCACACAGCAGGACAGGAAAAAAGGGGGAATGTTCCCTGCTTTTGGGGAGAAACCTCCTAAGCTCCTGACAAACTTCTGCCAAGTTCCTGGCGACCACATGCAATGTTGCCTTCCCCTTCCTGCCTGCCCTGAAAGGGCCTCGAGTGTTTCTCAGAGCCACAGAGTTCGTTTCCCCCCTTTTCTCCCCCTCTATGTCACTTCCAAGGTCACTCCATCCCTAGGTATTACTATATAACAAAGGTGCCATGTAACTCACTGTACTGCACAGTAACAGTTGCATTGCTAAAACACTTCACACCCAGGATATCCCAAGGCCTTGAAATGACAGCTGGCCTTACAGAAATCCTTGAGGGATTTCTGGTGGAAGCAAAAAGGAACACTTCCAGTTGTTTTGGGTGGGGTTTTTTGCCAAAAGATTCCACTGCAAGGCCCAAATGAAGCTGCAGAGCGGGCAAGAACAAAGCTGACCACGAGTGTGGCACTGAGTAACTTCCTTTCCACAGCTGTTTGGAATATTAGTGGGACAATTTAGCCAATCTGGATATTTTACTGATATTTGGGCCAATCTTTCTGGTCCTGTAGCAACTGGGATGTTTTTTGAAGGGCAAGAGGTGCTCACTGGGGGGCAGTGAGATCATTTCCTAGGTTTCTGAGCACTCAGGTTCAAAGCTCTCCTGCAGCAAGCTCTGAGGAACAGGCAGAGATATCCCAATTCCACAAGGTTAACAGGGAATGGGAAGAGAACTGCTCTAAAGAACCAGCTCTTCACCCACAGTCCTGGGGAAACTCAGGATTCTTTGAAACAGCAACCCCCAACCCTTGTTTTTCAGAGAATAAGGGGAAAAGGGAAGCCAAGGGACCCTTTCTGAGGTTTTCCCAAGCACTGCCAGGGCACCACTCACACCCCAGAGGGTGTTTAGGGCCTCCTGGCACAGCCACCCCCAGCACACCTGCACCATGATGTTGTCACTGGAAGCTGCTTCCTGGGCCTCGTTGATCCACCGCTTGACCACGTCGTAGCTGATCTTCATCATGTGCTGCAAGAAGCCACAGAGTGAGATGCAAACAGCTCACCTCAGCCTGAGCAAGCTCTTTATCCCCACACCTGGCAACCAGGTGGTCAGGAGCACATTTCAGGCTCAAACTGCCATGCTTTCCTTGCTGCTCTCCTTTTAAATACAAACAGTACTAATGAGAGCTTTCCTGGCCTTGTCTCCTAAAGGAGAAAGAGGAAAACAGAGTGAACTCCTTCATCCTGCCCTCCTAGCAAAAAGAAACCTGGAGGGATTAAATTCTTGACAAACAATCCTTAGGGCAGTGGTTTCATGGCCTCTCTCTACGTAAATTCATGTTCTCCATAACTGCAGGGAGAGATGATGAGCATTTTGCACTAACTTCTTACAATTGCAGTGCCCTAAAGCAAGAGAACATGGAAGGAGTTTGAGGAGCCAGAGAAAACTCCACTGCCACTATTTTATGTCCCAGTGAGGAGATGAAGAGCCATCCCAAAGGAAAAAGAGATGAATATTCAACTCAGGGGAGAAGGAGATGAAGAACAGACAGACTAATCCCAGCCCAGGAGTTTGAGAAGCCAAAGGAAACTCCACTGCCACTATTTTTATGTCCCAGTGAGGAGATAAAGAATAGACTAATCCCAGCCCAGGAGTTTGAGGAGTCAGAGCAAACTCCACTGCTCCTACTTTTATGTCCCAGTGAGGAGATGAAGCCTCATCCCAAAGGAAAAGGAGATGAAGAAAGACCCAACCAGGCTGCTGCCAGGGCAGAGGGACAAGAACCTCCTGCTTTACCCACCAGGGAGGACACGAGGGCAGAGCTGGACACGCTGGGGACCTTGTCCACGATGGCTTGTTTCATGTAGCGCTCGATGGCCTGCAGCATTGTGCCCTGGGCAGGGAGAGACACGAGGGGACCTTGCAGGGACCAGCACTGGGCCAGGAGAGGCCCCTGGCAGGGACCATTCTGTGCCCAAAGCCCACTGGTCCCCTGGGGGGGTGGAACTGGGGCCCACTGGTGCCCTGGGTGGGGGGAACTGGTACTCACATCCGTGATCCTGCAGAGTGCTCGGATGGCAGGGCCACGATAAACATCCTCCTTCCCTGTCATGTCTTTGGTCAGGCTTGAAAAGAGACAAAAACCCCAAAAATATATCAAATGTATATAATAAAAATATATAAAAGCTTTAGTACGTGCTCCAGAGCCAATTTTTGCCCTTTCAACAACTGTAAGGTCTATTTTATAGTCCAAACACTGCCAGTTCAGCTGGGGGGCTGAGCTGGGCTTTGCTCTGCTTTGCCCTGCCAGCAAAGTGGAACAAGGCACAGCCCAAGTGCTGACAAATCCCTGGAGCACCAATAATTGGGAAAAAAAAAACAACAACCAAAGCCAACCAAACCTCAGGAAAACAAAGCAGCAAACAGTTAAAACTGCAGCCTTTTGCTCTTTCAGGAAAACATAACAACCCAGCAGGAAGAAAACAAGCCTTGACTTGGTGACTATGCCTCTGCAAGGCTGTATCCTCTCCAAAGCCCGATTCCAGAATATATAGGAATTAAAATAATCTCCCCAAGAGGCAGGTGCTTGCTTGGGGCTCTGGTCCTGTTCCCTGGAGGCTCCCCCACCTGCTGGTGACAATGATGACATCCTCAGAGATATTGGCCATCTCTTTGATGGTGAGGTAACACATCCTTCGAAGGGTTTGCTGTGAAAGGATGGCAGAGAAACACTCAACTCGGCAAGAATTGGGAAGAAATATGTTCTAGAAGCTTTAGAACTTAAATATTTAACTTAAAAGCTAAAAATCCTTTCAATAGGATATAGTATTTAAAGGTTTTAAGCTCATGTGTCAAACTGCATTTGATAATTGGGTAACAGCCCAACTCCCTGTTATCAAACAAATCAGGTAAGGGATAAATATCTTGTAAAATGGTGAGAATAAAAACAAAACCCACATTAATTAGGTCAGAAATGATACATCTTCATGCAGAAGCCCCACAGTTTTCAACCCAAAGCTTTAAAAACAACTTCCTTTGCCATTTATTGTAAAAGAAAAAAAAATAGAAACTTGGCGCTGCCTTTGGAAACAAATTATATTTATGTTTAAAAAGCCCTCCAATAGAAGAAAGGCTCCAAACACTCTGTGCTTGCAAAATCGTCACTCCCTCTTTAAAAAGTTCCAAACCTCCAAAACCCCAGCCCATTTTTTACCAAAAATTAAGCAGAGCCATCACAGGGAGTGGAGTCCTTTCACTCTCTGCAAAGGACATCATCAGATTCTGGAAATCCCCCAGTTGAACCCAGCCTTTTTAGGGGTTTTTTTATGCTTTGACTTGGCAAAATCAAGGCATGGTGATGCTGACCCACAAGCAGCTGCTCCAGGGTCAGCAGTATCTGATCTACAGGCAACCTCTACCCTCTGTTTTGAGCTATTTAACAAGTGTAGGCAGCACTCACAATGCCACTGAAGGAAAGTTTGGCAAAGGCAGGTACTCACATCGTTGGATTGGAACAGTCTGGTCATGGCAAAAAAAGCCTCTGTGGCCTCTGTGGTTCCAAAGTGCTCACCCTGCAACCCCCAGGAAGGAGCAAGAGGAAAACCAAAGTCATTGTCCACCTCTGAGCCTCAGTTTTCATGTCCTCCCTCAGCCCAGTCTCTTTTCCTGGGGATTTCCCCCTCCCTCCCCTCCTCTGCCAGGGGATATTTAGCAATTTGACCACTTGGTTTCAATACAAACCCCATGCCCAGGGAGGGATTAGTTCATCCAGCAGTTTTCCTGCTGAGAGCTGGCAGGGATCAGCCTGAGGAATATTTATTCTGGCTGGGAAGGAAGTCTGAGAGTCACCTGGTTGAGCAGGTAAAGGATCTTGGTGAGGATGTGAAGGCATCTCCGGGGATTTATGGGGGTCTCATTGAAGAGCCGTGCCTGGAAATACACAATAAACACTGATTCAGCACAAACCACCAATAAATATTCCCCTTTCACCACTAAAAGGAAAGACATTTTCACCCCACTTATTTAATTCCAAACACGTGTCCCAGACAACACATTCCTGTCATCCAGTTTATCCATCTTTATCCTGCTGGATGAGCAGCAACCTGAACAACCACTCCATTTACCATGTGGAACTAAGAAAAATACCTTTAAATAAATAATTTTTCTCTCTGAAAGAGCACCCTGAGATGCCACAAGTTCACGTGGCTCACGTAATGTAATCACCCCACAAACCCCCCTCATTAAGCACAGGGAAGTGACTCTAATTAGACACTCTGTGTTTTTAATTAAGTCCATGAATTTCCCCCTGTAACGCTCCCAGAAAGGGAAAAAAAAAAACATAGTTAAACAGCATTCTGTTCTATTTCTTCCTACCTCCTGGAGCACAGCACTCTTCTCCAGGTGCTGGTAAGGGTTGGAGCCACTTCCTGAGGAACAAGGGAACAGTGAAGGGAATTAATTCCTCACAGAACTGAAAGCTGTGCATTTACAGCTGTAATAAAAATAAAAAAGGGGCATTTTCCACACAGCTGGAAGGCGAGGGAGAAAACTTCGTTGTAAGCAAATCCTCCTGATGTTTTCTTCACATCAAAGGATTTACACGTTATTTTTTTGCCTTAGACCCCCTATTTTCACTCCTCCACACCGAGCACTGAAGGCACCAACAGAGGGGGTGAAACAGAGCCCCGAGCACCTTCGGGAGCCGCAGAAATGCCCCTCATTCCTCTCATTTATATTGCCCAAGCCCCGCACCCCGAGCGGAGGGGACAAAACCGCTCAGAAAGCGTTTACTGCGTTTATTCATCTCACAGCGCTGCTAGAAATGGAAATAAATAGGAATCGCCGCTCCCGGACGGGGCAGCGCGGGGGGAAAACCCTCAGTGTGGGGACGGCAGAGCAAACAGGCCCCGCTGCCTTCGCATTTATCACCTGAGGGGGAAATGGCTCAGAGCGGAGGCGCGACCGGCCCTGAGGTATGAAAGCTGGGGCTGGAGGGGGATTTAAAGGCAGGGGGAGCCCGGGGCGGCCCAGCCGTGCCCGGGACACTGCGGGGAGGCAGAGCCGGCCCCGCCGGTGGCCCTGGCCCGCCCGTACCGGACTCCTCGTCCTTCTTGTCCAACTTCTTGATCATGGCGGAGCCGCCGCCGTGCCCGCCGCCTCACGGCACCGCCAAAGGAAGTACCGCCCCCCCGCCCGCCCACGCTGACGTCTGATTGGGTGGCTACGCTGTCAATCAACATATCCCCGCCCACGCTGGCGTTTCATTGGGTCACTTTGTTGTCGATCAACACAGACCCGTCCATGCTGACGTCTCATTGGGCCGCGTCGCTGTCAATCAAGCCCCGCCGGGCGCCGGTCGGTTTCGCGCCTTCCGGGGGATGTGAGGGGGTCTTAAAGGGGCCGCGCCGCGTTTCGTGAGGGGAGGTGAAGGGGCGGACAGACGGAGGGACTGACGGAGGGACAGACGGAGGGAGAGGGGCTGTGGTGGCAAAGCAGCAATGCGAGCCCTTGGCGGAAAGGAGGAGAGTCACGGGTAACTCGTGTGTAACTCACAGGTAAATCATGTGTAATTCACGTGCAACTCACAGGTAAATCGTGTGTAACTCACAGGTAAATCATGTGTAACTGACGTGTAACTCACAGGTAAATTGTGTGGAACTCAGGTAACTCGTGTGTACCTCGTGTGTAGCTTGCATATAACCCCCACATAGCCCCCACATAACCCACATCTAACCCCCACGTAACCCCCACGTAAACCACATGTAGCCCACACGTAACCCCCACATAACCCCCACGTAACCCTCACATAACTCACACGTAACCCCCACATAACTCACACGTAACCCCCACATAACTCACACATAACCCCCACGTAACTCACACGTAACCCCCACGTAACCCCCACATAAGCCTTCATAACCCCCACGTAACCCCCA
>JAWWEW010000041.1:883316-904081 GCA_035583185.1 Anabacerthia variegaticeps
CATCCCCCTGGATCCCCCCCCATCCCGATCCCATCCACCTGGATCCCCCCCCCGGTCCCGGGGGGCCCCAGGAAATGCGGTTGTTTTGCGGAGGGAGGGCGGGGGACGACTCGGACAATAAAACGCCGGCGGGGATTTACTGCCTTTTATTTATTTTTTAAATTATTTCCTCATATTTTCTCTTCACGCATCTCTTCCCCCCCCACACACCCCCAAACCTGATGTGGCTGCGGGTCCGTGGAGGGAGGAGGCAGCCGTGGTTATCCCCCCCCTCTCCATCCCCATTCCCGCTCCGCCTTTGCAGCCTTCGGCTCCATCCAGCCCTGACTGCAGCAGGAGGGGGATGGGAGGCTGGCGAGCCTGGCAAATTCCCCTTATCCCCCTCCCCAAAAAACCCGCCGTGCTGCGTTGCCGCTTCATGCCGGTGCTCCCTGAGGAGAGCTGACAGCTGCCGGGGGTGCGGCGGAGGGAGGGGGACGAGCCGTGCAGGGGCTTTGTCCTATTGTGGAGGATGCAGCCCGCGCCGCAGGCAGCCCCGGGGAAAAAAACATGGCAGTGCCGCTGGCCTGAGCTCTGCCGGAGGATTCCTCCCGGCTCCTGCATCCCTGGAGCCCCGGGAGATGCCACGGCAGGGCGCACTGCAGGCTGCGAATGCGAGGCATTGTTTGAGGGAAGGGGGGAACAAAATCCAATATGGTGCAGGGAAGGTTTTCCTCGCTGTGGAACGGCCTTTCCTGCTTTTGTTTCCAGCTGTGAACGGGGAAAGGTGGCTCGACAAAGGGGTCTCTGGGGTTTCCCCCACTTCCCCCCGGCCGCCGTGGTGATTCAGTTGGAATCCACGCCTTTCCTCCTGTGGTTTTGGGGCTGGGATTGACTGACGGGTCGTGGTGGCTGCTGGCACGGGACCCTTTTGAGGGTAGAGCTGGGTTATCGTGCCCCGCTTTTGGCGTTGGGAAGAAAGGAACAAACCCAGGATGTGGCACAAAGGAAACGTGCAAAGTGTGGCAGCGTCTTCCCAGCTGCTGCCGTAGGGGAGACCCAACTTTCCTGGTTGCTTTCATTCCTTTCTCTCAAAGCTCTTCCTTTGAGGTGTAGAAATGAATGGCTTAGGAGGAAAAAGCTTCTTCCCTTTGATAGGGAAAGCTGGAGTCTGTCCTAAAACCTGTCCCTGGCTCAACAAGGCAGGGAAAGGGACTTGTGGGGAGGTGAAATAATAATGAGCTTCCAGTGAAGGGGCCTCCATTAACATGTTAATTTATGCTTTAGAGTGAGTGGGGTATCAGGTTGGTGAACACGGGGCTTAATCTCAAACTGACGAATTCCAGTGTAAATTTGACAAAAGGCCCCTTGTGAAATCACTTTTAAGACAAGCTCCTGCTAATGAGCAGCAGTTGAGTTAAAAGGAATAAATTAGGGCCTTATTTTGAGGTGTGCTGACCAAACTCCAGAGCCTGGGAATATTTCCTTCTGATGTGCCGGGCCGGCTTTCCCTCTGAAATACTAATTAGGATGGACTTCATCTTGTCTGGAGCAGCTGGTGTGGAAGAGAATGGAAACCAGAGGTCCTGGTGCAGCCAGGAAATCCTGAAATTCCCAGCGTTGGCTCAACCATAGTGGCTGTTGGAGCAGAGCTGGATCAGGCTGGGCTACAGGACTCCTCCACAGGCAGAGCAGGCATCAGGCTGGGAGCCTGAAGGTTGCTCCTCCAGCTTTGATCTGGTCAGGCTCCCCGAGGAAAAGGGACTGGGAAACATGTCCTGTTGTTCCTTTCCTTTTCCAAAATGCCTTGAGCTGTGGTGGAAGGTCTGGTGATGTTTGCAACCACTCCTTCCTTAAAGCTGGCCCTGGAATGAGCCAGCTCTGCTGCTGGAGCCCCATCAGGCCGCTGTGGTAGCTCTGAGGTTGTGCCCCTGCTGCTGATCTGCAGGGGATTTTCTTTCCCTTTCCAAAGGGAAAGTTCACTTGTTGGTTTCAAGAGGAAAAGTGGATTGTTGGAGCCTTTGTAAAAGAGCACAAACACACCACCCATTGTGGTGGCCCTTCTGGTCGGGTCTGTGGGGCCACCACTACGTGAGTGCACGAGTGAATTCCACTCAGATGGATCTGGAAGTGCACCGTGAATATTTCAGGTGTTAATCTCTTCCTCAAGCAGTAACTAAGGACTAAGGCAGCTTTGGGACTGGCATTACTGGCACTCAGACTCTTTCAGCTTTTCCCTTCTGTGTTCTCAGCAGAGACCCCCTTGCAGTGCCAAGCTCGTAGAGATGTGTTTTGGCACTCGGGGGAAAAATAATCCCAGTGCATTTTTAGTCCTGAATTACTGCTGATCCAACAGCCTCCAACTTCCATGAGGTGTAATTAACTCCATGGCTCCTTCTGAGCACGGAGCAGTGTTGAAGTGCCAGGCCCTGTTTGCTGCCCAAGAAGAGCTGGTAGATGTTCCAGCTGCCTCATTCCTGGTGGGAATGGCTCCTCCAAGTTGCTGGAGTCTTAATGGCTTTAAGGTCCTTGATTAAGGCTTGTCATGTGCGCCGTGCGTTGCAGATTAGGGATCATCTTCCTGCAGACTTGCTGCACAAACTCATGGTTTTAATCTGGTCCAGTGATCCCAGGCCAGAGAACTCCTTGGCTTTGTGTGTTCACACTTGGCTTTTCAGTTCACCTGAATTTGGACCTCCCTGCTCTGGAAGTGGCTGGGTACTCCCCAGGGGTATTTGGGAGTGGGATGCTGTGCCCTGTGAGAGGCATTCGTTCTCTGCCCTTTGCTCTTCCTGACGTGGGTTATTTGCCATGAATTTTGGGGAGAATTAATCCATCCTGATCAGCCCCAGCAGGTGAACCTCATGTATCTGCTGAGGTTTCACTCTTTGCAGGCTGAACTAAGCTTCTTACCTGCCAGCTGCCTGCCTGCCTTAAAGCTATTTAAATCCATCGCAAAGATGCAGATTCACTTTCTGCAGGAGCAGAGGAACCAAACCCCTTGGTTCGGGATATATTTAGTCCTGCAGGCACAGGCCTTTTGCTTAAAGAGCCTAAATAAAGCACTTCCAAGTGACTGTGAGGACCAGGGGGGAGTCACCATCCTCTGGTAGCTGAGGGCATTGTGCAGGTGCAGTGAGGAGTGGCTTGGGCAGTTTGTAGGAGGAGCTCAAAGGACTGTCCAGGTGCAGTGAGGAGTGGCTTGGGCACTTTGTAGGAGGAGCAGAGCTTTGGATCAGGCTGGAATGTGGCGGATGTAGCCAATGTGTGAGAGAGGGAATTGCCTGGGCGGTGGAAGCACCATGGTGATGACACAGCTCCCGTGTCACCTGGAGCAGAGGATCTCCAGAGGTGCCTTCCAAGGCCACATTCTGTGACTGCTGTGGCCAAGGCACAGCCCTGCCTTTCGAGGAAAGAGCCCTGGTGGTGCCAGAGCCCGTTGTGGAAGCCGAAGGGATTTTGCTCCGTCCTTCCCTCAGATGGAGCGACGCTGGCTCGAGTTTCCATCGGTCTGTCTGAGCCTTTCTGAACTGCCGCCCTACTTGGAGGAAATCCATGGAAACCGCCTTGCTTCCCTCCATTCCTCAGGGCTCCTGCCTGCCCAAGGTCTATTCAAGACCAGTTCCTGCACACAGGGGAAGAGCTGATGATCTTAAGCAAGCCTGCAAACACCAATACCTCCGAGTTCCTCCTTGCTCCCATTGTTTTTCCCAAGGATTTGTGTTGGATGTGCTGCCCTCACATTCCCAGTGCCCATTTCCCCCTGGTTCTGTGCTCTCCAGCCATTTGCCGACGCCATCAGCCACGCCAAGATTTGCTCTGTCATTCATTCAGACACAGTGAGCTCCTGGGAGCTCGGCCTGGCCCAGGCTCTGGATTAGAGTAGCAGTTTGCATGGAGCCTGTGCTTCGTCCCTCTGGATCCTGGGAGCAGTCCCTGCCCTGTCCTGCTGCTGCCCTCAGCAGCTGCTCCCTGCTCCCCTTCACCTGCTGGTGTTTATATACAGCCAGACCTCCCCACACTGGAGCTCTGACCCTTCCCCTTCTCTATTTGCAGCCAAACCCCCCTTCCCACCCCTTCCTGTATCAGTTCAGGCTGGTTGTTTTCCTCAGTCCCTGGCCCAGAGCACACCAGGACGTGCCCAGCGGTTCCTGGTCACGCACCAGCGGGCGGGGAGCGCTCCAAAGGAATTGCTGAGCTGGGAGGATAAATCTATTGTGCATCCCGTGTGTTTTATGGCTCATGAAAGGCCTGCCTGGGATTCCAACGCTCCAGGGCTCGGCAGGAGCCTGGGTGATGGAAGGGACGTGTTAAATGAGCCTTGGATGACAGGGGGGCAGAGGATCTCCACCTCAGTCCCCGCAGCAGTGTTTAATGGCTGTGAAATAAGATAGAAAAAGTGCTTAAGGCTTCTCATATCTTGTGTTGGTACCCAGATCCAGCCTGGGGAAGGGAGACATGCTTGCTGTGTGCATTTCTGGGAAGATGGAGCAAGGAATGCTTTGAAGTTAAATGGAGGAAGGAAATCAGCTGACAGCCAGCCCAATGCATGGAACTTCTGCAGCCTTTACTGTAGCTTAATTCCTCCCTTTGATACTTGGTTTGTGTGAAATGCTGGTTGGCTTCCTCGTGGCTCAGCTCCAGCATGGGCACTTGGAGTCCTGTGCCACCATCTGGCAGAGCTGGTGAGCCAGGGCTTTGGGAGATGTTCCAGAGTGAGAAAATGGCAGGGTAGAGCAGAGGGGCCAAGCCCAGAGCCCCGAGGAGCTCACAGTGGTTAGAGGTGGTGATGCACTCAGTGTCACACGTGGCTAATCATTAACATCAGCCACTTTCACTTCTGCAGTTCCTCGGCATTGTAGGCCTTGAGCAGTGTCTTTACACAGGGTCTGGTGCAGCCATGGCTGCTGGGAGGGCTTCTGCCTGCTCAGCCCATGTGGAAAAAGAGGAGGGGCCTTGCAGCACTGATCTGGAAGGTGCTGGAAGGAGCAGCTGGTGGATCACAGAGAGGTTTTGTGGGAAGTTCTGTGGCCAACTGTTCACAACCCACGTGGTGGTCACAAAGCCTTGTGGGCACCGTGTTTGCCATCCCTCCATGACTCCAGGGATTGAATTTGGAGAGTCCTTGCTGTGCCCTGGGCAGCTCCAGCTTTCCTGCATTAGGGTGGTGTCCTGGTGTGTGACAGACAGTGCCTCACTATCCCAACAAAGCAGGTTTGCCTGGGAAGCACCAGAACAGCAAGTCCTCGTGCCAGCAATCCCTGCCAAGCATCCCCACCCCTAGAGACGTTTGCACCCTTCAGAACCAAATAAGCCCCCAGAGCTGCCTGAGATGGGCTGGCCTGTGGCTGAGGAAGTTGTAGGAGATTTTACAGCTTCCTTTACATCAAGGGTTGCCTGGAGTTAGGGTTTACACGTGGTGTAAACAATGCACAGTGGGAGACTTCTGGTGTTTGTGGTTTCCCTGAGTGGCCAAGTGACACCTGCCTTGGCCAGTGTTGCTGGAATGGAGTTTGAAATAAACCTGCTGAAACCCACAGTGGGGGAAGCAACACGGGAGGAGAGTCCCGGGCAAGGTCCTCATGGAGTGAACATGAAATGTCTCACAGAGACACAGATCTCTGCCAGGAGGGCCAGGCTGGGCACGAATGTCTTCTCCACTCCTGGGAGTGGTGGATGGGGGGGTTACAGGCTGAGTGAAAGGTAATCACAGAATCATGGAGTGGTTTGGGTTGGAAGGGACCTTCAACCCACCCAGTCCCACCCAGTAAGACCCACCCATAATGTGACATGTGGCTGGGACCTTCCAACTGGATCTTGTTGATGGTGAACAAGAGCTCAGTTGCAGACATAACTGTGCTGCTGGGGGGAGCTGAGACAGAGCAAGATCAGGAAAACCTCCCTGATAAGCCGTCCTAAGCACGCAAACATTTGAGTTTTTGTTAAGCTCTTTGGCTCGGGAATGCCAGAGCCGGAGCAAAGTCGTGTTTTATGAGTATTTAGCAAGTCCTGAGCTGGTTCTGCAAGTTGCAGCTTGTGTGTCCTCCTTGGTGCTGCGTTCAGAGCCAGCAGGTGATCTGCTGCTCCAGGGAATCTCAGTGGGCACACAGCAAGGATAGCAGAGTGTCTGCTGAGGTGGTAACCTCCTTTGTTTATTCTTCATAAATAAATAAAGGGAAGCTGCTGATTCTCTTACATTTCCCAGGGTGGCAGATGTTAATGATTGAGGTTTTGAGCAGACTCACTGAAGTCCAGGTCAGATTCCACGATCCTGCTGCCTCTCCATGGGCATCCTTAAATTGGCAGCTGGTGGCTTAGGAGGAGAGATTTCCCAAATCTGCCTCCAGTGCAAGGAATTTCCAGAAACTCCCTCAGTGAAGGTGGTGGTTGTGTAGTTACAGCCCTTGGTTGGCTTGCCCAGAGCAGACAGACCTGGTAAGGAGTTAATCTGCTTCCAGGAGGTGTCTGGATCCTGGAGTGAGGCAACTGCTGTGTTTGTTTCCACAGGACCCTGCAGGTTCCTGCCAACCCAGGCACGCAGTCAGCTGTCTGAACATGCTCTTCCTTAGGGAAAATGGGAAGGAGGAGTCTCCAGTGCAACTAACGTGTCCTCTGCATCCCTTCCTTCCTGCAGGAATGCATCCTCTCCGGGATCATGTCAGTGAATGGGAAGAAAGTCCTTCACATGGATCGGAACTCTTACTATGGAGGGGAAAGTGCATCCATTACACCCCTGGAAGATGTAAGTGTGGAGCTGACGCTGCTGCAAAAGGGCCTTTGTTCCCAGTGAGCCCAGGGTGGGGATTGGAAAAAGTTACTCCTCAGGGTTTCCTTAGAGGAAGGGTGTTTGATGGCACTTCCTCCCCAGATACTGTGTGAGTTTGTAGCTGGTACACAGCACTGGTTTTGTGGAATTCCCAGCTGGGCTTCGAGCAGGGAGCACTCCAGAGATGCAATGCCCAACAGCTGGATGGTGAAGCTCCAGCTAAATTGTAGATACTCACTAAGAAAGGTCATGTTAAACAGTATCTCAGTTCCTCAGGTCATAAATTCCCAAACTTTAACCCTTGGAGGAAAAAAAGACTGGCTGAGCAGAGTTAACTCTGCCTGCTTCTTGCTGTCACAGCTTACTGGCTGTGTTTCTGTGCTGCATCAAAAATCAAACTGGAGCTAAAACTCCGGCCAAAAACTGGCTCTGAAGGGCCTGTGTTCAGCTGGGAGCTGTGGGCGTGGAAAGTGTGTACATGTGTGGGAGAAACGACACCCAGAGAGATTTCCTGGGCTATAATAAGTTCTGTATTCTCTCTCCAAAGCTCTACAAAAGGTTTAATCTCCCAGGGACTCCACCAGAATCCATGGGGCGGGGAAGAGACTGGAACGTGGACCTCATTCCGAAATTCCTTATGGCTAACGGTGAGTGACCCCCAGCCCAGCCTGGGTTACTGGTGGGTGCTGGAGGGGGGCAGACAGTCTCAGTCAGTCCCCCCTTACCCTTTAGTCTGTGTGTTCCAGTATGGGACTGGTCTGGACCAGCCCCCTGTGGGGGAAGGGGTTACCAGTGCAGGCAAGTCCAGGGGCAGGTCCCTTTGCCAAAAAACAGCCACTTTTTGCTGGAGTCTCATCCCTGAGGTACGAGGGGATGGGTGTGTTGTGTAATGCCAGCCTGGCTCAGGGTTAGGTAGATCCCAGCCAAGGCCTGCTTGCTCTGAGCCCAGCTTCCTTCCAGCTTGCTGTGGGAACTGAATGTGGTGCTGCCTGGAAGGGTTTGGAGGGGCTGCCTCGGGAGCAGCTCTGCCCTCTGGCTCCAGCCCAGCTGGCTGATTCATTCCAAACCTCCTTGCAGGTCAGTTGGTAAAGATGCTGCTCTACACAGAAGTTACTCGTTACTTGGACTTCAAGGTGATCGAGGGGAGCTTCGTCTACAAGGGGGGGAAGATCTACAAAGTTCCTTCCACTGAGGCAGAGGCTTTGGCATCCAGTGAGTAGCTGCACCTTGTTGGTTCCCTCCCAAGTTTGCTGTCCCTGCACAGGCAAAACTCCCATCCTGGGATATTCTCGGTGCTCCTCCCGTTTTAAGGAACATCCTCAGGGCTTCTCTTGCACCTCATTGACTTCAAACACCACTTGGAGTGGGAGCCTTGGGCTTCCTGAGCCTTTGAGTTAGAGTTTTCTTGGAGCTTCCCGACGGGGCTGCCTGTTCTGTGGCCCTTGTGCTGAGAGTCTGGTAGAGTAAGAGGTTACACCTGGGCTTGTGCTCCCAGCTCTGCCATAAATACTTAATGTTGGGTCTTTGTTGGAAAATGTCACAGGCACATTAGAGTGACTAATTCCACCACGTGGAACCAACTCAATCCTCAGTTGTTGCCTTCTTAAATTTCCCCCTGCCAATAAAACTACTGCTCACTCCTAATGGCTCAGGAAATCCATTAGGAGGTGGTGGAGGGCGTTCCATGAGCCCCAAGTGTGGGATGTGTTTAGATAAAGTGACTCCTGCAGTCAAGTCTGGAGCTCTGAGCCTTGTTCGTGGCAGGTACTCCAGTCTGGTGAATCAGTCAGTTGTTCCTTCCATTTGTCTCCTGCGTGGTCTCCAAGAGACTCATCCTGACAGGAGCAGGAGGTGCTGCCTCTGCCCTCACGTGCCAGCAAATCCAGTTGTGCTTCTCCAGTTTGTGGAAAATAAAAGTGCATAAAGTGCCTTGTCCAGCCTCACCTTTGAGGTTTGGAGTGAGGGGACAAGGGGAGTGGCTTTAAGCTGAAGGAGGGGGAATTTAGGTGGGATATTGGGAAGGAATTGCTGGCTGGGAGAGTGGGCAGGCCCTGGCACAGGTTGGGCAGAGCAGCTGTGGCTGCCCCTGGATCCCTGGAAGTGTCCAAGGCCAGGCTGGAGCACCCTGGGCTAGTGAAAGGTGTCCCTGCCCGTGGCAGAGGGTGGAACTCGGTGACATTTAAGCTCCCTTCCCACCCCAACCATTCCATGATCCCTGCCTGAAACCCTCAGCAGTCCTTCCCCGCTCTGTGGCCGTGGAAAGCCCCGTGATCCCTCCGTGAGCCGTGACCCAGCCCTTGTTTCCAGGCTTAATGGGCCTGTTTGAGAAGCGCCGCTTCCGCAAGTTCCTGGTGTACGTGGCCAACTTCGACGAGAACGACCCCAAGACCTTCGAGGGCGTCGACCCCAAGAAAACCACCATGAGGGACGTGTACAAGAAGTTCGACCTGGGCCAGGACGTCATCGACTTCACGGGCCACGCCCTCGCCCTCTACAGGACTGACGAGTAAGTGGGCCCAGCCCCACCCCTCACCCTGGCCCTGGCCCTGCTGTCTTGGAGGGTTCCTGGGCTTAACGGGACCCCCCTCCCTGAGTGAGCCCTGGGGCACCAAAGGGCAGCCCCAGGGAAGCACTGCCAGGAGCAGCTGGGGGGTGGGCACAGCTGGCAGGCCGGGTTTGGGGCTGTGCCCAGTGGTGTAACTGTCCTCTGCAGCTATTTAGATCAACCCTGCCAAGAAACAATCAACAGGATTAAGCTGTACAGCGAGTCGCTGGCTCGGTACGGGAAGAGCCCCTACCTGTACCCCCTCTATGGCCTCGGAGAGCTGCCCCAGGGCTTTGCAAGGTGAGAACTTGGCTCTGGGCTTGCTGTTTTCTCAGTCCTTGAGCTTCCAGGAGGTGATGCTGCACAGAAATACTCTGGTCATTAAGGGTTCGCTCACTGCCTTAATCAAGAGTGCTTCATCCGTGTGAGGTTCCCTCTTTCCTGGGGTTGGTTGTTGTGGTGCTACTTCAGGGGTTGCTCAGAGATGCTGTTTGCAGCATCCTGTCCATCCAGGAACTTGGATTTCCCCACGTGCTGTTGCCTGGAGCTCTCCCACTGTAGGACTGTGGGTTGCACCAAGCAGGTTCTTTCATGGAGTCACAGGCTCAGCCAGGTTGGGAAAGACCTCTGAGACCATGGAGTCCAACCTGTGACCCAACACCACCAAATGCCACATCCAGGCTGGTCTCAAACACCCCTGGAGACGGGGACTCCACCACCTCCCTGGCAGCCCATCCCAAAATGTCTGGCTGGATGTAACTGCACTTAGAACTCGCTCCAAGCACCAACTGATCCCTTGCAGGGACCAGCACTGATGATGTTCAAACAGAGTCTTTTGAAGGGATTTAAGTCTAAGGTGGGGTTTGTCCAAGTGGAGCAGAAAGATGGGGCTGGATGGGCTGTTAAAGCCCAACCAGAGTTGTGGAAGGGCTGAGGGGAGTGAAAATCCAACCATGGAGATGTGGAAGGGCTGAGGGGAGTGGAAATCCAACCATGGAGATGTGGAAGGGCTGAGGGGAGTGGAAACCCAGGCAGAGCTGTGGAAGGGGCTGAGGGGAGTGGAAACCCAACCCTGGAGCTCTGGAATGGGTTGAGGGGAGTGAAAACCCAACCCTGGAGCTGTGGAAGGGACTGAAGGGAGTGAAAACCCAACCATGGAGCTGTGGAAGGGCTGAGGGGAGTGGAAACCCAACCAGAGCTGTGGAAGGGGCTGAGGGGAGTGGAAACCCAACTATGGAGCTGTGGAAGGGGCTGAGGGGAGTGGAAACCCAACTATGGAGCTGTGGAAGGGGCTGAGGGGAGTGGAAACCCAGGCAGAGGTGTGAAGGAACTGAGGGGTTTGCTCCTGCAGGCTCAGTGCCATCTATGGAGGCACCTACATGCTGAACAAGCCCATCGAGGAGATCGTGATAGAGAACGGCAAGGTGGTCGGTGTGAAGTCGGAAGGGGAGGTACAGTCCCTTTGATCCATTCCTTAACCCCACCCTGCAGATTTGCCCTCAGAACTGAGCCTTCTGGTCCCAGATCTGGTCCCAGTTCAGCAGAAAGCCCATTCTCACAGACCAGACCTGGTGGGCTGGTGCTGCTTTGGCTGTGCCAGCTCACGGGAGTCACACTGATGTGCTGGTGGCGAGGAGTGCGGTGCCACAGCCCTGCCCCAGCAGTGGGGATGGAGCTCCCAGGCCCTGGCAGGGTTGTGCAGTGAATAACTGTGGAAGGGAGCTGCTCTGGCTCTGACTGGGACAGCCAGCTGTGCCCTCTGACAGCTCCCTTCCCACGGCTTCCCCTGCCCCTGGAAGTACAGGGCTGGGAATGCCGTGAGCTGCATGGAAGCTCCCAGTGTGCTCCTGGCTGGAGCAGGCACTCAGGGGACAAGCTGAGCTCTTGGTGGTGGGGCAGGAGAAAGGTGCCAATCCACCCCACAGGCTGGGTGGCCTGGAGGCTTCCAGTGCCTCAGCTATGAAATCCCTGCTGGGAACACGAGTGTTGATGTGATGTGGCCAACGTTTGTGGCGTGGTGTGCGCAGGTGGCTCGCTGCAAACAGCTCATCTGCGACCCCAGCTACGTGTCGGACCGTGTGACCAAGGTGGGCCAAGTGATCCGGGTAATCTGCATCCTGAGCCACCCCATCAAGAACACAAACGATGCCAACTCGTGCCAGATCATCATTCCACAGAACCAGGTCAACCGAAAATCAGGTGCGTGGGCAGGGTGGAGGTTCCCGACCTCTCACCACACAGTCAGGGGGGGATTGGCAGGGCCCAGGGGGAAACCTGTGCTGGGAACCACGTGAGGAACCTGCAGGAGGAAGTGCCCCAGCATGGCAGAAGTGGGTGAGGAGCGTGGGGTGCTCTGTGCAGGAGGGGGGAGCTGCTTCCTCCCCTCACCACAGGGCTGGGACCCCACGGGAAGCTGAGCTCTGGGGATCCCCAGGCACACAGGGCTAAACCAGGAGGAGTGCTGGGCCCAGGGGGCAGAGGTGAGGCTGGAGGGGCTGTGTGTGTGTGTGTGCCCCTCGTGCTGAGGCCGGGCCGTGTCCCCCCAGACATCTACGTGTGCATGATCTCCTCTGCCCACAACGTGGCGGCGCAGGGCAAGTACATCGCCATCGCCAGCACCACCGTGGAGACCCCCGAGCCCGAGAAGGAGATCAAGCCAGCCCTCGACCTGCTGGAGCCCATCGAGCAGAAGTGAGTCCTGCAGCCCCCTCTGCCCCCGAGCTCTGCGGGCACAGCGCACTGGGCACCCCTCAGCCTGGCTCTGAGCCCTGCTGAGCCCTTAGCCCTCCCTCCCTCCCCTCCCTGCAGGTTTGTCAGCATCAGTGACCTGTTTGCACCCACCGACCTGGGCACCGAGAGCCAGGTGAGTGAGCGTGGCCGAGCTCAGGGCAGGGGTCAGCCCTGAGCCCCGACCCCAGCCCCAACCCCTGAGCCCAGCCCCGACCCCAGCCCTGACCCCTGCTCCCTACAGATCTTCATCTCCCGCACCTACGACGCCACCACCCACTTTGAGACGACGTGCGACGACATCAAGGACATCTACAAGAGGATGATGGGCTCAGAGTTCGACTTCGAGGAGATGAAGCGCAAGAAGAATGACATCTACGGGGAGGAGGAGCAGCAGTAATGAGAGAACCTCTAATTAGGAGAAATTAAATCGGCTAATATGAATATATAAGGAACTTAATGAACACTGTACGAAATTCAATATTGTAAGGCCTGCTTTTGTAATCCCATCTCTGAGAGATTGAAGAGTACTGCACTGGTAATGTTCCCTTTTTGGATATCATGTGTTAATTATTCCATTCTAGTAGGGCTGCTGTCCAGAATCTGGCAAATTCCTCATTTCCTGACTAACCTCCTAAGCGAAAGGCAGACTGAACTTATTATTATTATTATTATTATTATTATTATTTTTGCAGACGTAGACATTGGTGCAGATTTGGAAAATAACTCATTGACAGCTGTGTCTTCCCTCGTATTTTTAATCATTTGTCAAACATCCTCCACCCCCTGTGCTTCTGGTGAGCTCGTAGCCGTGACGCTGCCGTCACTCAGACCTGGTATCAAGGAACTAGACCCCGAGCACTCCATCCATTATTGTGGACAGCATCCCTAAAAGTCTCTCCCATCGGTCCTAACTCTGTGGCAAAGTTGTATCATGGACAAAGCCCACATCTATTGTAGCAGCAAATGTCGGCTTCGTTCTGGGCACAGAACTTTAACCTCCACTTAAGCTTCTAAACCTGTTTACATGGGTTGGGACACAGCTGTGCCTGAGGCTCCTTTGTGTTTTAATCTTAATAAAATTGAGAGAACAAAAATTACAGAGCAGGCAAGATGTTGGGAGTATTTTGTGTGCCCCGCTGGCTCCCGGGACGGACCAAACGGCGCCGCGGTACCGGCAATGACGGAGCCGGCGCTTCCCGGGGCTGCTCCGGCTCCACATGATTTCTGTACTGCGAAGTAAAGCCAAATTCTGGAAACCACTCCTGGCCTCCCGTCTCCTTCACTTCCCTCCCCTCCCCTTCCCTTCCTCCAGCAGCACCTCCAGGGCTCTGCATGGTATCCCTGGCTGGGATGGCCTGCCCGGGCTGCTCCGGGACATGTGGCAGCACCGTCCTGCCTGTCCCCTGCGGCCACAGCCGGGAGTGGCACTCGCTGCAGGCACCCAGAAGGAATTCCTCCCTGAGTAGGAGATGCTCCTCTCCGGAGGGAGCCTCTGCATCCCTCGCTGGGATCGGGACCATCCAGCTGCGTGAGGAGCACGGTTTGTGTTCGAACACAGCCGTGCCAAGAGCCAGGAAAAACGAGGGAATGCCCTGGAATACCCTTGGGCTGGAGCCCTTCTGCTCCCAGGGGGCTGCTGAGGAGGAGCTGGCATTTCAGATCCTGCCACAGGCACCAAGCTGGGCTGGACCTGCCCGTGGCTGCCCCTCCCTCCCTCCCTGTTTTTGGCACTTCCTCTTCCCGGGCTGGCACTTCCAGGAACCGCCTTCCCGTGTTCAGCCTCCTCCAGCCTCGGGCTCCTCCCTGGGCTGGGGCAGCGCCCCCGAGCAGCGTCTGGGGCAGGGGGAGAACAGACAATCCCTCCCTCAGTCCCTGTTACCCCTCAGGGCAGGGGAGAACAGACAATCCCTCATTCCCTGTTCCCCCTCTCTGCTGAGCCTGGTTATTCCTGCTCTGGGAAGCAGGATGGGATCCATCATCCAGCAGCCACCACGGCCTTGGCTCCCTCCTTCCTTCCTGCGGGGGCTTCAGAACTGGAGGTTAATGCAGAACGAAGCTGATCCCTGATGGATGTCCTGGAAAAACCTGGGAACATCCCTATCCTCCCCCCCGGGGCAGGGAGATGCCGAGCAGGATCGCCTTTCCAGAAAGCAGCCCAGTGGGAAACTTTTTTGAGGTTTTATTAATCAAACTTTACAAATCCATCCTATACAGAAGGGCCTGGAATTCTGCTCTCTAAAAAATCCAAAATACAGGAGGACAAACCCTGTCCCTGCAGTGCCAGGGATGGTCCTGAGGGACCCACCACGGCACCTCCATCCCAGCCACCATAAATAAGAGCTTTCTTCTATTCCTGCATCCTGGCTATTTACAGGAATTCCACGTGCTGGAGGGCACTGGGATGGGAATGCAGGGAAATGGTACCGTGAGGCAACAGGGGGGGAGCTGAAATGTAGTGTTGGAGGGCAGGGCACGGCAACAGCCACATGGGGAGTGGGTTTCTTGTCCTTCCTGCCCCTCCTTCAAGTAAAAATGGCTTATTGGGATTTACTTTCCTATTCCTTCCAACGCCAGTGGCACAAAACACTTGGGAACACTCCAATCATGTAACTGTGTCAACCTTAAAAGAACCTGTGTCCTATGATGGAAGAGGGGACAAACCCCCTGGCGGGGGCTGCTCTGCCAGCCTGGGGTGAGGGTGATGGACAGAACCAGGAGCGACCTTCCCACCCCACCTGGAGTACCCCGGGATACACAGCTGGGATTTGGGAACGGGCCCAGGAGGGTTGGGGTGCCCCAGGTGGTGCCACACCCGGGAGGAGCCACCTCGTGGCTTCGCTTTGTCACCTGCAACACAGAGAGAGGGGCCCAGGTTACTGCTCTGCCCACCCCTCGCTCCTGGGAGATTCCCAGGAAAAGGGGGGTGATTCCCATTCCCAGCCGTGCCAGGCACAGCTCCCTCTCCCACCCAGGGATTCAGGAGCCAGCCCTGAGGGCCAGCAGATCCCACTCCAGCACTGCGGGACAGCCTTGCCCTGCCACAGGAGCAGCTAGATCCCAGCTCCCAAAAACACAGGGACTGCTCCCAAAAACCCAGGATGGCTCCCACAAACCCAGGAGCTGCTCCCAAAAACTCAGGGATGGCTCCCAAATAACCCAGGAGCTGCTCCCAACAACCCAGGAGCTGCTCCCAAAAAAACCAGGAACTGCTCCCAAAAAACCCAGGAATGGCTCCCAAAAACTCAGAAGCTGCTCCCAAAAATCCAAGAGCCGCTCCCAAAAACCCAGGAACTATTCCTACAAACTGAGGAACTGATCCCAAAAACCCAAGAGCTGCTCCCAACATCTCAGGGATGGCTCCCAAAAACCCAGGAGCTGCTCCCAAAAAACCCAGGAACTATTCCTAAAAAACTCAAGAGCTGCTCCCAAAAACTCAGGGATGGCTCCCACAAACCCAGGAGCTGCTCCCACAAACCCAGTGACTACTCCAAACATCCCAGAAGCTGCCCCCACAAACCCAGGAGCTGCTCCCAGATTTCTGGGATTGCCCCAAGCCTTCCCCCCTCACCAGTAGCTCCTCCTGAAGGGAGCAGCCACGTCCTGCACCGTCCCCAGGAAGGTGTTGACATCCACCACCAGGATCCCTTTGCTCTCCAGGATGTCCCTGCTGGCTCCGGGGTTTTCTGCAAGGGAAGGAGCAGCTCTGGGAATTCCAAGGAAGGAGGTTGTTCCCAAAGCTGCAGGGAATATCCCCAAATCCCAGTGGGAGCAGAGCTGTTGGCAAACGGGCTCAGCCCAGCGAGGCCTGAACTGGAGTGGGATGTGATGCCACCCATGGAATCCAGAAACGGAGGAATTCAGGAGACTCCCAAAGGTGTTCACTCTGCACACCGGACTCAGCCATCCAGTAGGGGATTCCAGGAGGAATGGGGGACACGGGGTGGTTCTTGTCCCTCCTCCATCACTCCCAGGCCAATCTGAGACCTTGAGGTCTCTTAGGTGTGAGATACACCCCCCTTACCCCTGAGATACACAGCCCTTACCTGTCACAGGCACCCCTGTCACTCCCCCTCACCTGTGAGGAACAACTTCCTCCCCTGTGACACCCCACTTTGCCCCCCTCCCCGTGCCCCCTCACCCGTGAGGAGGACGGCCATCCTGGCGCGCAGGTGGTGCAGCTGCAGCCCCAGCAGGCAGCGCAGCCGCTCCCTCTCGCTGCCCGGGGCGCCGTCACAGCCGTGGAAGGGCAGCAGCTCCAGCAGATCCTGCCCCCGGCACCAGCGCAGCACACGCTGCTTCCCCACGGCCTCGGGGGCCCTCCTGGGGACAGGGGATGGGGGGAAATGGGGAAGGGGGGAAATGGGGAAGGGGGAAATGGGGAAGGGGGAAATGGGGAAATGAGGAAGGGAAATGGGGGAAATGAAGAAATGGAGAAAGAAGGAAGTGGGGAAATGGGGAAATGAAGAAATGGGGAAGGGAGGAAGAGGGAAAGGGGAGATGGGGGAAATGAGGAAGTGGGGAAATGGAGAAATGGGGAAGTGAAGAAATGGGGAAGGGGGAAGGGAGGGAAGGGAGAAAATGGGGGAAATGGAGAAATGGGGAAGAAGGAAGGGGAGAACGGGGGAAATGGGGAAGGGGGAAGTGAAGAAGGGGGAAAATGGGGAAGGGGGAAATGGGGAAGGGGGAAGAGGGGAAGAGGAGATGGGGGAATGAGGAAGTGGGGAAATGAAGAAATGGGGAAGGGGGAAAGTGGGGGAAATGGGGAAGGGGAACGGAGGAAGGAAGGAAGGAAGGAAGGAGGGTAGTAGAGAAGGGAGAGAATGGGGGAAGTGGAGAAATGGGGAAGAGGGAAGGGGAGAAGGGGGGAAATAGGGAAGTGGGAAAGGGGTAAAGGGGGAAGTGAAGTGAGAGAGTGAGGGGCTTCCCTTTCCCAGCCCTGCCCCGTGGGGCTTTTCCAGCCCCGTGGTCACTGCAGGGACCCAAAGTGACTCTGCTCCAGAGCAGGGAGAGGCTTCCCTTTCTCTTTCCCAGCCCCATGGGTGGCTGTGCTGGTGTGTACTGGGTATACTGGTGTGTACTGGGTGTGCTGGTGTGTACTGGGTGTGCTGGTTTGGGCCAGGACAGGGTTCCTTCCTGTCCCAGGGGCTGTGGTTTGGGTTTGGGAAGTCAGGGAGGTTTTCCTTCTTTCCCTTCCCTGCCCCTCCCCAGCTCTGGGGGCACAGGGAGGTGGGAGGGGACAGCACAGGGACAGCTGCCCCCAGGGGACATTCCAGAGGCCAGGACACCGTGCTCAGGGTGGGAAGCTGGGAGGAGGAGAAGGGGGGATGTTTGGGATGATGCTGTTTGCCACCCCAAGTCCCCACTGCCAGGATGGAGCCCGGTTTTCCCGGGGGATGGTGGACACCTGGCTGGGATGGGAAACAAGGAATGAAATCCTTGGGTTTGCTTCCAAGCCCAGCTCTGCCTTCCCTATTTAACTGTGTCTATCCCAAGCCTTGAGTTTCCTCCCTGTCCCCACCCCAGGTGGTGGCCCAGGGGAGGGGCTGTGTGGGGTTAAACCACCCCAGCCCTCCAGATAACCCCACATTTCACTGGAAGGTGCCAGACCCAACTTCCAGCTGCTGCAGAGCTGGTTAGGGCTGAGGGGGCTCCATCCTTGCCCTTTTGGCTCCCTCTGCTCCCAGTGCCCCATCCTGGAGCAGATCCATTGCTGCAGGAATTGTCACCCCTGGATACAAGGCCCTGAAGGAACAGGGGCACCTCAAGGCAGCTGGGCCTGGGGGGAGTCACAGAAATCCCTGGAGACACCGTGGCTCATGGAAAAGGCTGCCCTTGGAACAGGCACACCCTGAGGGACCCCAGTCCACGTGGAGACTCATGGCAGTGTTAACCCTCATGGGCCAAAGGGACCAGGGGTGGAAACCCATGGCAATTCCTGCTCTGCATCAACTCAGGGCTCCTCCTCCCTGCCCTGAATCCCACAGGAGATGGGACGTGGTGAAGGGATGGGAGGTGCCCTGAGCCCCTGGGGGGTGTGTGTGGAGCTGGAGGAGCTGTGGGAAGGGAGCTCACTCTGCTTTTGGAGGGTGCAGCTCCTCCAAGGCAATCTGTGCCTCTCCTCCAGCCCTCCCAGGCTGGAACACTCACTGCTGGCCGTGGAGGGAGGGAAGTGCCTTATGGATGTTCAGCAGGGGGCAGGAATTGCTGCCAGAGCTCTGCCTCATGCAGGATCACATCCAAGCCCAAGTGCCAGCCCATCTGATCCCTCCCCAGGTCCCAGTTCCTGCTGCTCCACCCCAGGCAGGTGTGAAAGCCTTACCTGAGGTCTCCTCTGAGCTTCCTGCTCTCCCGGTAGTGAAGGAGCCACTTCCACCTCCCGCTCCTGTTGAGCTTCTCCAGCACCTTCACCACCTGCTCCAGCTGGGCTGGGGACACACAGGGGGCCATGGTGTCAGTGCAAGGGGGGCCTGGGGGCTCCTGGCCCAAACCCTGCTCGAAGCTGGCCCACCAAGGCTGCTCAGGGCTGTGCCCAGGGCTGAGTCTCTCCAGGGATGGAGACTCACAGCCTGGGTCGGGCCTCTGGGATCCTGTCCTGGGGATTGAAACTCCACATGTGAATTTTATTGACACTAAGGTCTAAAATAAGTGCAACTTGTCCCTCTCACTCCTTGTCCCACTGTTGTGCATCTCCAGGAGCGTGGCTGAGTTTTCTCTGCCACTTCCCATTACACAGCAATGAGGTCCCTTCTTTGTCCTCCCTTTTCCATTAGATGCTGGGGAAGGAATTGCTGGCTGGGAGGGTGGGCAGGGGCTGGGCTGGATTGCCCAGAGAAGCTGGGGCTGCCCCTGGATCCATCCCTGGCAGTGCCCAAGGCCAGGCTGGAGCACCCTGGCACACTGGGAGGTGTCCATGCTCATGACCAAGATGGCCTTTAAGGTCCCTTCCAACCCAACCCATTCCATGATTCTCCAGGCTGAGTGTCCTCATACAACCCTCCTCTGCTGCTCAGATGTTTCTGGGACCCCTGACCCAGCCCCACTACCCAGATGGGTCCCAGATGTCCAGCACAGGACATGAACTCCCCCAGTTCCAAGCAGGAGCAGAGGAGCAATGGGAAGATGTGGGCAGGGCTGTGTCTGTGCCCGAGACACTCACCCAGAGACACCGACTCCAGCACGGTGTGGTCGGACACCAGGAAGCCCCCGGTGTGGAAGAGCTCCTGGAAGGTGTGCCCTGTGATGTCCTCGGGACTGTCCACCCCAGCAAACACCACGTTGGGGCAGTGCTTCAGCTCCAGCAGCCCTGGCACCTGCTCGGGGCACAGAGGCTTCTGTGAGACACAGGGAGCCTCAAAACCATCCCAGCATTCCTGTCTCCACAGCCCATCCCCTGTGGATACAGCATTCCCTGGAAGTGAGGCTCAGCCTCATTCCTTTGACCTGGGCTGCTCCAACCTTTCAATGGGATTGAAAACCAGTGCTGAGAGGAAGGAAAAAACCAAGAAAGAGGGAATCCTCTGCATGATCCCAGCATTCCTGCCTCCCTCCCAGTCCCTGTGGATACAGCATTCCCTGGAAGTGAGGGTCAGCCTCATTCCTTTGACCTGGGCTGCTCCAGCCTTTCAAAGGGATTAAAAACCAGTGCTGAGGGGAAGGACAAAACCAAGAGGGAGGGAACCCTCTGTATCATCTCAGGATTCCTGCTTCCCTCCCAATCCCTGCGGATACAGCATTCCCTGGAAATGAAGCCCAGCCTCACTCCTTTGACCTGGGCTGCTCCAGCCTTTCAGAGGGATTAAAAACCAGTGCAGAGGGGCAGGACAGAAGCAAGAGGGGCGGGGGCCTCACGTTGTGGATGTGGGAGGAGATGTCCTCGTTCCTGATGATGACGAGCAGCCGGTCGCTGTGGTGGCGTCTCCCCCTGCAGAACCTCAGGGGCTCCATCCTCACCCAGCCCTCCTTCCTCAGCAAGGCCTGCAACAGAGACCCTGCTCAGCTTGGCATGGGGTGTCCCTCCTCTGGAGGGGGTGTCCCACCTGTGGATAGGGTATCCCTCCCCTGGAGGGAGTATCCCTCCTCTGGATGGGGTATCCCTCCCTTGGCATGGGGTATCCTTCCCTCTGGATGGGGTACCCCAGGGAACAGGGGCAGAGGGATGATGTGGTGTCCGCCTGATCCAGCACGGGGCTCCACCCAGCAGTGCAGGAAGAACCCACTGACCTTTATCCCTAAAAGGATAAAGGATAAAGGTTTTCCTTTGGGAAACCACACCAAGCCTCTTCCCGTGCCATGGGTGGGGCCTCTTTGCTGTGTCACAGCAGGAAACCCCCCCATGGAATCCCCCTCCCCAAATTTCCAGGGAAAACCCCCCTGGAGAGCTGAGTTTGGGCTGCCTGAGCTCACGTTTTGGCCCACGGGATGTACAAGGGGCAGGACAAGGAACAGCCTCAGGTTGGGCCATGGGGAGGGGCAGGTTGGATACTGGGAAAATTTCTTCACCAAAAGGGTGGTCAGACACTGGAAGGGGCTGCCCAGGGCAGGGTGGGGTCCCCATCCCTGGAGGGATTTAATATCCCTGTGGATGTGGCACTTGGGGACATGGTCAGTGGTGGCCTTGGCAGTGCTGGGGGAATGGCTGGAGTTCAGACTCCAAGAGAGTAGGTTTAGATGGGAGATTGGGAAGGACTTGGTGGCTGGGAGGGTGGGCAGGGGCTGGGCTGGATTGCCCAGAGAAGCTGGGGCTGC
>JAWWEW010000041.1:904181-953694 GCA_035583185.1 Anabacerthia variegaticeps
ATCCCTCCATGATTTCACATTACCATCCATTTACTTGTCCCTCCTTTCCCCCCTTCCTTCCCCTCTCTCTCCTGTGTGCCCACGACAGCCAAGAATCCCTCCCTCCCTCTCTCCCTCCCTCCTTCCCTCTTTCCCTCCCTCCTTTTCCTACGCACCCACGACAATCCCGACCCTCCCCAGCCTGGCCAAGGAGCTGCAGGACCAGACAACCAAGTTCCACAGTGCGAGGTAACTTGACTTTCCCAGCCACAGGGAAGCAGCACCAGTTTATCCCAGTTTAACCCACTATGGATTTGGAGGGAAGGCCACAAGGAGCCAAGCCCTGGGACAGCCGAGGAACACACGGGGCCTCCAGGTGGGATAAATGCGGGAGGGCATCACCACCTGGAGGGAGAGCTGCCCTGCAGGAAACTCTGGAATTCCCGGCAGGAATTGTGTGAGCCGCGCTGGGAACCTGCCTGGGGAGAGGCAGAGCCCCGCCGGCAACTCTGGTGCAACGAGCTGCTCCCTAATTGTCTCTCTAATTGCCTGTCTAATTGCCCCCGCCCCTCTTGCTGTGCTGCTCCAGCTTGAGTTCCATCCAAGCCGACCTGCCGGGAGGAGCCAGGAGCCAAGGCAGGGGGAGATGAGCCCAGCCCGGATCCTGTACAGGGGTTTGGAGCCTGGAGGATTAATCAGGGTGTTTGTTCAGGCTCTGGGGGAGCTGTGGCAGCTCCAAAATGGGGCTCTCCGGGTCTCCTTGCCGAGAGGGGAGGGGCTGCTCCGTCCCGGTGTCCCTCGTGCTGGGGGAAACTGGAACCTGCTGCTGCCTTCCCCTGCTCTCCTGTGACAGCTCCCACTGCCTCCCATCCCATCCCATTCCCACTGCCAGCACCCACTGCCTCTCATCCCACCCCATTCCCATGACCAGCACCCATTGCCAGCACCCATCACCTCTCCATCACTTCCCTGTGACCAGCACCCTGTCACCTCTCATCCCATTCCATGTCATCCCATTCCATGTCATCCCTGTGACCAACACCCATTGCCAGCACCAATCACCTCCCCATAACCACCGTCCATCCCATCCCCAGGACCCATCCCATTGCCAAAACTAGCACCCATCCCATTCCCATGACCAACCCTCATCCCATCTCATCCCATTTCCATGGCCAGCACCCATTACCTGCCCATCCCACCCCATCCCATTCCCATCACCTGCCTGTCCCACCCCACCCCACCCCACCCCACCCCACCCCATCCCATCCCATCCCATCCCATCCCATCCCCATGACCAGCCCCTGCTGCCTCCCACATTTCCACCAATCTTTGGGAGAAGGTCCAGGCCAGCCCTTGACTTTGTGCTTCGCTGCCTCGTTAGCGGGGCAGGATAATTATCCCAACAATCATCCCCCTGGTCCATACAACCCCATCATTCACAGCCCAGGCCCATTTATGGCCCCCATGGGGTGGGAGAGGGAAGCAGAGCCCCCAGCCCGGAGCTGCGGGGATTTGGGGAGCTGCTTTTCCAGGGCTGTGTCCAGCTGGGGCCGAGGGGGGCTGGAAGGGGCCGACCCTAAAGCCCCACACAGCGTTTTTGGGGTGATGTCACTCCCTGTCTGGTTTTGTGGGGTCTGGCCCAGGTGACGGCCCCAAACCCCCCAGTCCTGAATGTTAAAGCTGCTGGTTGGATTGTCCCAGAACTCCAGCTGTGCACAGCTGTGGGATTGTGTCTGCACACAATTGGGATTGTGTCTGCAGCCTGGGGAGGGGAGGCTGAGGGATTCATGGAAAAAGGGAAAGCTGGAGGAGCAGAGGGAACGGCTCCCCCAGGGAAACCTCCGTGTGGCCCCACACGAGCCCAGAGCGGGTGGGGATGGGCAGGAGTCCCTGCCCAGCCTGGGAGGGGGGGTTGGAGAGGCTGAGCCCCACTGGGACCGACCCCACAGCGGCTGCGGGGCGGGAAATCTGGGATTTGGGGCCTGATCTTAGACATTCCAGGCTTTTCTGCCCCCAAATCCACAGCAGAACTGCAGGGAGCTCCTGAAGCCAGGCTTTTCTGTCCCAAATCCAAGGCAGAACTGCAGGGCAGCTCCCAAGCCAGGCTTTTCTGCCCCTAAAGGTGAGGGAGAAGTGCAGGGAGCTCCAAAGCCAGGCTTTTCCAGCCCCAGGAACAGCCCTGATGCCACGTTTGGCCTGGCAGAGGTCACTGGGGTGCCAGGGAGTTGCTGGGAGAGGGATGTGCCCCCTGTGCCCCCCGTTCCCCACGGGTGGCTCCCTGAGGGAGGTGCCCACACCCCCGTGGGCACGGGGACCTTCCCTGGCCACGGTGGGGATGGAGGGGCTCACTGGGATTGAGGGGCTCTCTGGGATGGGGCCAGCAAATAGTTCATTAGCTCAGGAATTATCTTCTTTAGGCGTACCGTGGAAGTTGTAAGGTACCAGGTCCTGTCTGGAGCTGGTGCCAGGGACAATTTGTGTTCGGGGATAGGGAATTATGAAAATAGACAATAATATGGCTGAAATGGGCCCTGCCAGGTGGCAAATCCTTTGTGTGCAGAAGGTGCTCATTCTGACCAGGAGACCCCCTCTCCCTGCACAGAGGGGCATGCCAAATCCAATCAGGAGAAGAGGCCCACTCCTCTCATTATACTAACAAGGCGGGACCCTGGGGGCACATAAAAAGCAGGATTTTTGGGGTGGGCCTGTGCTTTTTGTGCCTCCGTGGCCAGGGCACCCGGCACGTGCTGAAATAGAGACTTTCTTTTTGCAAAATTTATCTCACAGCTCTTTGTATCCTAACTCAGTTGAGTAAAAGGTTTTCCTTACCCCCTCCCTGGGCTGGGCCCTGGCCCTGCAGCTCCAGCTGGGAGCAGGGAGCAGAGCCTGCCTTGTTTAGTCTAGTCTAGCCCAGCCCAGCCAGGGCTGGCTGTGGTGCCGGCACATTCCTCACGGAAGGAACCCCCAGCAGCCAGCAGGGGCTTCTCTCCAGAGGCAAAGGGGGCTCTTGGCTCCTCTGAGGTGCCTGCAGGATGAGACTGAGGTGGAGCCCAGCCGAGTCAGGGAGGACCAGCAGGATTTCTCCTCCCTGGGCCCCAGCAGCTCCCTCAGCTCCCCGCTTCTCCCTGCTCGGGGAGGGCCGAGTCCCCCTGGCTGAGAACACCTCCACAGGTCAGAGCTCAGCTGTAAATCCTGTCCCCGAAAGCTGAGCTGCTCCTTCCCTGTGGATCAGGGCACGCTGGGGGTCCCAGGGCTGCTCTTCCCAGCACTTACAGACACTTTTGGGAAGGGCTGTGGGGACCAGATGGGTTTGTCCTGGAAGCTGCTCCCTGGCAGAAGGGACTCAGCCCCGTGGGACCCCCTTCCCTCCCTGCTCCACGGAGGACGGATTCCCCAATACCTGCTGAGTGGGCACTTGTCCCTCACAAGAGGGGCCAGGAGGACCCACTGCCCCTTTCCCCCCATGCCCTGCCCGGCCCCAGCAGGACGGGGCCAGGAGGCTGCAGGTCCGTGTTGTCCCACCCCGAGCCAGAGGAGGAGGCAGAGAGAGGCCATCAGGAATTTAATGTACTTGGCACCGAAACTGTACAGGACATTTACAAACCCCTCCCCGCCGTGCCCACGGGCACCCCCTCCAGCCCCACCCGGCACACAAAGGGGCTGTGCCTTTCAGCCCTGAGCCCTCCCTGGATCTTGGGCTCGCTGGAAGGGGCGGTGCTGCCACTGTGAGTATTTACAACCACTCCCTCTGCTCTCCCAGCCCTCCAACTCTTGCTCTCCCCTACCTTTCTACCACGTGCAAGAAGCCCTTGGTTGCCTCCAGTCCTGCCTTCCCCAGGGGAAGGCGTTTCATTTCCAAAAGGCAACAGCAGTGCCACAAAATCTACCTTCCCTCGCTGCTACTCCCCTCTACTCGCTGCTCCTCTGCCCTCCCACACCCTTTACAACGTGCCTACGCCCTCGCTACACCCCCGAGTAAGGCGGTTCTCCTTCAGTACTGTCCCCTCCCAGCCCGGGGCTGGCTCAGGGAGGAATGCTGGGGACACACATCCCCCTCTGCAGCAAGGAGGATCAAGTACTTGAAAGGAAATGCCAAGTGTGAACAACAAAATACAAAAGTAAAAATAAAAAAAAGGAAAAAAACAGAGAAAACAAAACAAACGGACACAAAAACCCAACGCCCAAACTCGAAACAAACAAAAAAAAACCCTAATAAAAAAATTAAATAGTTGGCAGGTTATAGGAGTGAAAATGAGGAATGTACAAAGGACACAGGAGGATGAAAGATTCCAGTAGGTAAATTGAGAACCTGTTGCACTTGGGGTCTGTTTTTTTGGTGTTTTTTTTCCTTTTTACCACGGAAATCTGCATGGATCACCAGAGCCACCCCCTCCAAGTGCCTTCAGGTGTGGAACCCCCTCAAAGGGCTCTTGTGGTGCTGCCTGACACCCCAACCCTTCCCCTTCACACCTTCCCGGCCTCAGACAGAAATCCTCCCCGTGGCTGCACTCCAGGATCCCCGCTGTGTAAAACCACCCCCCAGTCCAACGGTAGCTGCCATTCCAACCAAACCCCGGGAGCTGCTCCCGGTTCCACAAATGTACACGGCGTTATTTATAAATAAACAATTCCCCCCGGGGAGGGAGCCCCGGGCGGGCTCCCCCTTTTCCCTACACGAGCGTTTCTTTCCTCCTGCCACTGAGCTGCCTCTCCCTGGCTCTCCTGTGGCCGGGGGAGGCTCGCTGTGCTCTCCCCCCCGGTGCCTGCTCCGAGTCCGCGCTGGAGCCACCCTGGGCCGTGCCCTGGAGCAGCTCCGTGGGGCTGGTGGCGGGTGGGCAGCGCTGGGCCGGCACGTTGGGCACGGCAGGGTTGTTCTCCTCGCCCTCCTCGCTGAGCTCGGGCAGCTCCTGGAGCTCGGGGCTGGCGGGGCTGCTGCGGAAGGGCGCGATGGCCGTGCGGATGCAGTTGACCCACTGCTGCTTGTGGAACACGTCGTTGGCCTGCAGGGTGTGCGAGTGGCCCGGGCAGGGGTCCTGGCAGCGCACTCGGAAGATGTTCTTGGCTGGGGGGGGACAGGAGGGAAAGCACGTCGGTGGCAGCTCAGCATTTCGGGCTCTGCTGGGACATGGGGGGCTCTGATCGAGGGGCACTGTTGGAGATGGCACCAAACCCACCCCAACCCCACGGACACCCTGCCATAGATGTTTCCCCCCCGAGCCCCATGGTGAAACAAGGATGAACCCCAGAAATGATTAACTGGATCAGTAGAAACTGTTCAGCACCTGCTTTGCTTATCAGAGAACAGGGAGATGTGTTCTGTTCAAACCACTGCACCTGATCTCAGAAAACTATACACAAACAGCCTAGTGCTGTTCATCATGGCAATGTAGAGATTTGAACAGAGCACAATGGCCTTAAGGCAGCAGTTCCTGTAAGCTCAGTGACTGGGTCATGAACAATGAAGGCTGAAGGGGTCACGGTGAAGGAGTTAAAGACCCCTGGAGTGAGGCCAAAGACCAGAAATGACCACCTAATCCTGATGCCAAAAGAAGGTTCCGGAAAGCTCCGCCCAGACTCCACCTAATCATTAATGCATGCGATCAGATGCTGTAATCTTGTTACTGTGCAAAACTGTATGTTGTAACCGTGTAGTGCCATGTCTAGAATGGCTCTCTGTGGCCTGGTTTGTCCAGCCAGAGCTGGCAGGCTCTGCCCCAGTAACCCCCTTTGCTGCTGGAAGGACCCACTCCGTGAGCAGCAGCTCCTTTCCCAGTGGGAGGCCCCGTACCTTTCTCGGCGTTGCCGAAGGCGCCCCGGAAGGATCCCCCCATCTTCACATCCCCGTCCTGCAGGTCCTCGAGCAGCAGCTCCTGCACGGGGATGGGCTGCCGGTACACCTGGAAGGCCTGGCGCTCGTTGCGCGTCACCGGCCGCGTCAGCACCAGGATGTCTTGGAAGAGGAACACGTAGAGTTTCTGCAGGGCAGGCACAGGGGAAGAACATGAGCAGGGCCTCGTGCTCTGCACGCCAGGAGCTCACACACCCTCCGGGACTCAAGGTCACCTTATCTGCAGATTGCTCTCTAAGTCTGCCCTTGTAACGCCGAGTTCTGGCACCGAGCAGAATTACATCATCTACAGGGTTATTGTTTTATTGATCCTTAAACTGGGAACTATGATTTACAGATACCAAGGGAAGGACGATTAGGAGCAATTACCTTTTCTGTGCAGAAGTGGAACAGCCAAATGAAACAACAAAACCCCAAACCAAACCAACCCCTGGATGTTTCAACCAGGGCAGGCCAAAAGGCAGCAGCCCCTGGAGCCCAGCAGGGTCTTTCAGCACTGCTGCAGTGGGAGAGAAACTCCTGGCAGCTCAGCTCAGAGCAGGAACCCTTTTGTTTGGAGCAGAGCGCATAATGGGCAATGTCAGAGCACCTGAAAGTAAACAGTGGCAGGAAATCCCTTTGGATGGAGAGCACTTTCTATGGTCGTTCTGTGCTAATTATTTTCCAGCTTCCTCAGGCCCATTGTGAAGCTGCCAGCAGGAAACTTTCCCTTACACCCCAAAATCCAGGCTGCTATCAGGGCCCTTCTCCTCTGCTTTTTAAACTTAGCCAAAGCCTCAACTACCCCTGGGGATGGAAGGCTCCCAGTCCTGCTGGAGGAGTTTTAACCAGCTCTCAGGGAAGGTTTGCAAAGCGGAGGATTAGTTATGAGGAAGAGGAGGGACTTACATGGCCGTTTTTATTCTTCAGCTCCCCGTGGCACAGCAAAGCTTTGCTGCCTTCAATCCTCGGGTCCTTCTGCTTCTCATCCAGGTACTCCAGCTTGTCGATGTAATACTGGCACTCGGACTCGCCCTTCTTCAGGTTGATGTCAGACAGCACTCCTTGGATTATGGATATCTAGGAACCCAAACACATGATTAATAGCCACCTTTGCTCCTCCTGCAGTGACCTCTGCGTGTGCCTCTTCCCTGTGAGTGCTGCTCCAGCCCTCCAGATGATGAAACCCCCGCGGGTCGATCCCCCCTTCCGTTCTGAGGGTGACTCACGGATGGATCTGTGTCCACCAGGAAACCACCCCTGGCAGTGAAACTGCAACCCTCAGTGCCACTGCTGAGGGGTTATCCCAGTCCTCTGGAGCTCCCCCCAAGAGGGCTGTGCCAGCACTGCCACTTACAGCCTCCTGCAGGACCTGCATGTCGGGGTGCTCCTTGGGCGTGTGGCGCAGGATCTCCTTGAGCAGCAGCGGGTACTTGACCAGCCGGCTGCGGGGGATGTCCAGGAAGCTCCAGAGGTCCAGCTTGCGGCTGAAAGGGGACTCCAGGCAGCGCTGCAGGAAGTCCTGCACCCTCCTGTCCTGCTTCTTCTGGTCCAGAAGGGCTTTGGCAGCCAGCTGGTTGCTGCAGTAGCCTTTGTAGGCGTGGAGCCGGGGGAGCTGCAGGGACAGGGGGAGAGTCAGGAGACAGGCTGGGTGTTGGGAAGGGAGATCACGCTGAGATGTCACACTCCTGGAGCTCTGCAGCCCTCACTGTGGGATCCGCCAGGTTAAAAGGCTAAGGGGTATCCTGTGAGGAGCTGGTGTGTGGGGAGGAGAACAGGGACACCCTGCCCGTGGAGCTTTGGGGGCTCTGATGTTTGGGAGTGACGGTGGGAAAGCACCAGGAGGTCACACTGGGGACAAACAGTCCAGGGCACCCACACATTTCCAATGTAAATCAGGAATAATTGCAGCCACACCACTGGGAGTCTCTGGGGGGAATCAGGGCCCATCACACCTCAGAGAGTCCCTCTGTTTTTGGCATGGCCAGGATTTCCCTTTCACTTTGTGCTCGAGGCCACAAAACCCCACAGCTTTTTGAGTCCTGGCTTTAAATGCTCTCTAAGCCCAGCTTTAGCCCCTTGTCTCCAAGTTATGAACTCACCCACTTCACAAGAATGGGCCCAATCTGCTCCACTGTCCCATCTGGCTTTGTTGCTTCTCCTAAACTTGCCAGTAAGTCTGGAATTGAAACACAGAAGCAGAACTTGTGACAACGCCCCAGCAAGCGACAGGGGAAAGCCGAGAGGGGGACTCTTAGTCAGCACATTACGTGCAAAGGACCCAGCTGCTCTTACCTTCATGCAGAGGAATGTAGGAATCCAAGTCCCCAAATATGTGGGTGAGCTCCTCCTCAGACATGATGGACAGTTTCAGCATGGGATCGTGGTAGGCCTGTCAAAGAACGGCACTACTGAAATAGAGTCAAGTCTCCCAAGGCCAAAAGCTGACAATTTAAATATGAAGGGATCCCCCACAGAGGAAGGGAAGTGAAACCAACAGAAACAGTGACTCTGATGTGAAGTGAAACCAACAGAAACAGTGACTCTGATGTGAAGTGAAACCAACAGAAACAGTGACTCTGATGTGAAAAGAAAGGCTCTCTCTGCAGGTGCTGAGGACTTCCCTGCCTGCCTGTTCTCCTGTGGCAGAGGGATGGCCCAGGCAGCCCTGCAGAGTCCTTTTTTGGCTAGCTTTGCTGCACTCACAGCCGTGCTCACGTCAGCAATTTGGGGCCTGATAAAGCTCCTACGTAATGGTTGGCAGGTGCAAAGAAACCTCAGTGTTATCTGTGAGATTTGTGAGGGCAGGAAAATACCCCCCTCACCTTTCTGGCGAGTTTCAGGTCTTCAATCAGGTCCTGCTCTCCCCTGGACATCTCGTATATGGCCTGTGAGGAAGGGGATAAAGCACCCAGAGTCATTTTTAATGCCAGGCTCTCTCTGAAAGGGCCTTTCAGCTCACATAATGTACATCCTGTCTTCAGTGGGGGTTTGGCCACTCGGTGGCACCTGGGCATGACAAGGCCGAGTAAATCTGCAGCTTTCCCAGCGCCGAGAAAGCAGCTTTCCTTACAAGTGTGTGAAAGCCCTGGTGCCCCTGCACAAGCCAAATTAAATATTAGGGCCTTTTAAATCACTGCTTTTACAGAGGCCAGGAAGAAGAACACAAAGCCCGCAGAACCGCAGAGGTCAAATCCCAGGTGGTGGCTGCGCTGCCTGCACAAGATTTGTCTAAGAACTCCAAGGGAAAGGCAAGCCAAGGCCTTGCTGTTTGGCTCCCAACCAATTGTCAAGAGCTGGAGGAGAAAGACAGCTGCTTTTACGAGGAACCTGCCTTTGGGGTTGCTGCAGAGCAACCAGTGGGGCTGGGGCTGCCACTGCACAAATGCTGGGAAGAGTATGGCATCTCTCAAGGGTCAGGCTGGGGAGATGAATTCCCCAGTGACTTGGGAGAGAGGAGTCTACCTTTTCCCATGCCTAATCCAGCCATAAATCTTGGCTTTGGGAGGGAAGGTGCACAGGAAGATCCAGCCTCCCCCAGACGCTCGTTGCTGCTTTGCCCGGCAAGGGCAGGGACACGGCCAAGCCTTGGCTGCCTTTCCCAAGCCCCTCCTACCTCCTGGCGCTTGATTTCTTTGGTGCTCAGGGACTCCTTCATGTTGACATCCAACATCTCGGACCAGAGGACACTGTTCCTCCTTTTGGGGGGAGTGGGGGCAGCAGATCTGCTACATGACTTCTGGGCACAGCCAGGGGATTTGCTGTCACCTCGGAGGGCGAAGGACTGCAGGGATCCAAAGGAAAGGAAACATTAAACAGGAACACGTGGAGCCAACTTTGCAGAGGGATTATGGCATTATCCACCCCCCTCCCAATCCTTCAGCCCCTGCTGTTGCACAGGGCAGGAAAACACACCCAGACACTTTTCCTCAGATAAAGGAACACTTTAATCAAGCTGCTGAGAAAGCCCAGAGATTGGCAGGCTTTTCCATGCCCCTCTCCCTGCACAGAGCCAGCAGGGAGGAGGATGGGAAGGCAGAGCTTGGGTTTATTCCCAAGGTATGAGGAAGTAAATAAAGGAGGACCATAATTCTACCTGGACAGGAGGGTAACGAGGAGCCACTTGAACTTTGCTCTGGGGATTTGCACCACTGCCAAAGCCCAGACTGTTCTCTGCGTGTGGGGGACACAGAGTTCCTGGGGCAGCACAAGGTGAGCTCACACTGCACACGCTCCCACACACGTGTGTCAAGGACTGGCACACCTTATCAGATGGTTCTCCCTCCCTGAATCAGCTTATTTACTGTTTCAATCCTCACTACCTTGGTTATCCACTCTGAGATAGGACTGCTCTTCATCCCTACGGTCCAAGCGAGTTTCCAGTCCTTGCGTGAAAATTGCCAAGAGGAGCCCTGGAATCCCTGTTTTCTCCCCCCCAAGCCAGTCCCTTTCCCCAGATCCCGAGATTTGGGACTGGAAGGCTCTGGTTTTTACCTGGATTGTCTGCCCAAAGCGCCGAACTGCCCCATTTCTGACGGGAGAGATCAAGTTTGCCAGGGACGTGACCCGAGCCAGAGGCCGGACCCGCTTATTGCTTGGCTCCTGTAAAGAAAGCACAGAACAAATTGTCCTGGCTGCGACTCCCACTGAGGCTTCCCAAGCTGCCCAGGCAGGTTGAAAAAGCACCAGCCCACTTAAGGAGTGGGAAACACAGCAAGAGGAGTGTTTGGAAGTAGCCATTCATCTTCAAAGGAAAGCAGAGGCTATAAATATTTGCCTGAACTTGAAGGCTGCAATTAAGACTGCAGAGGTTTTGCTCAGCACAAGAGAGGAGGGAGAACATCAGCCAGCATTCAAAACAGGGACTGTTATGCTTTGAACAGAAATAGAGGCAAGTGGCTGCCATCTAAAGATGGAGCTGTGATGGACGATGTGATACCATTTTCTCAGCTTTTCCTCTGCAGAAAGAATGTGTTTGCCCATTTGATTTGGGAGGGAAAGGCAGCAGTGGAAGCCCAGCACAGGCTCAGCAGCTCTCCTAACCAAGAGCAAGAGACCCCATGCTGAACATTCCTGTGAGGAACACACACATACCCCCCCACCACAAGTGGATGAAGTTTAAAACCTTCAGTTTCCCAAGTTTCCTCCCCCTTCTGCTCTCCCCCACCCCCACAAATCCCCCCCATTTCTGTTTAGATTTGAAAGATGGAGCTTCTGCTTTTGTACACCACTAATCCCCGCCGGGAGCCCAAGGCTGGCCTGCCCAAAACGCTGCCAAGACACGGGGAACGCCCCACGGAAACCTCCTGCTGCTTCAGCTCAGCTCAGCTTTCCAGTTCTGCTGCAAAGTCTACGTGGTTTAGACCAAAAACGCTGTGCTGTGAGGATTGTACAGGACAGTGAGCACAGAGGGAAGAGCTGGACTCGGAGTTATGGCTTGGAGAAAGGCTGGAGGGGGCCCTGGTGCTCCCAAACGTGAGGGTTAGACGTGACTCATGATCACAGGGACATTTCTTAACACGAAACTCTTTGAGTAGATGGGAGCAGCCACTTTTTGGGTTAATCTTGGTTAAAACTGCTCCATCACTGCTGAATTTCTCCTCTGATGTTTCAAAATGCAAAGCCTGAGGGGGCTGCTTAGGGCAAGACTATTTCCAGCCCAGTTCGGCGCCCAAATCTTTGCTCTGTGCGGCAACAGAAGTGACAAATGCTGAAAATGGGGGAGAGAAAAAAAAAAAGAGGAATAGGAACACCCAGGGCTGGATTCCAGTCATGAGACTGAGGAAGCGAAAGAGCTACGTATGTGTAAGATCCGATTTCAGCAACATGACCCGAGGAGTGGCTCATCCCACACGTTGAGCAACGGGAGGAGGTGAGCTCACCCCAATTCAGCCCTCAGAGCTGCAGGGGGGAACATGAAAAGAAACAATTCCTGAGCAGTGAAGGACACAGAGACCTCTTGGCACGGCACAGAGCTGGGACCGTGTGGGTGATCTCAGGGGAGAAGCTCTACAGAGTGTTCTCAAACCCTGGGATGCTCAGCTGGCTTTAGGTACAACACTGGCAATGCTGCTCCAAGTCTCTTCTTTCCTTTCCAGACAGGGCAAGGATTAGGCAGAAGGCTGCAAAGTTAGGCCAGGCTCAAAAGACACAAGGAGGCTTTAATTAATTCAAGATGTTTCTGAGTGGAAGAAAAGGAGAGGTATTTACTACTTGTAGAAAATCCTCCACGAGTGCAGCAGGATAAAGGGACAGGAGCCAAGAGAAGCTTCAGCTGCAGGACTGAGGCAGGAAAGACACAGCCACGAAGCCACACAGGGCTCTGGCAAGGCCAGGGCTATAAATAGGCTGGAAAAGAAAAATGTGCCACTGAAAACAAATAGCAGGGAAGCTCAGGAGGCCGGAGCAGCACTCTGCAGGTCCCTGCTCAAGGGTGAGTGCTGAGCTGGGCTCCAGGCAAGGGACACACACACGTGCAGCAGCACGGCAGGAGGAATTCCTGCCTCTCCTCGGGGCTCCGTGGGATTAGGAATGGATTTGGGAACAGTTGAGCCATGAAAGCACTGCTCCCTTGGACAAGGGGGAGGGAGGCATTCCACAGGTTCTGTACGAGGGGTCAGCAGCCAACAGAAAACTTCTGTACCTATAAATTCAGTTTAGCAAAAGGCCTGTCTGAAAGGGAAAAAAATTCCCGCTTTCTGTCCCGCGAGTGCTCCTCAGACATGACTCAACGGCCAAAAAACTTCATCTGTTTCTTCTCCTTCCAGAGACATCGTTTGATCCGAGGCAGGAGGAGGAAAATAACCCCCCTCTCCCTGGAAACTTCTCTGGGCTCTGTGTTTCAGCTCAGGGTCATGCACTCCCCCTAAAGCCGGGCTCAGGCTGCTGTAAGCCGAGACTCTGCACTTCATACTACGGATAACTCTGGCTCACGAGGGGCTTTTTTAGTCCTGGACTTGCAAACAATGGCTCTCCTGTCTCCACGGTCCTTACAGGAACCCAGATTAGAATGAGGGCTGGGAAGGTTCTGTGACGAGCTCTTGGTGTTACAGCACCCACACATAATGAAACCCCAGCTGGTTCAAGTGCCATGAGGAACTTCTTTTTTCCCAGGGGACTCTTGATTAAAACTAAGTGAATTCTGTAGCACGAGCACAGACACTGAAGGTGAATTTGTGCCTCGGCCAGGTGGGATTTCACACTGCTGGAATTCCTTCAAAGCGCAGGTTAATTTATGAAAAGTTGCACCTGGCTGCTCAAGAGACAACGAGGCTCTCCCCTTTGGAGCTGGGGATGTTCTCCTGCAGCAGCATCGTGCCCTTTCCCCTGTGCTGGGTAATAATTAGTGGTTTTTACAAGCATGCCTTCCTAGAGTACAACGTCCTACGTGCCAGTGCTGGGACAAACACGGTGACCCATGGCAAAACCACGCACGGCAAGACTGCCGTGAAGCCAATTCAGCAAAAAGGGGCATTTCAGTCAGCAGCTGGCATGACTCCTGCCACACATCATCAGCACATGCCTATCTCAACACCTATCTCAAGACCCACGTGCTGTGCCGGCACTGAGGCTGTTCTGGAATGCTCTGCGGTCGATGCATCCTACGGAGAGCTCATCCCTAGGGAGATCTCATCCCCCCGGAGATCTCATCCCTACAGGGATCTCCTCCCCACCGAGATCTCATCCCTATGGAGATCTCCTCACCACAGGGATCTCATCCCCAAGGAGATCTCCTCCCCAGGGAGATCTCATCCCACCATTCCCAAATTCCCTGCTCACAACCACAAACCTCCCGTTCCTGTGAATTCCGTGGCTCCAGACACCATCAAGCACTAGACCCACAGCTCTGCCCTCTGCTCTTCCTCTCCCAACATCTGGTTCGCCTTTCACACAATGAGCTTGCCCAAGTTTGGCTGTCCCAAAGGCAGCGTTTTCGCAGGCTGAGCCCTCAAGCCCCAGAGCCGCCTGGAAACGCCTGTTTTGACTCCCTTCCCCTCTTGTCTGGGCACTAAACCCAGCCCAAGGTCCTACCTGGCTGCTGAACTTTTGCTCCTGTCGCAGTCACAGACAAGGGGACACCTCCCAGGCACGCGATTATTTCCATCCACACAACAACAACAACAAGCGATAGAACTTCTCCAATAACACAACCCAGCCCTCAAAAACCCCACAAACCCCAGGAGGGTTTGGGTTTGGTTTTTTCCCCTTTTCGGTTCGAGCAGCAAACAAGCACCTAATTAGGAAAAAAAGCCGTCGGTGGAAAGAGCGCCGAGAACCGCGGGCGATTTTTAAGTGTGAATGGTGGTGTTTTAACGCAAACAGGCTATTTTAAATGAAAACCCCCCCGCTCGGTGAAGTGTGGGGGCAGGTGAGGCGCCCAGATGGGTTTTGGCTCACTGATCCCACTCCTCGGGGGCTGGGGGGCTGCGAACTTTAAGATACAGAGAATATATACACACACACACACAAATAAGAATGGATTTAAACAGTGATGGAGGTGTTTATATCGCAGTCTGCCCCTCACCCGGCCCTCAGAGCGCTCCCCCCCACCCCTTCCCCTCAGCCAAATCCCCTTTCCCCGCTCACCTCCTGCTCCCTGCAGTGCTGGTTCTGCGGGTCGATGACGCGGATAGTCCTTTTGATGGGCAGCAGCCCGCCGAGCTCGTCGTGTGCCACCATGGCGGGGATCCCCCCCCACCGGACCCGACCCCTCCTCAGCCCGCGCTCATCGCGCTCTGAGCGCCCCGCGCGCCGCCGCCCCGACCCCACCGCGGGGGCGGGGCCAATGACAAAACCACGCCCCTTCTGCCACCAAGACACGCCCTCTCTGCACAGGACCCGCTCCATTCATTGTTAGGCCACGCCCACTCTGCGGGAAACCACGCCCATCTCGTGGATAAGACACGCCCCCCTGGAGCTCCAATTCATTCCTCGATCCCCCCAAAATTCCTGTGCCTCTGGAATGGGGCGTCCAGCTCTGGGAGCTCCCATAGAGGGATGTGAGGATGATGAAGGGCTGGAGAATGTCCCCTGGCAGGAGGTGAGGGAGGTGCTCAGCCTGGAGAAGGGACCCAGGGGGATCTCACCCCTGTCTGTCAGTGGGGTGCCTAAAGGTTTGGGGTGGGTTTGTAGGGTTTTAGGGTTTTTGAAGTACAGGTTTCCTTGCTCACATGTTGAGTAGTGTTAGAAGTCACTAAAGTGATTCTCTCCCACATTCTCAACTCTCTGAAGGTCAGAATGTTTCTCAGAGACACCTGTAGGATAACTTGCAGTCAAAACACCAGGAGAGCCCAGAAAGCCTTGGAGCTGGTGCAGGGGGCACAGCCCAGGACCCCCATGGGTGGGCCACGAGAGAACTGGAGATGATGGTTGGTTAGAGATATCTGATATGTTAATTGTTAGGAGAGTATAAAAGCTGTAACTTTACTGGGGGTGGGTTCCTGGGGGATTTGGGGTGCAGAGAGCCTTGTTGGAACGTGTGTTTTGTAGGCCCAGAGCCCCTGAACTCCCAATAAAGGTATTATTGTCTCTCTTTCCCTATTAATGTTCTCTCTGAGTGCCTCTCCTCAGGCTTTTAGGCATGCAGTGCCTGCAGGGAGGGGGCACAGCTCGGGGGGCCCAGCCATGGCACGGGAGGGCCGGGCAGGAACTGATGGCCAAAAGCTCCACCTGGGCAGGAGGAAGAACTTGCACTGAGCACAGAGCAGAGAGGGGCTGGAGTCTCCTCCCTGGGCACATTCCAGAGCCCTCTGGGGCTGGAGCAGTGCCCCCCTGGGGGCCCTTCCAGCCTCAGCCATGCCGGGATTCTGTGAGAAACAGGAGCTCTGAGAGGCTGTGCCTCAAGGCAGGACAAGGGGACACCCCACAAGGGGCTGGGGGGGAAAGAAAGGGGTTTGTAAATCACTTCTTGGCCAGCAACTTTAGGGATGGGACAAACTGAGAGAGGGGAAATTCAGGTTGGATACTGGGAAGGAATTGCAGGCTGGGAGGGTGGGCAGGCCCTGGAGAAGCTGTGGCTGCCCCTGGATCCATCCCTGGCAGTGTCCACGGCCAGGCTGGAGCAACTTGGGATAGTGGAAGGTGTCCCTGCCCGTGGAACTGGATGATCTTTAAGGTCCCTTCCAACCCCTTAACGTTCTATCACTGTAATCCATTCTGCTGCTTGTGCTGAACACACACGAAGCCAGGCCTGTGTTTGGGGGGTTTCCCCATTTTTTAGGTATCTTTTCCCGGGATTTAGAACCCCCCAGCACCCAGAGCCACTTCCCAGGAGCCGCAGTGGGCCTCGCTGCTCCTGGGTGGGACTCTCTGCCTCCTCTGGAGTACAAAACCTTCAGTGCTGCCGGTTGTTTTCCTTTACCTTGCCTCAAACCCCCCCGGATTCCTGTCTAGACCTGCACTTTGCAGTCTGCCTGGAGCTTTGGAAGGCTGTGCTGGCCCAGCTCAGTCGGGCAGGGCTGGGCTGAGCAGCTCTGCCCTGTCTCCCAGGGGAGCCTGTCCCAGCAGGTCTGGCTGGAGATGCCAAGGGCTGCTGTTTTCTGTTTGTTTTCCAGCTCACATTATTGCTGGCACTGCTCCGAATGTCTCAGAAGAAAAGGTTGCTTGTGCTGGTAAAAATCACCTCGGTGGATTTGAGGTTCCTACCTGTGCTAAGCCAAGGAGGAGAATTTGGGCTGGGTTCCAGGCTCCCCAGCGTGGCTGTGGGACAGCAAACTGCAGTTTTCAGAGGAGGAAAGTCCTGCTGTCCCCTCCCCTGGTTCTTTTTTTTGGGTTTTATTTGCTTCTCTCAGCAAATCTGCACCCACTTCACCTCTGCCATGCAAGAGCAGGACGTTCAGGATCGTCCACTGTGGGATTCTCAGAAACTTGGGATACAGGGAGTTTCCATAACCTCATTGAAAGGACACACTGTGACTCTTCCAGACACAAAACCCCTTTTTTGGATCACTGAAAATCACTGAAACCAAACATTTTTAACACCAAAGAGACGACGACTCTGGGGGGGGAGCAGGAAAACCCTGCACTGAGTTGGATCATTTTTGGGGGGAGCATCAAACCCGTTTCTTCTACAATCCAAGCTCAAAGCTTTGTTACACTTGGTCTAAAAGGTTGAGGAGCACCTCTCCACCCTTTTTAGGGGAGATGCATCCCAACCAAAAATAGGGATGAACAGCCAGGCCCTGTGAGGGGAGGGGTGAAACAGAGTCACACTCATGAAGGTGACACTGAAATGCTTCTTGTTGGGACCAGAATGTGATGTCTGGTGATGTCCTGTAAGAGCTGGTGATGTCCCGTAAGACCTGGTGATGACCTGCTGATGTCCCACGTCCCAAAGCACCTCCTGCTGCCCTGTGTTTTCTGTGACGTAGGTGTTTAATTGTCCCTCTTCCCGAGCCCTGGAGGAAAGGCCCATGTGATTCAGCCCCAGGAGATCCCTGACTTTGTGGTGACACCCCAGCAATTAATAAATCCTGGTGATGCAAGGCCCACGTGATGTCATGGTGTGGAAACATAAGTGGCCTGATGCCATGATGCAACAGGGCTCCCTGTCTGCCTTTGGCACGGGAAGAGGGATCTGTGTCCTGGAAAACTGCCCTTTGTTCAGGGAAAGGGTGCGAAAGGCCTTAAAGGAACAAAAAACCCTACAAGAAGCTGCCCCGGTTTGGAATGGGATGGGTTTTGTATGGCAGCTCTACCTGGAGAGATCATCAAGCACCATTTGGAGGCAAAATCCATCCCATAGGATGGAGAGGAGCTCTATGAATCCATCCTGAGGGATGGGGATGAGTTCCATAAATCCATCCTGAGGGATGGGGATGAGCTCCATAAATCCATCCTGAGGGATGGAGATGAGCTCCATAAATCCATCCCGAAGGATGTGGATGAGCTCCATAAATCCATCCTGAGAGATGGGGATGAGGACCAGGAATCCATCCCGAAAGATGGGGATGAGCCATAAATCCATCCCAAGGGATGGGGATGAGCTCCATGTGATGTGTTCTTGCTGCCCAACCTGCAGAGCACAGAGGGAAGGCAATAAATGTGGAAGAGCCTGAAGCCACCCAGGGTGGAAGGGGACCGTGGCCAGGTAAAAGAGGCTCTTCCCAGGATCCCGGTGGCCCCTGCAGTGTGGGATGAGCCCAGGATGGCCCTGGAGCAGCTCAGGGCTCCACACCTCACAGCTCTCCCCTGGCTCTGCTCTGCTCTGCTCACCAGGGGCAGCAGGAACATGACCCTGCCCTTGCTGAGGTGAACACGAGGCCTCTGATGACCCCAAACCCAAGGGAATAAGAAGGGGGAATTGCTCCCTGTACACCAGAAGTGACAAACCAGCTTACGGATTTCCATTATCCTGGTTTTCCTCTGGCTCAGGACATTTCCTTCCACCCAGGACCGTCTCCCTGTGCCTTCCCAGTGCTCCCTGACCCCTCTGCCCTGGCTCCAACCTCGGTTTTGCCTTCTCCTGCCCCTCCATCCCACTGGGCAGGGATCTGGAGCCCCAGGAAACAGGTAACAGCCCAGTTCTTCCTGCTCTCCTGCCAGGGGGGATTGATAACATTCCTCCCCTATCCCCACGGGTTGATTCTCACTTCTAGGAGCAGAAGACCTTGTTGAGTCCTGCTGTCACATCAGGGAGCTGGAAGAGCTCGAGTGACAGAGGAGCCACCAGCCCTCCTTGTCTGAGCCTTATTTTTAGGCTGCTGTCACCCAGAGGCCTCATACCTGCGACATTCCTTGCTCCTCCAAGTTATTCTGGGAAGGGCTGCCACGAAATAAGAATTCCCTCTGGGTTATTGACATGCCCCATGGTTATTTCAACCCCCAAAGCATCAATTTAAGAGTAATAAGCAAGGGGTTCCATAGAAAACATGCATAACATGCATCCAAATCCCAGTGCAACATTCCAGACCGATGGAAGTTCGAAATGCTTGGTTGTTTGAGGGACACTTGGCATCCGGGTGGTGCCAGGGGTGGGATGCAGGAATTCTGCCCAGGTGGACACACATGACCTGATCCTGCCTTTTCTCTTGGCCAAACTCATGGGAATAATGTGTTGGAACAGCAGGCAGTATCCTAGGCCAGGCCTGGACTGGGATTTTCAGCCTAAAGCAGTGGAAAAGGGGCATTGCAGCCCCTTCAATGCCCTCGTGGTCCAGGTCTGTGCCAAGAATCAGCCAGGACTCTTTGGAATTCCTGGATTTGATACCCAGAACTCCTCAGGACTGCTCCATTTATTCCTGGCTCTGCCACAAGGATGTTTGGTGCTGCTGCTGCTGAGCCAAGGACAGTCTCCTCCTGGAGAGGACCAGATCTGAGCTGGGCACTGCCAGAGCCCGGAGGGAGGTGGGTGTTCCTCAGTATTCCCAGTTTTCCCAGCTCCCAGTGCCTGACATCTGGATTTCATTGCTTCAAAGAAAGAACCTGTGACATTTTAATCCCTTTGGCGACTCCGAGTCTCGGAGAGAAGGAAAAGCATCCATTTCAGCCCCAGCATATTCCCTTTCATTGTTGTGCGTGGAGGGTTTGAAATCCCATTTACTGGGGACCGAAATCCACCTAAAGCCTCCCTTTCCAGCTATTTTTGATGTGCTATTTATAGTGCAACACACGCAGAACACTCCAGGACTGGGATAAACAAGGGGGCAAGAGGCTTCTCCCTTCTCCCATCCGTGTCCACTCGGACCTGGACACAATTTGTTTCCTGGCCACGAGCTGTGTTTAACATTCCACTCCTGGATATTTATAATCAGAGCCAAATTCAGAGCAGGATTCTGGAAAATGAGCAAAAGTAGGCTATGACCCAGCAAGAGACTATTGGGTCATCCAAAAGGTTTCTGGAATCCAGCGTTTCTTTGGGATGCTGGGAGGTGACTATAATTAGCTGCCACTCAGCTCCATTATACCAAAAATACCCCACCGAAAAAGAAACTCTCCGATGAGTTTTTAGTGAAATCCAAGCTGTAACATCTCCTAGAAAAGGAGTCACCTCGCCCATTTGCACCTCATGAATACGAATGAAACCCCAGCAAAGCAGCGACCATGGGATATTATTTAGCCCAACATCCCCCTTTATGGTGGATTCGTGGAGCCCAAAACAGCCCAAAGGTTGTTTTGCCCTTTGCATCAAAGGGTGTTTCCAAACACATTTGGAACGTCTGCAGGGGCACGTTCCTGCAGCAATCAGACACGCCAATGAAATCCCCTCCTCGGGAGGGAAGGACTGGGTTTGGTGGGCCTTTAAAAGCCTGGGGGGATAGTCGGATGAGGGGAGTTGTTTTCTTGCATTATTTAGGGATGAGCCTGTGTTATCCCTCTTTGGGAGGACTCTGTCCATGGAAAGACACTCAGGGGCTTCCAAGGGATTTGGAGCAGCAAGATTCCAGACACAGGGCTGCTTTCTCCCCCTCCTCTTTTAGTCCAAGTAATTTTTACATTAAAAAAATATAAACTCGGTGTTTTCAGCCTTCCATGCAGACCTTGTCACCATCAGCTTTATCACCACAGGAGAAGGCACCATAGGAGAAGACACCACAGGCGAAGACTATTAATTCCCAGTCCACAGAAGGCCATTGGAATTAGCTGGTTTGAAGGTCCCTTCCAACCCAACCCATCCCATGATTTTGCTGCCAAAACTTGCCCAAGTTTGCTGCTTGTTTGGGCTGAAATCCCCCCGTAATCCCATAATTAGACCCCAAAAGGCGAGTAACACAGGAGAGGACACATCTCAGAGGTTCCCACAAAGGATCCTCCCTCCCTTCCCGACATGCCTGTCCCCAAAGCCTTCCAGGGACAACCCCCAAGGCCTGGTGACTGCAGGTGAAGGAGCCAGGGGTCAAAGAGCCCAGCACATCCTGCAGCCTGCCAGGCCCTGGGCTGTGTTTATGTAGTTGCTAACAAACAGCAGGAGCCACACACACACACACACACCCCTTCAGAAAACACACTCCTGGCTTCCTCCGTGAGTCATCCCCTCCTTACATAACCAGGGGGGGTTTGGGAGCACTTCACCAACAGTCAGGGCTGAAATGCAGAAATAACTGGGGTTTAGAGCTCGGAGAGCTGAAGAAATCCCTGGCCTCGGTTTACTCGCCCTTCTGGCTTACACAGTGAGTTAGGAACTACTCAGATTTGGGTGAGGTTTGGAAGCTTTGGGGCTACAAGTCAAATTAGAAGGTCCCACAGATCTGTTTGGGTTTTGAGGAGGACTCTGGGTGGCAAAGATGATCAATAATAAACCCAATAGAGAGTTAAAATGGATAAAATCCTAATCAACAACAAACCAAAATAAAGCCATTTCACACCCCATTTTCCCAGCCCGTGGAAAGAAGACCTGGAACACAGAGGTTTAAAATACAGAATGCTGAAGCTCTGCAGCAAAACTTCTTTCAAAGCCAACAACCTCTTCCCCCTATCTTTATTTTCAGGCACATCTTGGCCACAGTGCCAGTGGATCCAAGGGTGCAGCTCCCTGTGGCACAGCAGCCCGGTGGGATCCTGGATCTGGGATCCACGTGGCACTTTTGGCAGCACAATCACATTTAGGAGGAGTGGGAATGAAGGACTGTGGCCAAACTCCTCCAGTTATTACAAGCAGGGTGGCAAAACAACAGCTTGTCAGCTGAGCTGCGTTTGCTGGGGGTGATAATGGAGCTGAAATCACATCTAGGCTGCAGAATAATAAAGGCCAACCCTTGAAAAATCAGTTCTAACCGAGAGAACTCTGACCATAACATGCTGAAATGATGTTGTGCCCTCTTTTCAGCAAGGAAAGGGGTGGATGTGGGTCTGAGGGAGCCAAATTTGAGGCTGTTGGGTCACCCTGATCACATCTAGACAAAGTACAGTCTGTGCTGCAGCTCAGTGAGGCTCAGGAGGGCTGGGGGGGTGGTTTGGAAACCTCACATCAATGGGTGACTGGGCTGCTTTGGAAACTTGGAACAACCTGCAGAGCTGGGAGCAAAAAGCCTGGAAATTACAGTGCAATCAGCACCACGAATGGATTTTAACAAGAGGCTGGTCTCTCACAAAGTTCTTTTAGCAGAACAAGTTAAAAAGTCAGGTTCAACAAAAGCTGCAGCCTGAACTTTGCCTCCATTAGCTCAGGGATTTCCCTTTTTCCCCTGCAATATTTCTGAGAAAACTCTTTAAAGGGCGAGCCCGCAAATTACTGTTGATATTTTCGTTTCACCTCCAAGGGGCTGTTTTGTGGGAGAAACCCTAATTCAGGCAATTTTATCCTCCACATGCAGAGGCTGTGGAATCACAAAGAGAAAGAAAACCCTCTTCCCTGAGGGCAGATTTCCTCAGTCCTACCCCTCCCACCTGCATCAGAAAAGCAGGAATAGCTCAGAAACAAGAGGCCGGGTAATCTTGTCTGCTCTTCCCCCCCTTCCCAAAAGGACAGGGATGGTTTTATGGGGAACAGGAGGACTGGAGAGGTCAAAGCCCAGAGTGTGCAGGGCAGGCCGGTTGTGAGAAAGCCCCAGGTTAAAGGAGGCTCATGAATAATGCAGAAATGCAAAGGAAGGGCCAACCACCGGGATGCTCATTAGGTCAAACAGGAAATGCCCCACTAGCAAACTGCTTTTAATCCCGGCCTAATAAACCTTAAACCCCACTTAGTTAACTCTCAGCTCCTGAGCTACTTCATAGGACAAAGCAGGCTCTTTCTCTTCCTTCCCTTTCGGGACAGATGGGACAGTGGGAAGCAGTTTCTGTCAGAAAACCTGCAGAAAGATGCCCACCCTCAGCTCTGTAAATCACCTGAATCCAAGCTTTAAGCCCAGTTCACCACCCAGCCGGTCCAGCTTGTTTTCACTGCAACCAAGTGCACTGAAGTCAAACAAAAGCACCATTGGAAGAGGCTCTGCCCAGTTTTGCTCCCTGGCACTTGACAGGCTGTGTGTTCCTGCTGAGGAGGGGGTCCCACACGTTCATTTCCCGTGAGAAGTGGGGCAGATTTAGCACGGCAAGGATGTAACCCGTGTGGTGGAGACGCCCAGCCCACCCCCCGAGGTGCTCCCATGGGCAAACACAGCTGGACAGGGCCCTAAAACGGGGCTGGGGAAATGCAAACACGCAAAGGATGATGTTTCCCAGCAGAAGAGTTGACAAAGGGGGTGATTCCAGGCCCTTGGGAAGAGCTTTGGTTACCTTAAAGTCCAGGCTGTTCAGGCTGACAACGTCATCGTCCTTGTCACGGCGCTTCCTCTTCTGCAAGACACGACACAGGGTCAGGGTTGTGTTCACAGACACAGCCCTGGGTTTGAATCAAGCAATTCAGGGGTATTTCCTTCCTTTACACCTTCAGCTGACTGCAACAGCTCCACAAAGAAAGAGTTAAACCCAAATGCAACGTGTGCTTGTGCCACTCAGGGAGGTTGGTCACCTGAGAGCCGTACATTATGTGTATACATTAAGTGGGTTTCTCTGCACTGCTCTCATTGTGGTTGTGAGTAAAGGCAAAGGCAGGAAAGCTCAGGAGCAGGACAGAATGCAGCAGATACCACTGTGGCATCACTGCAGCTCCTAAAATCATGGAATCACAGGCTGGGTTGGCTGGGAAGGGACCTTAAAGCCCATCCAGTTCCAACTCCAACACCTCCCACTATCCCAGGGTGCTCCAGCCTGGCCTTGGACACTGCCAGGGATGGATCCAGGGGCAGCCACAGCTTCTCTGGGCAACCTTTGCCCCCACAGTAAAGAATTTGTTCCTAATTATCTAACTCCTAATTATCTAATTCCTAATTATCTAACCTGCCCCTGCCCTCCCCCAGCTTAAAGCAGTTTTGCACTCTCCAACACACAGATATATTTCATTTAGGAGATTCCTCCCTGTGTGTGAGGGCTTTGGATGCCCTCTTCAATTTGCCCATGGCTGCAGCATTGCTGCAAGGAAGGCTCAAAGAACAAGCCTTCCTGTGCAAAGATGACCCTTTTGCCCAGGGAACCCTTCCCAAGGAGAGCACGAGCCCAAGGAACAAAGATCCAAGAGACCTCTCGCTACTCCTGCGCTGTCTGGGCTTCCATGTCATTTGTTCACAGTGGAAAACCAATGGTGGGCTCATCCCCTCAACCCATGGGATTCCCTGGGCTGGGAAGAACAAGGATCAGGAGCAGGAATTGTCACTCCTGAAAGCAGTAGCTGGTTTTATCCGCCGCTTGAGCCTTTGCCCTCCGTGGTTTCGGAATGAGCAGAGTTCATCCTGTCCCACTTCTCTGGGGCCAAAGCAGCCCTTTGGTGGTTTGGTCCTGTGTTATCAGCTGAGCAGAGGTGAGGAACACACCTTCCCTCTCCCTGAAGCTGCTCCAAGTCCACATGTCACTTTTGGGCCCTCCCATTGCAGCATTTGGACCAAAGATGCAATTCCCTGTTTTCTCTGCATTAAATAACGTGTTCAAACATTTGAAATGGCCCCACGATGGTGACATACCCCCACCAAAGCTGCTTTCAGTGCTGAGCAGCCCGGGTTCCTTTGGGAATGTGGTGATGCTCAGGGGATGCCCAAGGGCCCTGGAGGGTTCTCAGAAACCCACCTTTGTGTTGGATGGTCCTTTGGGATGCTCTGGGTTTGGGCTCTGCTGTGTATTTTTGCCTTTAAGTGTACAGATGGAATGGTGACAGAACCACTGAAGGGATCCATAAGGACCATCACAAGTGTCCTCACTAATTCCTGATGGTTTTGATTATTTTTTTCACAGTTTGGGTGCTGTGTTGCTTTTCCTGAGCTATTCCAAGTACAAAATTCCACAATTAAGCCAGTTTTCCTGGTTTTTTTGCCATGTTTGCAAAGACAAGACACCGGCTCTGTCACGTGAGTCCCTTGCTATAAACACAAGGCCAAACCTCTCCTTCTTCCCCCATTTGTGGCACTGCCACTGTCCCAACACCCTCTGTCCACACTTCCCCAGCTGCCCTCTTTGCAAACAGACATTTGTTTTTTCTCGGGTTTAGGAGACAGGCAGGGTTTTATTTATCATCCCCTGCCATAAAAGGCTGCTGTGACCACACCTTTTTCAGCCCGCGGGTTATTTTTCCCGTACGGAAGGCGAGGCTTCTGAGGGTGTTAAAGAGCAGCAAACTTGCTCTGGAGGCAGAGACACCACCAGGCCCTTTTTTGGATTTATTGGTTCCTCCTGGAGTGGGCTATTTAACATCTTTACCATCCAGCCCCAAGGCCAGACACGAAAGGAGAGCCAGAGTTTTGTTTTTAAACTGGCGAGACTTGTGCAATAAGTCTCACGTTGGCTGGGCCCCTGTTTCCTTTGCCCAATATAGTTTTGTCCAAAAAACTTAGACATTTCACTCCAGAGCCAGCTGTGTCATTCCCAGGCTGTGCCAGGAGCAGATTCCAAGAAAAAAGGCCTCTCCAGACGGCTCAAATCTGGGTGTTTCAAAGCCACATGGTAGAAAAGCAGCAGCCCCTATTTCACGATCAGAGATTTGATACTTTCACCTTCTCACGGAACACAAGGCATGTGGAAAAAGTTATTTCTCTGAAAGTTATTAAACTGTAAAGACAGTGAGACCAGATTTAGGCTCCCTGAGAGGTTTTGTGAAGGAGAAGCCTGAAAAAAGACCCTGTTAATCAGGAGGGGGAATCTAAATATTTGGGGACTTTATTTTAGAAACACCCAAACAACACCGGGAGCACGAACATTAATTGCATTTTGAGGGTCCTGATTAGAGCTCCAGCAGTGATTTTTTAATGAAAACAACCCCAAACATCCAGTTTTTCTCCCTCCTGTTAAAAGGCTGCCTTGTTCTTTAGGTGTCACTCTCTTTTCTTTGCTTGTTGCTGAAATGAGCAGGAGGGCTCCAGGTGAGGAAGGTGCAGCAGCACCCCTAAATCAACACAGAGCCTGTTTCCCACAAACCAGCCCTGAAAAATGCAAAGGGAAGAAAGGAAAACAGACCTGGAGTGACGTTGTTTCCAGTCAGGAGCCACGCAGAGGGTGTTTGGACCCAAACTGCAGTGGTTTTTTCTTGGAATTCTGCAGGCCTGGCCCTTCCCTTCAAGCCCAGCCCACCTTAGGCTTGGCTCAGTCACCCATTTCCCCCGAGCTCAGGGCAGGTGTGTTTCCAGCTGCACCAGGAGATGTTATTTGGGACTGGCACAGCAATGTTGGGGGGTTATGGGGGACACACCACCCTCTTGGGACACACAGGAGATGTGACAGCAAGGAAAGCTGAGTTCTTGCTCTGCCTAAAGGCTGCTGCCCAAATCCAGGGCTCTGGTCAGTGTACAGCAGCAAAATTCCCTTGGCAGAGCCTCCTGTGTTTGCTTCTCTGCCAAGATTTACCTTCAGATAGTGCCAGCAAAGCTGGATCTACAAAAAAAGGGCTGCCATTCAGGGGTGCCCACCGTGGGCAGCTGGAAATAGGGCTATTTGAGCTTGAAGGGAGAAGTGGAGGTGGATGAGGGATGTGATGGAGAAACAATTAAAGCCTTGAAAACCAAATAAAGCCTTGAAAACCAATTAAAGCCTTGAAAACCAAATAAATCCTTGAAAACCAATTAAAGCCTTCAAAAAGAGTTTCTTCATTTCTTTCAACCTGTCATGACCTACAACATGTTCTAACTGTAACTGAGAGTAGAACTGACTATGTGTATAACTAAATAAAAGGAGATTAAACCCACACAAAGAACAGGAATAACCTGAGACTCACTCAAAAATACTCCTAATTTGTGATGTTGGATCTGAGTGTGTTCACATTTGAAAGAATATCATTTCTAGGGCTTTGTGATATTCAAATGCCTCTTTGTGTTATTCAAATGTAACCAGCAGATGAAAGTTTCCAAAATGAAGCAAAAGAGAGTGTGGTTCTGTTTAATTCATGCTGGATCAGCCCATCCCAAACTCTTTGGGGCTGGTTTTTTGGGAAGGTAAGCTTTCCAGTTTGCTGGCTGGGAGTGGGATCCCCAATTCCAGGGTAACAGGGAACAAAGCAGCTCATGGGAATGAGCTTGAGGAGGGGACAGGACCTGGATCCACAGCCCTGGGAATACTGGATAATCACCTTGAAGGACAGACTCCAAGCAGCAGGAATCTCCTCTCTGGAGAGTGGTTCAGCCCCAGAGGCTGGAGGGCAGAGGATGCAGAGAAGAGAGTACCAGGGAGCTTCTCTACACCAAATAAACCCAGATTTCTGTACTGCAGGAACAAAACCAACCCACTTTCCTCCTACACTGCGTTTCTCACCTTGCCCATGGCATGGCCAGCTTGGCAGGGTGGATAAAACACCTCAGAAAGGAAGGAGTGTAGAAAGGAAAACGCAGTGTCCCAAATATCCAGCCTTCCCTGAATCCCTGGGTGCAAAAAGCACCCTTTGGCCAAGCTCAGGAGCCTTGGTGGACCAGACAGAGAGGAGTATGTTGATTTTCCTTCTCCTCCAGACAGAGGAACCTTCCCCTCTGCCTTCCTGCTTTGGCATATCCCCCTCCAGCTGCTTTACTCACCAGGGTGAAATCCCAGTGTGATCCTGGAGTCAGGAATGTGAAGGAGCTGCCTCGTCTCAGGGGGTACCTGGGAGCAGAGGAAAGGATTGAGGTTAATAAAGACAAGCTTTGATGGTGCCAAAGCCCATCAAGCTCCCAGGATGTTTCAGCCCAGGCTTTGGGAAGGAGGAACCAAAAGGTGTTCCCATCTGTAGGTGTTGGATTGAAAATTGGGATTTTCTGCAATAAAGAGCTCTGTGGAAAAACCTGCCAGGCTGGGCTAGAGGAAAATGGGTCACAAAATGTGACCAAAGGGAAGGATCCATCAACAATAACAGAATGAAATGAAATGAGTGAAATGAAATGAATGAAATGACTGTCCCAGCCCCCAGCTGAGCAAACACCCCCCTCCAGTTTTCACTCCCTGCTGCATTTCAGGTGTGTTTCCAGCAAAAGGTTTGGAAAGCTGTGCTGTGGAGAAAGATCTTTGCCTCTCCTTGGGTTTTGACATGTAGATTTTGAGCCCCAAAAGGGCCACATGCTGTTTTTCCATCAGGTTTTTCTGTGATTTTGGGGTTTTTGGAGGTTTTCCCCCTTGTTGTCACAAACTCAGACAGCAAAGGCCTCTCTCCTCCCCAGCTGCACCTTTGTCCTTCATCCTCAAATCCCACAGGAGGTGAGAGAGGAATGCAAATAATTCTGGCATTCCCAAAAATTCACCTCAGACAGTTATTTGACTTCCACAGGAGAGGAGAAAAACCATCTGCCTGTGTAAGGTTTGGGCAGGGTGGGGAGTTGGGGTTTGGAAAACACAAGTCAAGCACCCAGAAAATGCTTTTCTGTTTCTTTCCAGCCGACAGAACAACCAGATCAATATTTTAGGAAGGAGCAGGAGATCAGCTATGTTTTTAAATATATGTATTTATAGATATTGACTTAAACCTCTAAATATAGAAGTGTCTAAAATATGTAGGTGTCTAAAATATATACAATACCTAATATATATAAAATGTGTACTAAATACATAAATACATGCAATGTATAACATATAAATAGGTGTAAAATAGATAGTATTCTATAAATCTGAATAAACCACCTAAAAATGAAGCCTGTTCAAAGCACAAATTGCACCCATTAAAATCAGAGGAAGCTGCTCCCACATTCAGGTACTCTGGGATCAGCCAAACCCTTCTATCCCCATGTCTGTGATGCTGCTCCAGGAAGGGAAGTGGCATTTCCAAGAGCTGCATTCCAGTGATTCCTGGGAACCTCTGGAAGGGAACATTCAGTGGGATTTATAAGGGTACAAAGTGCTCAGGAAGAAAATCTGGGAATGAGCACTGGATTTCTTTGAAATTCAAAATGAGGAAGCAAAATCTGAGCTTGCTGTTTAAGCCCAATTTTGACCTGCCTGCCTGACCAAAGGGGAGGGGTTGGATTAAACCTTCCTTGAGTGGACATGGAAAAGCCAAGGGAGGATGAATGGTCTGCAAAGTGAGCCAGGAGAATGGACTGAGCTCAGACCCCAGGCAGGCATGGGAGCATTTGGGGAAGCAGGAACAGTTTTATTCCATCAGTTTTGATTCCCGACACCAGAGGCAGCCAAATCGTGGCCTGGAAGCCACACAGGCCTGGAAAACTGTTCAGAGAAACTCCCAGTGCTCAAGATGAAGGTTATGCAGCCACTATTCCTTCCTGGAAAGGAGGAAGCATCCTGTATGAGAGGGATACACTTGGAAGCCTCATTTTAAAAGGAGTTGTAGGGATGGGGTGTGTGAGAGGATTGAGGCTCAAAAATCAGGCAGCTCCGTTTTTCCAGTTGTCCCCAAGAGCTGGAGAGGAATTTCTCCATCTCAGGCTCCATCATGTAAACCTTCTCCCTTGGTCACTCAGCTGGGGAGGGAATGGCTTCCCAGTGCCAGAGGGCAGGGCTGGCTGGGCCATTGGGAAGGGATTGGTGGCTGGGAGGGTGGGCAGGGGCTGGGCTGGATTGCCCAGAGAAGCTGGGGCTGCCCCTGGATCCATCCCTGGCAGTGCCCAAGGCCAGGCTGGAGCACCTTGGGATGGTGAAAGGTGTCCCTGCCCATGGGGATTGGAATGGGATGAGCTTTAAGGTCCCTTCCATTCCTTGATTGCATGATTCCCTCTCCAATGGTCCAGTTAGAGGAGTCCAAAAGGAGAAGAGGGCAAGGTAGAAACCAGAAACTGCTCCTTCCGACATCCCACCAACCTCCAGAGTGATCCTCCTCCTCCTCAAGGCCAAATACATGGAGCTGAGATCTGCCAGGACCCCCCAGGAATGAGAAGTGCACAGATCCTGAGGGAAGCAGATCCTTGTGCTAAGAGAAATAAAGCCCCTCTGCCATCCCAAAGCTTTGTCCCATCTCACCCTGGTGTCCCCTCTTTGGTCACCACCCCCATGAGGCTCCATTGAAGTGACTTCTCTGCACAACTCCTGGATTGTTTTCCTCTGCCAGAGCCTGCAAAGCTCTTCCAAGAGCCCAATTCAGTCACCTCTGGGACTCCCATGTGCCCAGGACTGAGTCAGGACTGCGGTGCTGGGATGGGCATCCCTTGGCACAGGCTGGCACAGGTAAGTTAAAGGTCAGGGATGAGCAAGCTGGGATGTTTTCCTGGCACAACTCAACATGAGGAGGAGCAGAGCTGCGTGTTGAGGCCTTGCACTGCTGCTCCCTGCTCAAAACAAGGGGTGATGGATTGAAAGGAGCCTGGGAGTGCTGGTCTAGTACCTGGGGGAGAGCAAAATGAAGGGTCTTGCTGGTGCCAGCACTTGGCTAGAGTTAATTGCCCTGTTTACTACAAAGCTGGTCCAGGCTCCAGGACAGCCCCAGATATCCCTGCTGCGTCACCCAAACAAAGAGCCCGAAGCTTGGTCACTTCCTTGAAAAAGATCTTTCCTGATAGTCTGTCTCCAGCATGATTTCCTTGCTTGAGACAGGATGAGGAGATTCAGCCTCTCTCCTTATCTTGCCAGGCTCAGGAGACACGGAGTGTTAATTAGGCTTGGCTGATTCATATTTCCAAGTGATTAAGAACTGCAGGGTTATGTGAAGGCACAGAAAGAACTGGGGAGATGTCAAGTGCTGCAGCAACACGTTGGCAAAGCAGATCCCTCCAAAGCCAGAGCTAGGAAGGGCGATCTCGAGGCTGCCCAGAGAGAGAGAACAAACATTTCTGTTTTGGTACCCTCTGTTTGCTTCAAGAAATGAATGTTCCAGGCTTCTTCCCAGCAAATGAGGATGCTGCCAAGAGTCAGCCTTTGCAGGGCCTGTTAAAATACAGATTGTCGTGCTGCTGGACCACGGAGAGATTAACCAGGGAATATTTGGAGCCTTCAAAGAGAGAACGTCAGTTGGATTTTCTGCAAACGTTGAGAGAAGCAGCTCCCAGTGTTGAGAGAAGGGAAGTCCTGGACACAAAACCCGTCAGGCAACATAGCAGGAGAGGAGATGTGGCCCCAATAATCTTAATAGAGGAAGTTTGGGTCATTTAGCAGATAAAGGATTGATAAAGGCAAGTGGGCAATTGTTTCACATCGAAAGCAAACGGAGGAAACGCTCATTGTTCCCCACCTTCCTTGGATAAACAGCAGGATCCTCTGGCCAGCACTGGGTCCTCTGGATGGAGGAACAGCACTGAGCACTTGGCCAAACCTGGCCTCAGAACTGCATTTCAAGTTGATGATTTACTTCAGAGCTGGCCACATCGTGCAGTTCAGGAGGGAAGGATAAACACCAGTGAAAAAACACACCTAATCTGAAAGCAATTTCTCAAAAGGCAAATGTTTCTGTCAAGTGCTCCTTAAGCATCTTTCTGTTGCTTGTCTTCACCAGATACACTTATATTTTTCTCTCTGTGTGTTGACTTTTTGCTGTTTTGGTTTTTTTGAGGGAGGAGGAGATAAAAAAAGCCATAAATAAGATTTTGGGGTCAACACGAATCCAAAAGACACTCCCAGAGGGTGTGCTGGAATAGCTGCCCATTAGTCAAACCAGAGGCTAAAGCACAGAAGAGCTTCACTCAGCACCAGCTTAGAGCAAATTCCCATTAATGTCCTTTGAACCATTTTTTTCCCTTTTTACTGTAAATCCACACTGCCTAATCAGCATCATTCACAGTCTGCACCCTTTTTTTTTTAACTTATTTTTGATGACTTATCCAGGAAACTGCAGAAATGCTTTGATCTGGCAGCTCTCTTGACTTTTTTAAAGTTCCAAAATACATTCTTCAGACTGGGCAGCAATTCTGTGTTTCCTTCCCCTCTTGACTTCCAACCTCCTTTTTTTGGTGTGTTTTCAGAGCAAGCTGTTCTGAAATATAAACCACTTGCACCAGTGAAACACTGAAATGGTGAATGCAACAGCAACAGGAACAGATTAAAAGTGAGTCTTTCCTCAAACAGGCTCCGCTGGTGAGTCCTGTTTGCAATGACAGGAACAGAAAAGCTCCACAAAGAGCCTTTTGAATCTGAATTTAAAGCTTTTCTGCAGGAGGAAAAGAAAAAAAAAAAAACAAGAAAGGAGCCTCTGGATTTTCAAGTTACTGTAGTTAATATTTCCACTTCAACAATATCCAGAGGCCTTGGCTGGTATAAGAGGCCTCCCAAGAGCTGTGCAAACAAACTCTGGCTAAGGGCACTTCGGGCTGTGCTTGTCACGGTTCCTTATCTTGAAAAGCTCCAGGGTAAAAGCCTCTGTTTGAAGCAAAACCCATTGAAAGACGTTGGAAATATCTAAAAGCAAGACACAAGAACTCAGCACTTCAATGGCCCCGAGGAAAATGGTGCCGGTGAACCCGGCAAGGAGTTCAAGCTCCCCAAAGGAAGCGGGATCCTCAGAGCCCTAATTATACAGGGAGCAAAGGAATGGCGGGGTTGATCCCTGGAAATGTGGTTTAGAAAGCTGCAATAACTTTCTGGCAGCAGCAGCAGCATCTGGTATAATTAGTAATTCCAGCAGTCTCAGCTCTGCGAGAGCCATGAAAACCCAGGGAGTGAAACGGCACGGGAAACCCTCCAAGCCACGCATGGCAGCTGGGAACTCCTTGTGCTTTTCAGACACTCTGGAATAGCCATTACTCGGGTCTTTGCTGTTGGACCGACCTCTGCTTCTCAAAGGAAGCGCCCTCAGACACTCTGGGCAGGTTTGACTCGGAGAAAGAACACTCAGTGGGTGTTTTAAGTAGTTTTAGGAGCGAGTTTCCATTCCACAAGGGTTTGCTCCTCACAGGTATCGCACTATCAGAGCCCTTTGTCTGGAGCTGCAATCAGCAGCAGCACAGAACACGAGCAGATAAGCCCCAAGGAGATTAAACATGCCCCGATAGCCTTGAATAATCACCCTCCTGACCTGTGGGAGCTGCACATTAACAGTCTCTCCTCTGCCAACACAGCACCATCCAGCTTCGTGGGAGGACTGCAGGGATATCTTTCCACCCCAGGCTTCCCTTCTGACCCCACCATCTCCCTTCCCCTTGCCTCCACACTGCCCTCCCCAGCTAGGGAAGGCTCCAAGGCAAGGCTGGTAAATCCCAAACTGCCTGACACTGTTGTTAAGGCTCATTCCAGCAGGACTCAGTCAAGGCTCCTCTTTTCCCCGCCCCAATCCCTTTCCAACTGCTCGGTGTTTGTGCTCCGGGCTGCCCGAGGCGGGCGCTGAGATGAACCAGGTAACAAACAGTGCCTTGTGAGGGTTATTTGCTATTTCAGGGAGGCAGTTTATGACATAACTCTGTAAACACTGCAGTTGGCAAAGCTGAGAAGGAGCAAACATGACCCTGGGCAGGGAAACCTTGGTGCTGGAGTGCTGGGCTAACTCTGCAGCTGCAGGGACCATCCCCAACTGCCACCGTGCACCATAAACACCCCATGGAACCTGTAGGAGGAAACACAGGAATCCTGGAGCACGCCAGGCCGTGCCCAGGCCATGCCCAGGCTGAGAGACAGAAACACTGCCAGGCAGAGACAGAGCCAGGGTGCTCCAGGGGGACAATCCCTCCTACAGGGCACGGGAGGGAGTTGGTGTCCCTCAGACTCAACAGCATAAAGTCACAAGATTAAGGGTTGCAAGGGACCTTAAAGATCATCCAGTGCCTCCCCTGCCATGGGCAGGGACACCTCCCACTAGCCCAGGTTGCTCCAGCCTGGTCTTGGACACTGCCAGGGATGGATCCAGGGCCTGGGACACTGCCAGGGATGGATCCAGGGCCTGGGACACTCCCAGGGAGGGATCCAGGGCCTGGGACACTCCGAGGGATGGATCCAGGGCCTGGGACACTGCCAGGGATGGATCCAGGGCCTGGGACACTTCCAGGGATGGATCCAGGGCCTGGGACACTCCGAGGGATGGATCCAGGGCCTGGGACACTGCCAGGGATGGATCCAGGGCCTTGGACATTCCCAGGGATGGATCCAGGGCCTTGGACACTCCCAGGGATCCAGGGCCTCAGACACATCGAGGGATCCAGAGCCTGCCCATCCTCCTAGGGAAGAATTTTCTCCCAAAATCCATGCTGAATTTCCCCTCTTAGTTTGTACCCATCACTCCTTGTCCTGTCACAGAACCTGCCCATGGCAGGGATGCCCCAGGCATCCTCCCTACCCCGTCTCCTTCAGGAGACTCTCCTGCCCACACCTGCAGGGGCAGGACTGTGCACAGGGAGCAGCTCTTCCTGCCTCCAAGCATGGAAGGCAGGATTAGGGTGATAATCCAGCACGAGACAGAGAAAAACTTGCTGCTTTACGGAGAGCAAACCGAAAGCTGCTGACAGAAGGAACAACATCTGAGCCATGATTAAGCACATGCTGGGTGGTGGTTCTGCCCACTGCACAGAGCTATTTGTGCTCTCATGTCCAGGGATATGATGCAAACACCCAGGAGGAGGGGGAGGAGAGCTGGAGGAAGAGGCAGAGCAGCTGCTGACAAAATATTTTGCTCATCAGGGCCATCCCTGGCAGAGGAGCTCAGCTCCCACCAGGGCAGAGCTGAGGATCCCCCTCAGCCCCAGAGTTTGGTGCACCAGGCCCTTGTCAATCAGTGGGCCCTGCAGGGCTCCTGTGATTGATGAGCCTGGGCATAATCCTGACAATTAAACACCAGCACCAGAAATAAAACCACACGGACAGCACATGCCAAACCTCGGCTCCCCTGTTCCTGCTGAGTGTGTAGCCAGGCTGGGCTCATCTCATCTGTCACCCCAGACCCCGAGCAGTTGTCCAGGCATCCCTGTCACTCCTGGAGGGAGAGTGACACCTCCAAGCAGGCATTTTAAGCTGGCTTGGAGGCGCCTCTCGTTCTCCAGGGGCTATAAAGGAACCCTGGCTGAGGCTCAGATTTAAGCAATGGGCTTTTAGGTGCCCCAAGTTAGGGGAAATGAATCTGCCATGGAGATAGCAGCTCCTGAAATCTCTAGCCAGAGCTCAGACACGATATTCATAAATACATTTTTGACCCATTTGATCATGTCATCCAAGCTGTCCAGCGAGAGCAGGTACTTCTGAAGGCTCAGAATAAAGCCTGACTAAAATTTCTCTAAATAGTTCACAAGCTCATCAGCAATTTGGGTCTCAAGGTCAGCAAGCAACGTGTGGCAGAAAACCCATCAGCAGCAGCAGCACAAAAAACCCCAAATTTCTCAATGCAGAGCTATTACATTAACTGTGGTCAGGTGCTCATGCACAGAAAGCACCACGCTGAGGTCTCTGGATTGTATCCAGGGAGGAGAGAGAAAGGAAGCTGTAAACAACAGCCATTCCTCCAGGAAAAGCACTGGCTCAGACACTGCATGGGAGATAAGGCTCCTCAGGGTGTTGTTATGGACCAAAGTGAAGGCCACTGGCTGAGGGTGATTTAGTGAACCACTGACCCCTCCACATGGACTTCACCTGCCTCAATTCCCACTAAATGAAGCTCCTGAGGGCTCCAAGGGAACTTTTCAACCATTCCCAGGCAGGGAGCAAAAGGCCCCAAGCTGAGCTGAAGGGAGCTGTATTTGAACATCACTGTTTCCACTCAGTGTCACCCCCAGGAGCCCCTATTTTGAACACTCTCTGGGGACAGTGGTCTGGACAGAGGAATTCCAAGTGCCCAGAAGCCATGGGAGAGAGCTGTGCCAGCCAAGGAAGATTGTGCTTCAAATCCAGACAGCTATTTTGAGTTCTTGTGGGAACCGAGCTTGATCCAATAAATATTAAGAGCTATCAAGAGAGAACACTCAGGAAAATATACATTTCAGTGCTGACAGACACAAACTTTCCTCTTTTTTTAACTCTGAGCAGCTCCACAAACTCCATCTGCTTGCTTTGCTTTGTTTATTCCAAGTGTCCCTGCAGCTCCTGCATCCAGTTGTGCCACTTGCAGAGCTCAAGGGTTGCAGCAGCAATTTAATGTGGTGTTAAAGTTACCAGTGAGCAGCTGAAGGACTGTAAGTTCACAGACACCCTTGAAAAACATGAGACAGCCCAAGCAAGAGTTTAGTTAGGCTCGTGTGCAGTGAAAGACCATCTTTACGTGCCGAGATGTGGATGTAAAAAGTTATTAAAAGTCATCTGAAGTGTTGCTTGTGGAGCAAAGGTTTTATTTTGCTTACACAGGGCCACACTGCAGTTCCAGGCTCTCAGAGCTGAAGAGGATGAAGGATCTGGAAGAGCAGTTGGAGCTGCCACGTGTGGGTTTGCACAAGGCCTTGCCCTTTTGCTGCAGCACCAGCACAGGGACTCATCAGCCCCAGAATAATGTGCTTGTAATTACTGGTGATTCATAACAAAAACAAACCAAGCCACAGCATGGCTTGGAATAATGTAAGCCAGCTCTTTTCCTGCTGCTTAAACCATAAAGGGCAGCGTGCTTGAGGTGGGGGCAGGTCACCTCCCTTTCTCCTGCCCCTTTTGGGGGTGGAGAGGCTTTCCTGGCCGTGGCACATCCCAAGTGAACAAGTGACCTGCAGGATCCCTGCCAAAAGCTGCATGCAAGGTCCGTGTGGGGTCGAGATGAGAGCAGACAAAGCCTTGGAGGAGATTTACAGGGGGCTGCTAAAGCAGACAGCTTGGAAACTGGTGCAGACTGGGACAGTGCAGGGAAAAAGGGGCATCGTAAACGTCAGTCTTGTCCTACTTAACACCCAAACCGTGGTTGGGAACAGCACACAGACCCTTGTTCCTAGAGAAGCTCTTATGTTCTTAGGGAATTTCACCTCCTTGTCTTCAGCAGGGCTATAAAAAGCTGCCCTGCGTTGCTTTGCAGGCTGAAGGGGATTGACACTTCCCCCTCGTAAGCAAAAAGAAACGGGGGCAGGGTCAGACTTGGGCAGAGCGGAGTAAACCAGCAGCAAGAGCATGGGAAGGATGAGTGAAAACATGGAGCTACAGGAAAAATAGGACCGGAGAAAGGAGAAAAGGAGAAAAGAGCAAGGAGTCAAGAGCTGGGCAGGAAATGGCTGCGGGTGGGGCTGCCTAATGTAATGTCTATACAATTGAGGGGAAGAGGGGAAGAGAAACAGGCCCGAGTAGGTGGGTGGTAAAGCAGCACCGAGTGACTTCACATTTTAAATATTTAAACATTACAAGGGCTCGAAGGTGTACTTTGCTCTTACAAAAGAGATTGTTTAAGGCTGTTACTTTTGGAGGGCACGGGCGCTTTCATTCTTTTCTGGCTAAATGCACAAAAAAGTAAACACATTTAGCGCTGATATCCCGGGCAGCGCTGGGAGGCAGAAACAAAGTGACCTGTGCTGGGTTGACACAGGCCAGTAACCACCCCAGGAGGGCTCGAGTGCTCCAACAGCGTTTGTGCTGGTGGATTAAACTCATTTAAGGCTCTTTAACCAGCGCATCTCCTGTGCTGAGGCAAGAGAAGCGTTCTTTTCACCAGCACTGCCTTTCTTCACACTCTCTGACCTTGAGCTACCTCCAGTCTGAGACCCCTCCCGTTCTCCTCATCTGGCCAGTGGAGCTCGGTTTGCACAGGGATGGTGGTTGAGGTCAGGTTACACCTCAGGCTAAAATCCGAATCCTCCTTATGGGCATGAGAGTCTGGCATGTTATCTGGTTATCTGGCCGTGGAGGCCTTAGAGGCAGAGAAGGGACAGAGAGAAGAAAGGCCTGCAAGGAGGGGAAGAGAGCTTGAAACTCAGACAAAACAATCCAGATGAAGGATTAAGAAATGCAGGAAAACGTAGTTACTGCAGCAGACAATGAACTGGTGCCTCCAGGGATAATCTTGTGGAGGCTGGCAGGGAAAGGCAGCTCAGGGGCCAAGGGAGACATGAGGAGAACGGGAGGAGAGTTCAGCCACAAGCCTCTCATCTCTTTCCATGCAAGGAGTATAAATACACCTGAAGTTTGTCTTCAGGTTTTAATCACAGAGGAATAATGAAGCTTGAATAAAAGCGTTACAGTCATTTCCAGTTGTTACAACAAACAAACAAACCACCCACACACGAAACAAATCTCACAGTGCAAGGGGAAAACAGTAGCTCTCCTAGAGAGCCCTTAGAGTTTTTAGAGAAGAGAAAGTCTGCTGACAGGTCCACAGGAAACCCATTATTAAAACTCGCTCAGCTCAACCAGTGGTTCATCACGTTCAGGAGAACATTCTTGGACAGTTAATACAAAGGTTACTCTGTCTGTGCTAAAGATTGTCCCGAAGCAATTCTTTACACAAAGAAAACGGCTTTAAGTTCCAGAACAACCTCAAACCTGCCCCCTCATGTGGCTGAATTACATTGCAAGAGCCTCGCTACGGGCGACTACAAAGCACAGCGGGTTCGATGCCGAGAGATAATCACCACCAAATCAAAAGCGAGATAAAAAACGCGAGTGGGAGACACAGGAGCGAGCCGAAACAACAAGCAGCAACACAAAACGTTACATATGTAAAGCTGCGGGAGCAAACACGGCTTGAGACAGCGATAAGAAGTGTTGCCAACAGTGGGGATCTCAGCACTTCACCCACTGCCCCTCTCCAGCTGCTGGTGCAGCACAAGATAAAACACCAGCTCCTTTGGCTGATCCAAAGCACCCTAGGGAAGGGAAGGTTTGGGAAGGGAAAGTTTGGGAAGGGAAGGTTTGGGAAGGTTTGGGAAGGGAACCAAAGGCAGGTGGAAGCCTTGCAGGGTGCTGAGGTTTTTGCCCCAAGCCAGCACTTTGCCTTGGCTTCCATGTGGCACTGCTGGGTTCGGAGCTGACCCCTCAGTGAGTTATAAACCAGCTGCCCCCGAGGTCTCTGCACGATGAGCAAGGTCCCATGCAATGATCAGCAATATCCTTTGTGCAGGACCTTGATGGCTCACTCATTAATTAATGATTCAGAGTGCTCTGGGTGATATTCCTCAGCCAGCTCAGAACAGAACAGTTTGGGCAGGAAGGGACCTTAAAGCTCACCCAGTTCCAAGCCTGACACCTCCCACCATCCCAGGGTGCTCCAGCCTGGCCTTGGACACTGCCAGGGATGGATCCAGGGGCAGGAATCATGGAATCTCTTCTCCCTGCAGAGAGAGGGGTAAAATCCTGCCTGGAACCAGCTCTGCCAACAGGGAGAACAAACAGGCCCTGGTTCCTCTGGATTTGTCAGCAGAGGGGAAAAGCAGTTTGAGAGTCAGTTCTTAGAGCTGAAGCCAAAATCCCCTGAGCTGGGAGAGATGGGACATCATAGAATGGTTTGGGTTGGAAGGGAATTTAAGGACCACCCAGTCTCACCCCCGCCATGGGCAGGGACACCTCCCACTGTCCCAGGGTGCTCCAGCCTGGCCTTGGATACTTCCAGGGATGATCCAGGGGCAGCCCCAGCTTCTCTGGGCAAAAGGAAGAGGATTTGAAGGGACTCATGAGCACAAATGACATTAAAAGTCATCCCCAGGAATTAAATTACTCAGGCTCACTGGAAAAGCTAATCTAGAGGTTTAAACTAAGCCGAGCACTGGAACTGCCTCTCCTCCCTGAGAAAGAAACGGGAGCAGCTACAAAGCCTTTAGACCTTTGTGCATGTGAGTGGGAGGAAAATCAACTTAATTGTACCTTTATGCACTAAACTTTTGTGGTCTCTCTGATGCTGAAGGTTAACATAGCCTGGGTTTTCAGAAACCACCCAGACAGCTTTGCAGGGAAGGCACAGGTGCTGAACAGTGCCAGCCCACCCACGTGTGAGAGCCTGGAGCATCCTGGACAAGCTCACCCGCTTTGCTTCCCTGCAAAGGTCAGCTCTGAGCTGAGTTTAAATGGCTTAGGGAAGGGACATGGTGTGTCAGGGAAGAATATTCAGTTCCAGCCTGGATGGGGCTTGGAACAACCTGGTCTAATGGAAGGTTTCCTGCCCATGGCAGGGGGGTGGAACTGGGTGGATTTAAGGTCCCTTCCAACCCAAACCATCCTGTAATTCTAAGATTATTAATTCAGTGTGGGAAAGGAAAAGCCTGTGGCATCCAAGGAATTATTTCCTTTCACCCTGGGCGGGGAAACACAAACCCAGAAAGACGAAATCCTTCCCAATGTCTCGCAAATATTAAGCTGAAAGCGGGAGGGCGATATTAACGCTCGGGTTGTGTGTCGGGCTGAAGCTGAAACACAAAGCTCCGTTTCCCAATGCAGTGGGGACACCTAGAGGGAAAGGATTCCATTGCACAGCTCCCGACGGCAATGACCAAGGAATTCCTCAGCTCTGGAGTCCCTTATTCCATGCTCTGGAGCTCCCCGTGTGACACAGCGACAAGTGCAGTGTAACAGCGCTGCAGGAAAACACGTGGAAAAGGCAGAGGAGGAAAGGGAGAAGCCTGAGCTGCTGCTGTTCCCCACCAGTGCAGGAAGAGCAGGGGGATGCAAACCACGCTGGGCACCTCTGGGTCAAGGTGAGCTGGTTGTGCCTTTCCCAACATTCCCCAGCCTCCTTTTGGAGTCCAGACACCTTTCCTGCCATTCCCAGCCTCCAGGACTCGATCCCCAGGTGCCTTTCTGGCTTTTAAAGCCTTTCTCGCTCAGCTTTGCACCTTGTGAATGAACGAGCTGTTGCATCTCAGCCTTTGGGGTGGGGAGGGAAAACGACATCAGAGAATCCAAGGAAAGTCTTGGAACTGCTTGCTAAAACATGCAGGAAACTTTGGCTAAAGTTGTTACTCCTCCTCCACTTAAGGTGGGGCCCACCTAGATTTGCAATTCTAAGGGCATTTTTGGCTTTCTGCCTTTTTTGTTGTCTGTTAAGTCTGGGTTTCCTTTGGCTTCTCCAAAATAAGGTGCAGGACTCCAGGCGAGCAGAGGAATAGTATTTGCAGCACAAGATGCACTTCACACCCACTGTCGGGGTGTAAATGCCTTTTATTTTGGAAAACAGAGATCATCTCATGCACTGGGATCCATCAAACCTGTGAGAGTCAGGGCTGAAATAATCTGTGCCTTCTGAGAGACTTGCTTTTAATTCCTGGGCTCCCTTCAAAGCAACCCTCAGTAAAACTGCCTGAGGAGGGAAGGCCCCGGGGAGTCACAGCCTGTGATCAAGCCCTGCCTTCCTGTCCATTGGCAGCTGGAGCTGAAGGCTCGGGCAGATAATTAGCCCCAATTATGTCAGAACATTTAATGAGGTGCTTCCCCCCTGTCCCAGGATGTGGGGAGTGTGGGACCACCGGCTCGGTGGCACCGGAGTTAACCACACTGTGTTTTCAGCTGGGCAGGAAGGCAGGAATGGTTTCCATTTCTCACAGCACAGGGCTGAGGTTTCCCAGCTGAAATGCATTTCCAACAGTTCCAAAGAACATTTAGGCATGGGAGTGTTACAAGAAACTGCAGCTGCTTTCCAGGAATGGCTGAAATCCTGGAATGCTACGGGAAAAATCAGTGAAGTTACTGGAAATTTTACCATCAAGGTCACATTTACATCTTAGCTGTGCTTTAAAAGGTTCGTTTTTTTTTGGTGAAAAACCCAGAAAGAAAGGAACTGCCAACCAGGAAATCAAGCAGTAAGAGCAGCTTCTCAGGACAAAAAATGCCTGTAAGAAGTGGGGTGGTTTGGATTTATCACTGCAAGATCTAAACTTTTCACCACCATTCCTCCCTGACTCCTGTACTTTCAGTCACTGGCTCCCAAATTTTCTCCCTCAAACAGCAATATCCACTGCAACTGCCAAAAGATACCATTGCCATTGTTACCATCTCCACAATATATAAAGAAATATATTTTTAAATCAGCTGCCCCCAGCTGTCTTCCTCCAAGTCTCCTGCAAAGATGAGCCCTTATCAATGAATAATAATATATTAATTATGTTAATAAGTTTTTTAATTAGTTCTTGTCCTTTATTCACAGCTGATCTGCAGCCACTGGACTTGCACACAAAAATGCTCTACAGAATCTCTCCGTATTTTTAATATATGTGAATTTAGTCAACTGCTGATCATATTCCCAAGTCCTACACCAGGCAAACACCGAGGAAATCTTTCTTTTTCAGGCAATAAAACCTTTCCTACAGCTTATCCCAACTACTTTCAAAAAAGATGTAGACAAGGAAAAAAAAATAATTCATCAAGAAACTACTTTTCAAATTCCTTTCAATGTGAGCCCTTCAAAACACAAGGGAAGCAAACCCAGGAGTTCAAACTCCTCTAAGCGGTTAAGGGCCAACAGTGAGAGCTGGGGAATATTTAAAATTCAAGTTTAAAATTAAAATTCAAGTTTGAATGGTTTTGTGTGGAGCTAGAGCAACAGTCCCACCTTGATCTGTGCTGGCTTTACATCACTCAGCATGAAGGAGAGCCCCAGACCAGGATGCTGCTGGTTTGAAGAGCTGCCTCCACATTCCCATATGGTTTTTACAATTCTCCTTTCTGGAGCTGAGGATTAAGTACATGAAACCAGGTCTTTGTCAGGAACAGACACAGCTTTTTCCTACAGCTAAACTCTGCTCACTGCTTGCATAAGCCAGGCCTACCCCTCTGGTTTAGTTAGTCCTGATGGAACACTTGTCTCTTCTGCTTGATAATTAGAAAAACTACTGCACTTTGGCAAACCACGACAATAATAATTTCCTACTCCTCCACATTAACAGACATTCTTCCTCCCTGCACCTCCAGCCCCTTCTGGAGGATCCCTGGCTAAGTGGGATGAGTTTTTGGAGTCAGCCAGTTCTCCCCTGGCCAGAGCAGCAGGGCTGTGAGGAGGAGCAGAGAGGCCCATTTCATCAAGCTCTTCTGCACACGGGAACCCTTTGAGGAGACCAAAACCAGTGCCCGTGATTTCTCCTCTCTTCTCCTCCCACAGCAGATTTCAGGAGATGAGGGATCACAACCAGCAGCTGCCAAACATGCTCAAGGGGATGTGGAAATGTGTTAGTCTGCAGCAAGTGGCACAAAGCAAACCTTTTGTAGGCTCTGGGTTGCAGGAAACACCTCTGATTCCTATGGAAACACCTCCCATTCCTATGGGGGCAGGAAAAGTGTTCCCAGAGCCTGTTCCTTTGGAAAGAAGATTTTAATAAGCTGCCTCTTAGCTACCAGGAGAGCAATACCCATCCCTGCTGCAAGTGCATTGAAGGCTTTGGGTTTTTAGTAAGAATGACTGCAGCTGCTCACGAGGAACATGGGAAGAGTTGTCTCTGGATTTTCATTTCACTGGCTGCAAAAGCTCAAGTTTTGTCATCAAGGGACCCTGTCTACAGGAGAGATTCTCTCCTTATCCTTTGACCTGCAGGATTGAAGTTGTCTCAGCTTTTAACACCCCAAATACATCCACTTGAAGTTGTTGTCTGAAGGGACCATTCTGCAAGGCTATGTGATGAGCTTGCCCGCCAAATATTAATTAGAGCAGTAATTACTGGGCTTCAGCCACTGGATGTTGAAGCTAATGATATGTGAGTGAAGAGAATCATTTGGTAAGTGTAGCTTGACATCTGTTTTACAAGACAATAAGGAGCAGCCCATCATCAGCACAAAGTAATTAAAAGACTGGGTTCATAATCAACATTCCCACCGAGGGATGTTGAGAGTGCTGACAGGATTTAATAACTGGCAGGTGGCACTTGCCACGGAAGGAGCAGCACCGTGGTTTAAAAAAAAAGGTAAGTTTTGAATGATTTTCCAGGTTCTTCCTCCTGCCCTCATCAAATCCAGGAATTACTTCCAGAGCTGTACAGGTGACTAGTCAGGAATGCTCATCTTCTTTGTCCCTTGAACTAAAACATCAAGTACCAGGCAGTTCCCCCACAGCAATAATTCCTAAGAGGTGCTCAGTAAGGCCAGGATTTCATTCCAATTAACTGGATTTTAATAAACCTCTGACCCTCCAGTGGAGGGAAAGGTGACCTTAAAATGGCATTAGTTGTTTCACTGAACATACAGGCTACAGCAGAAGAAAATGTCACAACATCACAGCTATCAATGTGCTATAAATTGATCTGTGCTATAAATCCACTCACTTCTAGGGATATTTTCTTCCAAAACACTGTGGAGTTCTTGTGCCAAGGACAGCTGAGGAGAAGCACAAGTAACAAAGGACACCAGTAAGGGTTTAACCCTTAAACCCTCAAACCCTTCTTTGATTTTTTAAATCAGTGATTCCCAGAGGATCAGCAGTCTCTTACAGAGCCTTCAGGCCAAACTATGGACTCAAAATTTGGGACGTGGTTGTGTGTAAAGCTCCCATCCAGACCCAGACACTCACAACGTGTTCTTGGGATAAACCTGCTGGTAATTGGAGCCTTCAGACATTCACCTGCAACTTCCAATTATGACCAAGTGATGCATTTTAATTGCCACCTTCTCCAGGGGAGTAAAAGCTTCCATTTGGGTGAACTTTGATGTGATAATGGCAACGAAAAGGGTATGTTTGTGCTCTTCTTTACTCTCCTACCAGCCCAGGAAAGTCTGATGGAAGAGAGGCTTTCATCCCCACCGACATCAAGAGCAAACAAACATTCATCTCAGAAAAGCCATAATTAGGGAGAAGAAAGGAAAGAGAAGCATCACCATCAAAAGCACTTGGCCCTCATAACAGCGTTTTAGGTCACTGGCCAACAAACAACTGCCTTTAAACGGGCCAAATGTGTAAAGTGAATAAATAAAAGGCATTTGAAGAGTTTACTGCAGATTGTGCAGAACAAGTGAGTGATCAGGGAACATTTTAAAAGCTTTTTTTTTTTAATATGTAAACATGTAATTCAGAAAGGACTCTCTTCAGATGCCTTGTTAAAACCAGTCCTTCTCCTGAGTGAAAACCAGATTATTTGCTCCTGTTTCTGCTGCAGAAACAAAGCTCTTCCTGAAAAGCCTGCGCGGGCTGTGAAGGGTTTTGTTTCACGTTATTGTCTGACCAAAAAAGGCCACTTTTGTGCTTTCCTCCCAGCCAGATGCCTGCAAACCTAACCCAGCAATGCCATGGCCACGGGGAAAGGTGGTTCAGCTGTTGCTTGGGTGTAAAACTGCATTAATTTTTTTGAGGGGTACAGGTTCAAAGGAAAACCAACTTACCCAGTTCACCAGCCAGAGTTGCACCAGTTCAGAGCTGCCCTCTGTGTGAGAAAACACCAGACCAAACCCTCAGCTCTTCCCCAGCACCTTTGGCAGCCTCGGGGTTGATCCCTCCAGCTCTCCTGGCTTTCCCAGCCCTCTTCAGACCCCCTTTTGCTCAGGGTTCTACCATGACACCCCCCTTGCTTTCACCCCTTGGCACCTCAGCATTTTTCCACTTCCCCCCTGTACATAAAACCACTCTCTTCTTTAATCCTTCTACACACAGTCGGCCAGTTAATTGGGATTAATCTCATTTGAGTAACTACCGAGTGCTGAGTGTTTCCAGCTATCAGAGAGATAAAAACCAACTCTGCACATTCCAGGCTTGGAGGGTTCCTGTCTCCCAGCTGGAAGGAGCTCTTCCAGAGGCAGCCAGTGGGGTCAGACTGTGTGTCTGAGGTTTATTTACATGTGTTACTTCCAAAGGGTTAAGGTGCCCCTGGGCTGTCCCCTTCACCTGCATTCATCTCCAGATAAACTGGGAAGGTGGGAACAGGGTTACAGAGCAAACAAAGAAATCCCCAAACAAAGGTTCTTTTATCTGTCCCAGCATCTGCAATCTTTTATCATCTTCTGCCTGCCAGAGCTGTGGGGAAAAGGTTCAGAGAAACGCTCATCCAGCTGTGCTGTCTGGGTGAGAAACTGGCTGGAAAAAGAGGGAATGTGTTCCTGGTAAAGCCATTCCTCGCTTTGCCTTCACGACTGCCCTTCTTTGGGCACACTCTGCAGCTTTCCCTGCTTCCCCAGAGCAATTACCTCTCCCGTTTATCCTGAAACCCGATGCCTGTTACTGTGCAAGAGCTGCAGGTGCATTGCCAGTGGGGGAAAGGGAGAAATAGAACATTTGAAGACGGTAAAGCCATGCCCAGAGCAGAGCAAACACCCTCTCTGTTCATAATTGTGTGAAGTCACTGTCTCCAGCACACTGTCAACTGTCTCCTCCCTTTTTAGCCACCACTCTGGGATTACACAGACAACAAGCTCCAAATACTCTGCCCAAAGCCCAGCCCTTCACACCTCCCTGGCCACATTCCCCTCTTCGGGAAGCCTCGGGAACTCTCCAGCATCACACCAGTGAAACTTGATGCTTCCTATGAAAGTCACGCTAACGCTTAAAAATACCTCGGGGTGAAACAGCAGATTTGAGCCCCCTGAGGAATGCTGGAGCCGTGAGAATCCAAGGGGACCCCAGCGAGGCAGGGGCTGGGAGAGGAGAGGGCTAATAAAGGGTATTACCTCGCCCTCAAACCCTGCTGGATGTATTTAGTGCATTTCCAGGGGCGCTGTTTGTGCCCGGGCAGATATTTGACCCAAATCAGGCTGGTGGGCAGAGAACTCCTCCTGCAGCATCAGGTTACGGGGCTGGGCACAAAAGCTCCTTCACGGCTGTGTGCACACAACCAACCACAAGGGCAGGGCAAACTGACAGGGGGCTCAGGGAATTCACTGGGCAGATGGTAAATGTATTTATGTCTTAATGCAAAGAGGGAACAGAGGCCTTTGCTTAAAGAACAACTCAGGCCCTCGAATGGAAGACACGGATTTTTTACATTTGGCTAAAAGTAGTTCAACCCCCCCAACTGCCTCCAGGTTTGGATTATAAAATTATTGTATTATTATTCTTTTTAATTGTAGATATGTTAAATATATTTATGTCTTAGTGCAAAGAGGGAATGGAGGCTTTTGCTTAAAGCCCAACTCAGGCCCTTGAATGGAAGAGACAGATTTTTTACATTTGGCCTAAAGTAATTTAAAGCCACCCCTCAACTGCTTTAGGTTTGGATTATAAAATTATTTTATTATTATCCTTTTTAATTGTGCATATGTTAAATATATTTATGTCTTAGTGCAAAGAGGCAATGCAGGCTTTTGCTTAAAGCCCAACTCAGGCCCTTGAATGGAAGACATGGATTTTTTGGCTAAAAGTAGTTCAACCCCCTCAACTGCCTCCAGGTTTGGATTATAAAATTATTGTGTTATTATTATTCTTTTTAATTGTACATATGTTAATATATTTATGTCTTAGGGAGTGAAGGCCTTTGCTTAAAGCCCAAGTTAGACCCTCAAACATAAGACACAGGTTTTGTACATTTGGCTAAAGTAATTTAAAACCCCACAAGTGCTTCCAGGTTTTGATTTTAAAAGTTATTATTATTAAAATTATTATTATTACTGCTGCTATTATTATTAAATTAAAAAGCCAACCCTGTCCCTCTGTCCTAGTTTGCCACTTCCCCAACAGCTGCAAGGATTAAACAGTTTAAACTCTGTCATTCGGGGTTTGCAGCAACGTGGTTGGGGAAACAGAACAAAGTCAAAAGATGCCAGTTGGGATTTGGGAACTCCCATCTGGATGCTGGGCCCAGCTTTGGGCTCCCAGGACCACAAATAACTGTCCAACAAACAAGATGCACAGGATTAAAAAGGGACTGAGAGGAGGTTTTCTCAGCCTGGCTGAGAGAAGGCAAAGAGGGAGGCAGACAGACCCTGCCTGGGCACACACAGCAACCTGAACAACCTGCAAACAAGGAAATTTCCATGAGAAACATGGAGAAACATTTTCCCTTCACAGTGACTGTGGTCAGGCTCTGCAAGGTAAGAAAACCCTTGTCCTTGGAAGTTTCTGGAGCTTACCTGGTCAATATCCAGATAAATTTATTATTGATTATAATATATAATTTTTTATGACTGAACAAGCCTCAAATCATCAACATCTTGCAGCACCAGACCACACTGAGGTGCTGCACCATCATCATCATCTTGCTTGTGAGTGCCAAGATAAAACTTTAACCCTTGTTACCTGCTTAAATTCCCGAGTTTTATCCCAATTTCCCTGGGCCTCTCCACACAGACAAGCTTCCCAGAGGAATACATGACCATCCCAGTGTTTCATCACCTCTGCAAATCACCCAAGCCTTCAATTAGGCTCTGCTTTTCAACTGTGCTAATTAGGGAGCTGTAACGTGATCTCCAGCACACTGCAGCACACACAGTTTCTATGAAAAGAAAAAGCTCTTTAAAACGTTCTGCCACCCAGACCGGGGACAAACCCCAAGCTCATCGAGGCTTTCATCACCTAATAAAGAACATCCACTCCAGCCCAGGGGGAATTGCACCACGTTTCAAAACAAGGGACTGCCTCACTCACCTTCCCCTGCTTTATTCCCACAGCACTTCCAGGCTGGAGAAGGAGCAGGAGCATCTCCCACCCGGGATACAGTAACACCCCACCGAGTGGTGTCAGATCCTGCTCCAGGAGACAATCCCTGCCCAAATGCAGCAGCTGGAGGTAAAACTGCCTGGGCTGAGGCATCCAACCCCACATTTGTCACATAGAAGTGGTTTCTACATCATGTCCCAACCTCGAGGGCAGCAGGAAACACAAAGCTCCGCTGATCAGTCGGGGTTTGCCCAGATCTGAGTCAGCAGGGCATGGGTCACTCAGGGGCCAGCTGCTGGTAAGTTATCAACACACCCAGGTAACGTTATTTGGGTCATTACACAGGAAGGGAACTTCAGGTTAACTTCAGAAATAAGTCTCTTCCAGTGAGTAGTCTTGGGAATATATATGAGGTCAACACATCAGAAAAAAATAAATATATAAGATCAATGTATCAGAACAACAGCAACAGAGGACACACACAGGGGTTCAAAAATCAGACTACAAGGCAGAGGTGGCACTGGAGGGTCTTCCCACATGCAGGAGAAGGAGATGATCCAGTGTTAGAGCCTGCAGAGATCAGGGATACTCAGCCCATCCATCTCTCCAGGGGATGTAAAAGACACTCCCTCACCAAATTATTCCCACCCCGAATAACAATAATCCCAGCCCGAGGAGCAAGAAGAAGCCTCCCATCCTTCCCCATAGGGATGTGGGCAAGGTCTTTGCAGGAAAGGTTGGGGTGGTTTGGCACAGAGCAGGGGGATTTAGGGTAGATATTGGGAAGGAAGGGATAAATAGAGCGTGGGAAGGGGCTGGAATGAATTCCCAGAGAAGCTGTGGCTGCCCCTGGATCCCTGGAAGCGTCCAAGGCCAGGTTGGAGCAACCTGGGATAGCGGGAGGTGTCCCTGCCCATGGCAAGAGGTAGAATTGGATCTTTAATTAGATCTCCTTTCCAACCCTTTAATACCCCATGGTAGGAGCAGCTACACCCCGCTCCTCATCACAGGGCAGGGAAACGGGTTATAACCTGAGGGGGAGAGCGTCCACCTCCTCAGGCAGAAAGGCAAAGGAAGCTCCCAGAGCCTGCAGGGGAGGAATTCCCCTCCCGAGATGCGGGGAGGGAGGGAATTCCCCCCCAGCCGGCCGGGGGAGGCCGAGGGGGCACAGGAGGCCGGCGGGCACCGCTCTGAGGGCACACACGGCCCCCCCTCAGCCCTCACCCCTCACGGCCGGGCCCACGCGCGGGGGGATCGCGGCTCCTACCGGCTGCAGGAGGCGGCCGCGCCGGGGGTGCCGCCGGCCGGGGGCGGGCTGCTGGGCCTGCCCCGTGTCCGCCGAGGGGGTTTGTGGCCCGGGGGCTGTGCCTCCATGGGGAGCGGCGGCGGGGGGAGCGGCGGGAGCGGGGATGGAGCCGCGGCCTCAGCGCGGCCACAAATGGCGGCGGAGTGGGGGGAGAGGCGGTTTGAAAATGGCGGCGGCGGCGGCGCTGGCCAATCAGGAGCGGTGGGGGGCGTGGCCAGACGGGGTGGGAGGAGCAGCGCCCCCTGGGGGTGAGAGCGGGAATTGGGGGGAATGGAGGGGATAATGGGGAGATAATGGGGGG
>JAWWEW010000041.1:953794-964625 GCA_035583185.1 Anabacerthia variegaticeps
CAGCCTGAGCCCGTTCCCTCTGCTCCTGTCCCTGTTCCCTGGGAGCAGAGCCCAATCCCTCCCTGGATCCATCAGGGAGTTGTAGGAATGAGAAGGTCCCTCCTTTTCTCCAGGCTGAGCCCCTCCAGCTCCCCCAGCCACTCCTGCTGCTCCAGCCCCTCAATGTCCTTCCCAAATTAAGTGGCCCCCAACTGGACACCACAAAAACCCCCAAAACGTCCCCTCTCCGTGTGTCCTGCTGTTCCTTCTCACCTTGGGCAGCTCCAGAGCCTCCAGCTCCAGGCTCTGTGCTTCTCCTGTCACCTCAGGGCTGGCCGGGTCCCCCGACACCAGCGGGTCCTGCAACACCAGCAGGAGGGGTTTGCTGGGGTGGTGACAAACCTGAGCCCCCAGGACCCACACACGAGACAAGATGGGTCCTCATGGCTCATTCCCAACCTCTCTCCCACCATGATCCATCCAACCTGGTGGCCTTTCTGATCCAGGATAGAGCAAGGAGTCGGGAATTCCTTGCTGGCCACATCCAAACCTTCCTTCCAGGCCAGCCCTGCCTCCCTGGGGTCCCTCTGGCTTGTGAGACCCCCCACCCATGACCATTTTGGTGCCTTCAGCAACTTTGCTCCCTGGGGTCCCTCTGGCTTGTGAGACCCCCCACCCATGACCATTTTGGTGCCTTCTGCTGCTTTGCTGCCCTCCCACCCCAACACTCCCAACCCAGGGCTTTTTTTGGGAGGGCTTTTTTAGGGTTGCCAACAAACCCCTTCATTTCCACCCAAAAATGAGTGTTCTGCAGGCCCACCACTCCCACCCCAAGATCCAAGATCCTTGTGCCAGCCGTGACTCTTCCAGCCCAACCTTCCCACACCTCCCTCGATGCCTGAGGTGACCCCAGAGCCTTCAGTGACTCGTGGAGCTCCCTGGGGGTCTGTCTGTCCCCAGGGGTGGCAGGTGGTGACACTCACCCCGTGCTCCATGCCAGGCAGTGCTGCCTGGCTCTTCCTGGAGGTCTCGCCCATCCTGGAGCCCCTGGGTTGGCACAGGATCCCCTCCAGCCCATCCCGCAGGAGCACGTCAGAGAGTTCCTTCAGCAGTGCCAGCTGGGACCAGTGGAGACCAGTAAGGCCCAGTAAGGCCCAGTTCCCCTCCCTGGCACAGCCCAGTGTGAGTGCAGCCCCCCCAAAACAAGGAGAGCTGGATCTCCAGGGGCTCACAGGACACCAAGGAGCCAGTGATGGAGCTCAGGGGGGGTCTGGCCCCACCCTAAATAAATTCCCTACATTTTCAGCCTTCCAGGACTTAAAGAGCTAATAAGGAGAGGGGGAGTGACTTTCTGTGGGCAGGTGGTGACAGGGAAGGGCTGGAGACTCCAAGGGGGAAGGGTTGGAGAGTGAGAGGGGAGAGACTGAGGTGGAAGGTTGGGAAGGGATTGGTGGCTGGGAGGGTGGGCAGGGGCTGGGCTGGATTGCCCAGAGAAGCTGGGGCTGCCCCTGGATCCATCCCTGGCAGTGCCCAAGGCCAGGCTGGAGCTCCCTGGGATGGTGGAAGGTGGGAGGGGTGGGATGAGATGCTCTTTAAGGTCCAAGCCCCAGATGCCCCCACCCACCCCACCCCACCGCAGCAGCAAAGCTCTCCAGGAAGCTCCAAAAGGAACTGGGAGAACCTTCCTTGTGGTGGAGCCACTGCTGGACCTGGGGACACCCCTCGTCCCGGGGAAGGGGAAGGGAGGAAGGAAGGTCAGAGCATCACCCACCTTGATCCCACGTGCTTCAAAGAGCCTCTCCAGGTCCTGCAAGGGGAAAGGAGAGTCACACCTTCTGTCCTCTCTCCTCCAGCCCCTGAACTTGGTGCTGTGGGTTGATGGCTCAGCCTGGGGACACACACTGGGTCCCCTCTGCCACCCCTCTGTGTCCCCTCTGCCACCCTTCTGTGTCCCCTGTCCCCTCTGCCACCCCTCTGTGTCCCCACTGCCACCCCACTGTGTCCCCTCTGCCCACCCCCTCTGTCCCATCTTCCCACCCCTCTGTGTCCTCTCTGCCACCCCTGTGTCCCCTCTGCCCACCCCTCTGTGTCCCCTGTCCCCTCTGCCACCCCTCTGTGTCCCCTCTCTCAGCCACACACCCTATCATTTGGTTCCTTTACCTCCATCTCCACTCCTCTGCCTGGTGGACCAGGTTCTCCCTTAAATCAAGAAGACCAGCTCATTAATTAATTAATGAATTCACTCATTATCTCCACGAGGAGCAAGAAGCAGAGCTCTGAGGGAGGAGAACAGTCCCAGGTCTGGTCTCTGCTGTCCCACCAACCCATGACACAACCCCAGTTGGGTCCCACCTGGTGGTCCTTCACTCCCCCATGGGACACGTCCCCAAACCAGCCGTGAGGGCAGGGACAGAGCTTTGGGCCAGCCCCTTCTCCATCATGTGGGAGATGAGAGGTTGGTGAGGTCCCTCAAAGCCACCAATCCATCCCTGCTGTGGCAGCTGAGCAAGGGGGAGCACGGCCAAGCCGTCCCCATGGCTGGTGGTCCCTTCTGGAGGTGGCCACGAGGTTCACAGAGATGGTTGCCCACCTCCTTGCCCGGCCTGGGGGCTCATGAAACCAGAGAGGAGCTGCAGTGGCCTGGGAGGACCATCCTGGAGGTCCCTCCTGGGGTGAGGTGGGGCTGAGCTGTGGCTTGGGAGGTCCATCCTGGAGGTCCCTGCTGGGGTGAGGTGGAGCTGAGCTGCCTCCTGATGGGCTTCATTTCACTGAAATCTGCTTTGGGGACCGACAGATTCCGGTGGAATGAAGGGCACCAGGAGGGCCCCGACGGTGCTGCCCCTCCAGGGCACGGTGTGGAGGAGACACAACGGAGGGGGAGACCAGCTGGACTGGGATGTGCCTTTTCCAAAGGTCTGGATCTCCTGCCCTTCCAGAGCTCTGCATCTCCTGCCCTTCCAGAGCTCTGAATCTACCCCACTCAACCCCTGACCAACATTTCTCCTCCCAAATGTTGTGTTTGTTCTTCCTGGAGCTGTGGGACCAGAGCACCTCTGTGCCCATGGGTTCTCTGGAACTCCACCCTTGTAGGGGACCAGAGGAGGTTTGAGGGACCAACCTGCCGGTGTCTCCATCCCTCAGGACATACCTTTGGGCCTGGGGGACCTCTTTCTCCTCTCCAGCCATCCGTGCCACGATCGCCCTGGGAGGAGCAGAGGTGTGTTAGCTCAGGGTCCCCTCCCAAAGCCCCAGGGGTGACCATGGTGTCCCCTCCCAACCCACCATTCCTTGTGTACTCCTCCCAAAGGGCCACCTTCTCCAGATGGAATAACCAGCCTTTTCCCACCAGAAACTCCAATTTGGACCAGCTCTCCACTCCAAACGTGTTCCAGACCTGCAGGATGGGTCGTGTTCCTGAGAACTTTCCTGCTTTTCCTTTCTCCCTGTTTTCCCACCCGGGCTACCAATGGAATTCCCTCCTGTGCCAATCACGGCCTGGCTGGCAAATATCCATATTTCTTTGGATAAAGGTTGGGAATGGGAGTTTTCTTTGGGATTTGGGAAGGTTTCACACCCATCCTGACATCCCTTGGAGTGCATCCCGAGCTTTTCCTGTGGCTCAGGATTCCCAAATCCCGCAGGGAAAGCAGAAAAGCTCCGGGATGAGTTGCTGTCCCTGGGAATTCCCAGCTGTGCTGGATCCATGTGATTGTGACCCAAATTCTGGCCCTGAATCTCTCCCAACCCCACCCACGACAAGGAGCTTCTGCAACAGCAACAGGTTCCTTGGGCTGGACAAATGACTGGAGTTATTCCAGCAATCCAGGTGACTTTATTCCCATTTTTCCCAAACCAATGGAATGGATCTCCCTGGTTTCTGGGCTGGAATGTTCCCAGCAGTTTGCCCTGCAAGGAACGGGAAGACTCAGGAGAACTTCACCTGGTCCCACCACCATCACAATGATGCTCCAGGAGGACTTTTGGGTGTTGGAAGTGGGAAGAGCAGGAATTGTCTTAAGGAAATTGGGAGGTTTGGGCTGTGTTTGTGGACTTGGACTTGTAGAAGGAGCGAAAACCCACGACACGTGCAAGGGAATCCCATATTGAGCTTCAAGACCTTACCTTGTCGCCCTTCAGGATGTTCTCCAGAGAAGTTATCTGGGAAAAGAAGGGAAAAGCTGGCTGAGGAAGTGGAGGATTTGACCCAAGCCCTCACCTCCAGGCACCCTTTCTCCCCTAAGAACTGAGGGTGATGGAATGCTGGTGGAATCATCTGCCTTCCCAAGGAAGTCCCTCCCAAAGGAGACTTTGCTCCTCAGGGTCCATCCCAGCCATGGATGGACCGTTTCCTGGGATACTGGAGGAGCTGGTTGGGATCTGCACCAGAGCAAGACCCCTGAGATCCTGCTTGGCTGATGGAATGAGATGGGCCTGGTCATGCCCTGGAGCAAGGAGGTTCTTCCTCATGGATTTTAGGGATCAGGAGGTGCTTGGTGTCCCCATGTCCCACTCCCAAACATTCCAGACCTCAAACAGTGCAGAATTCCCAGGAGACAAGAGCCCAAATGGCCAAAAATCCCTGAAAATGGGGCTGGGACCACAAAACAAGGTTTGGGAGCAGGAATATATGGGAAGAGGCCCCAGCAGAAGGCACTGCCTCCCTGCTCCTGGTTCTTCCCGAGCCCTGGAGTCACCTGAAATCCCTGGTTTTTTCCAGGAATGCTGCATGGATTTCTGGTTTGGGGTGGCTTTGCCTCCAGGGAAGGTGAAAAAACCACCCTCCTGATCCTTCAATGACCCCCCCAAATCAATTCCAGCCTCTGTTTTGGAGGAACCCGAGTTAAATCTCTTGCTCATCTGACCCAGTCTGAGGTTTCCTTTCCTCCCAAGGAAAATTCCATGCAAAGACAACACAAATTCCTGGGCAGGAATCCATCCCTTTCCTAGGAATTATCCCCCTCTGGCTTGGCTTTGGAGGAGCCCACATGTTGGGATTCCTCCACGGGGGTTTAGGGATTTCAGGGATCACATGGAGATTCCCAGCCAGCTTTTTGTCTTCTCCAGGTCTCGTTCTCCTTGTGGCACCAGGAATCATCCATTTGGGGTGGGATTTGTGGACACATCTGCCCCTCTGAGAAGGTTTGGGAGGGACAGAAAGAAATCCTGGGAATATTCCCCCCTGTGGTTCCCCAAATTCCATGATCTGTCTCCAGCCACCCCTTCCCTGAAGAAACATGGAAATCCACAGGAATGGGTGGAACTCACCACGCTTCCAGGAACCCCAGGAAGTCCAGGCTCTCCCTATGGAGACACAACCACCCCCCAAAGCCCAGTGAGAGGGGCAAACCCAACCCCTGAGCCCCCCCAAAAACCCTCCCTGGTGCAAGGCTGGGAGTGGGAAGGTGGAAACCCTCTCTTCCCTCCCCCTGGAAGGGGAGAAGGAGCCGTGGGAAGGGGGTCCCAGCACCTTTGGGTGGGTCACCAAGGCCAGCTTTGAGCAGTTGAGCTCATGAAATGGGGGTTTCCACCCCTCTGAGGTTTAATTAGGGGGGGTTCATCACCCTGTTCCTCAGGGGTCACTCCCACCAAATTCTGGAGGACCACCATGCCCTGGAGAGCCTGGGAATGTCCTTAGGTGGTGTTTTCCAGAGCTCTGGAGGGGGATCAGGCAGGAGAAGGGTTCCAATGATCCAAGGACCAAGGAGACCCATCCCTAAGGTTCCTCTGGACGAGGAGGTCCCACCCCAGGGCGGTTTCTGCACTTAGCAGAAGGAGGGCAGCAGAAAGGACAATGATTCCTTTCACTGGCACTGGAGGATCCCGTATCCACCCTGTCCCAAGAGCTCCTCCAGGGGTTCCTCCTTACATCCTTCCCAGGTTGTCCCGTGTCCCCTTTGGTCCCCTGCTCTCCAGGTCGTCCTGGGAGTCCAGGAGGGCCCTGCAAGGAGAGATCCAGAAGAACCATCAGAACCAGAGCATGGCCAGGAGACCCAAACAAGCAAAAATGTCATTTCTCACATTTCTCACACAAGCAAGACCTGTTTGCACAGGGGTTTTTGGAAGAGGGGAGGGAGAAGGAGGTCCTCTCCTCCATCCAGGGTAGCAGCAGAACCTCCCTTTGGTGCCCCCTCACTCCCCTGGGCACAGAAATCAGAAAGCCAGTGATTATTAATTACCCTGATTCCTCTCACTCCTGGTTCTCCAGCTTCTCCCTAAAATGAAAAAAAGGGAAAAACAGCTTTTCAGGTTTTCTTCCACCAGGTTGAACCTCCACAGGTGAGGATTTGGTGGCACTTGGAGCTGGAGGAGCCACTTTAGATGGAGAGATCCAAGCCCACCTCCCATTCCAGGGGTCTAATGAAGGCTGGGTGTCCTCCTAAAGCTTGGGAGATCCAAACAAAGGGAGGCCAAATGTCCTTGATTTAGGGGTGGTGTTTACCAAATGAAGAAGGAGGGGCAGAAGGTGTGGGGTGACAGAAGATGTTCCTATTTAGGGGTTAATTCCATCAAGTCCCACCACTGGGAGTTCCAGAAATGTTAATGTGGTGGGATTTTGGGGGATGCAGGGCCAGGAGTTGGGCTGGATGATCCTCGTGGGTCCTTCCAGCTCAGGATACTCCATGTTTTTATTTATGGGGGGCACAAAGAACCATCTCGCTGAGAAAATACACCTTGGTTGGGTTTTGGCCTTTCTCTTCCATCTGGAGAGGGAAAGCAAAGCTCGAGAAAAGCCACCAAGAGGGTTCTTCAGAGTCTCATCTGAAACCAAAGAACCAGGAGATCCAACACCGACCCGGGGGTTTCATTTTCCAGCTCCTCAGGGTGGCCTGAGGGTGGACAAAGGCTTTGGGATTCATGGAAGCCAAACCTACCAAGAGCTACCTGAGACAGCACAAAGTCCTGCTTTGGCCTCATTCCCAGGATCTCCAGGTCTTTGTGGTCAGGAGAGCCTTTCCAAAAGCCATGTTGACTAAGCTGGGAATGGGTGGGAGGAGACACAGCCAGGACAGGTGACCCAAGGGATATTCCAGACCACATGACATCCCATTCAGTTGTCCAGAAGCCCGTCCTGATGGGTTTATGAGGGACCACCTGGTTGGATCACAAGATTATTTAGAGGGATCCTCTTCCACTTGATGTGGAGGGACCAACCCAGCCCTCTGAATCCTGGCCATGAGAGGTTTTCCAAAAGCCATGTTGACTAAGCTGGGAATAGATGGGAGAAGACACAGCCAAGACAGGTGACCCAAAGTGACCCAAGGGATATTCCAGACCACATGACATCCCACTCAGTTGTCCAGAAGCCAGTCCTGATGGGTTTATGATGGCCAACCTGGTTGGATCACAAGAATATTAAGAGGGATCCTCTTCTACTTGATGTGGAGGGACCAGCCCAACCCTTTGAGCTGAAGGAAGGTCTCCAGTGGTGGGAAAGGTTTCCAGGAGCCCGTCATGGGCCCACAGTCACAAAGGGAACTCTCAGGGTGGTGCTGTGAGGAGCAGTTGGACCCCACGATCCTGAGGGACCCCTCCCAGCTGGAGATCTCCTGTGATCCCATTCTGCCTGAAAAGTAGGACCTTCAGGGCTGAGGTGGCCTCACACTGTGCCACGTCCTTGGACACCAGCCAGAGGTGACCTGGGGGTGAAGATCCACGATCCCTGGTTTGGGATGGAAGGACCTTACAGACCATGCAGGGCCACCCTCTGGCATGGGCAGGGACACCTTCCACTGCCCCAGGGTGCTCCAAGCCCCATCCAAACCCCTCCAGGGCTGGGGCAGCCCCTTCTCCTGGCCAGGATGGTGGACATCAAGCCAGAGGAGCAGTCCAGGGGACACCCCCCTGCTCCCCCCAGACCAGGAGCACAGAGAGCCATCCCTGAGCACGGCCCAAAGCTCAGCCCGACAAGGCTGGTCCGTGTGGGTGGCTCTGAAGGGAACAGCAGGTTCTCCTCGAGAACAACCTGCAGGGATCCACCTCCTCACATGGCACGGGGTAGCACAGCCAAGGAGAGGGTTGGTCCCTGATGAGCTAATGAGGAGATCCTTGATGAGCTAGTGAGGAGATCCTTGATGAGCTAATGAGAAGCCAGACCCTTGATGAGCTCACGAGTAGACCCTTGATGAGCTCACGAGAAGCCAGACCCTTGATGAGCTAATGAGTAGACCCTTGATGAGCTAATGAGTAGACCCTTGATGAGCTAATGAGAAGCCAGGCCCTTGATGAGCTAATGAGAAGATCCTTGATGAGCCAAGTAAATCCTTGATGAGCTGATGAACTAATGAGTAGATCCCTGATGAGCTAATGAGTAAATCCTTGATGAGCTCATGAGGAGCCAGACCCTTGATGAGCTAATGAGAAGATTCCTTGATGAGCTAATGAGAAGATCCCTTGATGAGCCAAGTAAATCCTTGATGAGCCGATGAGGAGACCCTTGATGAGCTCATGAGAAGCCAGACCCTTGATGAGCTAATGAGTAGATCCTTGATGAGAAAATAGGATGTTGGATCCTTGATGAGCTAATGAGTAGACCCTTGATGAGCTCATGAGAAGCCAGACCCTTGATGAGCAAACCCAGCCTAATTAGAGGCTGCTCCCCCAGCCCCCTGTAGCGCTGAACGTTTGTGGGTGGCCCACCTTGTCACTGGTCACTCCCGGGCAGGGCTGGCCGTGCCAGTTTGGCACAGAGGTGTCCCCAGGGGTTCAGCACGACCATCTCCAGCTCCTACTTACATCTTTACCTCTCAGTCCGGCCTCTCCTGCTCTCCCAGGTGCTCCTGGCTCACCTTTGTCTCCCTTCGGGCCAGTGTCCCCCTGGGGAGAAGGACATGGTTGTCACACTCCCCTTCTGCCCACAGAGCCCTCACTGTGGGGCACATTTGGACACACTCTGTGGTCATGGAGCTCCTTCCACCCTCCTGGGTGCCACCACCCACCCTGTGCTGGCACTCCTGGTCCATTGGCCAGGCTGGACATCACCCACCTCTGTCCCAGTCCATGCCTTGGCCACAGCCAGCCTTGGAAGGCTCTGCAGGACCTTCAGAGGTCAGTGGGGTGGCCCACGAGCAGAGACCCAGGAGGTGGGGCAGGGTTTGGACACGGGCAGCTCCCCCTCCACATTTTGGCTTCTCTTCCCACATAAAACCAGTCCAACCCTCCTGGATGGGTCCTTGGGCCACAGAGACCTCCCCCACCACTCCAACCACCCCCCCAGACCTTCTCCCCACCCCAAATCCCCAGTGATGCCTCCAACACACCCAGCCTTGGGTGGCCCCTCATTTATCCCTCAGGACATCCAACCTCTCCCTGCCCACCAAGCTGGTCCAGCCTAAATATTCTGCTCCCTGACCCTTTGTGACCTTCCCCAAACCCAAACAGTCCTCCAGCCAAGCCCCCTGTGAGAAATGTTCTCCTTGAGGCAAATTCATGGAGCAAACACCACTTTTGGGGTGTCCTCCAGACCTCCCTGGACTAGTGTGGAACCTGTCCCAGGAGAAGGCCTGCAGGGGAGGGTCAAAAGATTTCTTGAAGGCCTCATGGAGGATGTAAAAGCATCTCTGTGTTGTTTCTCTTTGCAGGGCTCTCTGTGGCACTTGGAGACTCCAGCAAAGAAGGGTCTGTCCAGACCTTCCAGCTTTGGGACACCCTCCGTGGGGAAGATCAAACCCCACTGACCCCAACTGGTCTGGGTGACACAAACACCACGCAGGAGATGAACCCCCAGTGGGTTGGGGTGGAGGGACCTTGAGGATCATCCAGTTCCAACCCGAGGGACACCTTCCACCATCCCAGGGTGCTCCAGCCTGGCCTTGGGCACTGCCAGGGATGGATCCAGGGGCAGCCCCAGCTTCTCCAGCCCATCCCTGCCCACCCTCCCACCCAGCAATCCCTTCCATGGCCTGGACTCACCTTCTGCCCTGGTTTGCCCGACAAACCCACATTTCCCTGCAGAGACACAGAGCACCAGTCACACAGCAAGGAGGACACGGGTGGGATCCCTGGAATCTCAGCTGGAGCAGCACAGGGAGCTCAGGGAAGGGGACAGGGGATGTCCTAAGAGGGGCTGCTCTCACTCAGAGCTTTGTCTTTGAAACCATCAACAATTTGAGGTGCCCACCCCTGTGGGCAAAGTCAGTCAGCAAAAAACATGGAAGTTTTGCCCATTTTGGCTGGTTTGAAGGGAATTTCCCAGGAGTTAACCACCAATCTCCCCAGAGCTCCAAGGCTTCACCCAGCCCAGCTCCTTCTCACCCCCACAGGACTCATTTCCTCAGGGGTGAAGGCCACAAAATTCACCTGCATGGAGCTGACACAGAGATTTTGTGCCTAAATCTCCTGATTTCCCCCTTTATCCCCCCTTTTCCACATTTCTTTCACCACCATGGAAGTCACAATGAGATTTTGTCCCCAAAGCTCCTGATTTTCCCCCTTATCCTTCCCCTTTTCCACATTTTTTCACCAAAATGAAAGTCACAAAGAGATTTTGTTCCCAAACCTCCTGATTTCCCCCCTTATCCCTCCCTTTTTCCACCTTTTGTTCCCCACCATGGAAGTCCCAATGAGATTTTGTCCCCAAACTCCCTGATTTCCCCCTTATCCCTCCTTTTTCCACCTTTTGTTCACCACCATGGAGGTGACAATGAGATTTTGTCCCCAACCCTCCTAATTTCCCCCCTTATCCCTCCCTTTTCCCCATCTTTTCCCCACCATGGAAGTCCCAATGAGATTTTGTCCCCAACCCCCCTGATTTCCCCCCTTATCCCCCCCTTTCCCCCCCCAATTCCCCACTCACTCTGTCTCCTGTGTCTCCCTTGAGCCCGGGCTGACCAGGAATTCCAAACCCTGCATTTCC
>JAWWEW010000041.1:987630-1003817 GCA_035583185.1 Anabacerthia variegaticeps
GGCTGCCCCTGGATCCATCCCTGGCAGTGCCCAAGGCCAGGCTGGAGCACCCTGGCACACTGGGAGGTGTCCCTGCCTGTGGCAGGGGTGGGAACAAGATGACCTCGAAGGTCCCTTCCCACCCAAACTTCTCAAGACTCAATGATTCTAGGATAAGATATAAAAATATCTCTGGGACACACAAGTTCATATCAATGCATAATAAATAAATTTATTTCCCCTCAGAGACAGCGTGCACAGAAATGTTTAAAATATAATAATTCAAGAAAATAATAATAATTTTAAAAAGCATTTTGCTGTAAATTCAGCAAGAAATGACCCAGGGGTCTGAGAACTCCCAACCAGCTCTCTTTGCTTTGCACTGCCTTCCATGCCAGGTGTGAGATCCAAGCCCTACATTTACCACTGGTTTCATTTCTCAGGGAATCACCATTCCTGCTCGGAATTCCAAGCTGGGATAACGTGCTCATCCCTGTGCTTATTCCTGCCCCAGATGCCCCTCCCCAGGATTCTGTCCATCTAACCTTGCAAGTTCTATTTTTCCAGCAGCCTCACCTTGGGCTGAAAGCTTGGAAGCCTCATATTCCCTTAATAAATATTTAGGAACTCTGGAAATAAACAAGCCAGCTGACTCTAATGTCAATCCAGTTGTCTGTCCTTGACATTTTTCCTGACTTTTAAATGTTTAATTAGGTTATTAATAGCAGGGAGGCTCCCTCTCTCTTCCTGCTCTCCCCTAGACCTGGGTTTAATGGGATGCAGATCCCAGTTCCAGCTGCAAAAGGCACAGAAAGTTGTGATTTATGGAGGGATCCTCAGAAATTCCCAGGTCCTTAGGTCTGCACTTCTTATTTGTCTTTGCAAACATGAGCTTTTTGAAGCCTTTCTCCCAAACTTCAGAACTCTTCCAACCTCAAAAGCTCCAGGGAAAATGGGAATCACTGGGAAGGGAGGGGATGAACGATCCCATTAAAGGAAGAACTGCATTTTATTCTAATTAACAGAAGAAAATGCTACTGTAAAATCTGTCTGTTTACATGATTTGCACGTGACACTCTGCTTGGCTAATTAAAAAGGATGAGCAGGTGGATAAATAATCATTTCAGGCCAGGAGAATCCAAAGTGGAGAGCAAGATTTTCACTCTCACACTCCTCCAAGTTCATTTCAGAACACTGAGGTGTGACTTTGCCAATCTCAGCTAATCTTTTCCACTGAAAATGAGGCAAAAATCCCATTTTCTTGCCTCTAAGGGCATCACTGAAAGCTCCTGAGGGTGTTAAATATCTGAAATATAAGTATATTAACACACTATTGGAATATTTTATTCAAAACATGCCACTGCCCACTTCTAAATGTGAATATTTCCCTGAATATTGAAGCACCAAGAAGTACAAGGGCCAATCTTTTCTCTGTCAGTTACTACAAAACAGAAGGAAAAAAAGCTTTAAAATTTTAAAAGGATTGGGAAAGGGTATTTCTATTCCTGAGAAAGGATTCATTCATTTTACCTAAAATATTTATGGAAGTGCTTAAAACTAATGGAGCAAATATGAGCATATTTCTATGTATAGGGGTGGGTTTTTTGGGTACTTATTTTTAAAGTCCCATTTTTAAATCTTTATTACAAAGTAAAACTCATGAAGAAGTTGCCTGTTTTTAGAGCAGCTGAGCTGCAGGAAAAGCAGGGTTTGGTTGTGTCTCTGCACAACCTCTGGGTCATTAATACACAAATATACATACCCAGCATTGCCAAACTCTTTGAAAATGTGTTATTAGGGTGGCATTTCTTAAGGCATTAATATTAATATTGCTCCAAGCAGACTGGTTCCTTCCTTACCAGATGGAGGGTCTTGATGGGCAGGTTGTCCAGGCCATGGATGGCACGGAGTCTGTTGTGGGACAGACTCAGGTGGCTCAGGCTGTGACACTTCTCCAGCCCTCTGATCTCCTCTATATTGTTGTCTGGGCACAGGGGGTTGGATGGAAGGGCAACAACACCAAATCTCAGCAGGAATCAGGGGGGGAAACTCACAAAGGGAGGCAGAATTGCTGGGCATCCAAGGGGTTTTAAATCTCTGAGCATCAAGCAGCAATTACTCAGTAACAGAGAGTATTATAGGAGGTTATTTCACTCTAAATTACACCTGTTCTACCCTGCCCATCTGGCCTGAAAGGACAAAGTGCCTTTTCAATTAACAGCACAATTAAAAGCAGCAGTGCAAGCAAACTCAGCATGAGATATCTGCCCAGATTCCTTAACCAAAGCATGTTTTCCTGATAAAATCCACCTCAGATTGTTAGGAATGGATGAAGTGAGAGGTACCTGACTGCATTTCTCCACCAAAAAGTGGCAACTCCTTGAATGAGCCCTGAAATTAGGCAAGAACAGGTAAAAGTGTGACCAAGGAAAAACTGCAGTTTAAACCACAGTATCAACGTGAGGCAGCAAATTGCCCAGCACTAAAAAATAAGAATGGTTTAGCCTTTTAGTGACTCACTGCAATGCTTTGTCAGGAATTATTGGCCAAGTTGTGTCTCTTTCTCCCTTAAAAATCCCTTTATAAACCTGGCAGGGGAGAAGTTACCATGCCCTGACCATCTGCATCCTAATTCACTTAAGTATGGTGAGAAATCCACACCATTTCACTACTGCCTGCTATTTAAGAGGGCATTTTTGAATTTATTGTTAAAAGAAACAGCTTGTCTTGTCTGCTAGGAGCTCAGTGAGGAGTGTGTGACCTGGGTTGGTGTCACTTTGCCATTCTCAATCGTGCCCTCCTAAATCCTGTGCTCCTTTCCCTCTCTTTCAGGGGGTTCTGCTGCAGCCCTGCCCAAAAATGAAAACACTTTTCTCCCCATTTCAGTGACACCTCCCTTGCCAAATGGAGAAACTCAAGGCAGCACGCTGCTGCCTTGAAACCAACTCCCAAAAAAACCCCGTGGAGTCAGATGCACAATGCAAATCTTTGATCTTTTTTATTCCCCTGCTCGTTTTGCTGCAGGGTTTTTGCTCTGTGATGGGCAAATTAGAATTGCAAAGGGACAGTGTGTCAGTGCTGCTTTCTGCCACCTCCTAAAATGTGTGAATAACATCACCTGGGCACCCTGGAAATGCTTGATCTGCTCCTCCATGGAAAAGGCACTGTATTTTTATCCTTTGCTAATGGGCTGCTTGGAGGACAAGAGGGATAAAAACCTGCAACAGGCTCGTGTCTCCTTTTCAGAGAGCAGAAAATGCAATTCCTGAAGCATAGAGGGCAAGTCCAGGAGCCTTCAGGAAGCAACTGTGAGGCTGTGGAACTCCACAAGACTTCAGGGAAGCCCTGGAGAATCTGGGGAGAGCACAGGGACTGCTGGAAAAGGAGCCACGAAAACAGTTAATCTGCAGTTTAAAATTGGGGTTTATGTGGTTTCCAATCCCACAGACTGGGATGAGGTGGCAGATGTGGAGCAGAACTGCTGCTTTGTGTGCTTCCCTCAACCCCCAGGAACTGCCTCTCAGTAAAAACCCTTTCCATTGCCATGAAACTGCCTTTTCCTGCACAGGCCTTGCTTAATTAGTACTCAGACTAATACTCAGACTAGTACTCAGCAAAACACACTCCTGTTTTATGGAAGGCAGCTCAGCTGATTCCCTGTTAACCTCTGCTATTTAAAAACACTGGGATTATTTGTGACCCCTGCAAGGACAGTGTGACAGGTCACTTTGCACTCCCAGATGATACAGAGAGGATCCTCTGGCAGGATAACACCCTCCATGTGCACACTTTCATTGAAGGGGAGCCTCTCCCTCACCATTACAAGCTTTAATTTCACTTCTAAGGGCAAAATACAAAGAATTATACAGGTATTTATTTGAAGGAAGCAGCTGTTCAGAGGCAAACAAGCAACTTTTCCCCCATTCAGGTTTGCAGAAAGGATACAATCCAGCAGGAGTTTAGTAAGGGAGTAGTATGCTGACAAATCTTGCATTTTAGGGATTTGATTGTATGAAAAATCTACTTCCTAAAGGAAAAAAGAAACAGAGGTTTAGTTTTATTTCTTCTGCACCCTGGCTAGAAGTTAGTTGGAGTATCCACCTTGCCATGGCATGCAAGGGTTCACAGGGCGAGAGAATAAAAGACTGAAACATGCAGTGGAAAATACCCCAACATTTGGAAAAGCTGTTCAAATATGGAATCAGCTAAGAAAGAATAAGGAAAGAATAAAAATTGGATTTGCCAGTGCCCAAATACAACTTCTAAATTAGATTGAGAAAACAGGTTTGAAATGAAACCCATAAAATGCACTTTTTCTGCAAACTTACCTTGAGGTTTTTAGGTGGTTTAAACCCAAAGTAAGTGGTCAGCTCATTGTGGGAAGCATCCAGTTCTAGTAAATAAGGCATGTGACTGACACAAGAAAGATCTAGAAAGGAAACAAAATGTCAGACCCTGTTCATGGGTGCCCAGGTGGATGCAGAGATCATCCACCAAATGTGATAATTACATAATTAAGAATCAATTTGTAGTTGCACATTCAGAAAGTGATGTTTAAAATGCACAAATCAAACCTATTAACACCTTCTGCTAGGGAAAAAGATGCTTTTTAAACCACAAAGAATAAATATCCAAGGTCCACTTTGAATTTCCCTTGTGGCAACTGATTTGTCCGTGGGCAAAAATGTAGTTTTATATTCCAGCTGCCTCTAGAATGACAGACACACTCACTCCAAGTTCTTAATTAGTGGAGAAAAGGATTTAGGCCACTACTGTAGGTGCATGGAAAAGTCCCTGCTCTGCCCAGACCTGGTTTCCACAGGAAAACCCTTATTAAAAGGAGCAGGGAGAGGTGGTGCCTGCCCAAAGTGCTGCTATTGTGGCACTCCAGCACCTCAAGGGAAAGGAACTCGACAGGAATAAGGTGGTTTCCCCCCCCCCAGATTATCCCACTTCAAGATAAATTAAAGAATGAGCTGGAAAATAAGAAAGAGAAGGAAGCAGAGTTTATCCCAGTCTCCAATTTCTGCTTTTCTAAATGCAGGCTGTCATTTTTTATGGCATTTTGCCAGCAAAGGAAAGCTCCAGGCTGGGAAAACCATACCAGCCATACCTTGCAATATTACACCACCTGCACGTGTCAGATCTCAGCCTTAGCCTTGCATTGACATGTCTGCTTGAGCTTTATCTGGGGATAAAAACTGGAGGGCAACCTCCACACCCCCATGGTAAACACAGCCTGGGGATTTTTGAGAAGGTGAAGCCCTGTTGGAGCTGCAACATTAAAATGTCAGCCAGGCTTTGGGATATGAGAACTCCATGGTCCAGTGCATTTCTCACGGGAGCTGATTCCTGTTGTACTGAGCACATACCATTGATTTTATTGTTGCAGAGTTCCAGTTTCTGCAGGTGAACATACCCAGAGAGAATGCTGATGTCACTTAACTCCTGGCCCTGGGAAGAGAAAGGAAAGAGAACTGAATAACTGGCTGTGGAAGCTGAGGAAGCCCAAGGTCCCTCCAGCTGGATGACACGGATAGAAAGTGATGTTAGACCAGCCATAAAGGGGGAAATGTCAAACCCAAAACTTTAAAACAACCAGGAGAGAGAGCTGCAGTCAGGGAAAACACATGGGAAATTACAGAGAAGCAGGTAATTTTTAAAAAGACAACTTTCTTTATGTGTTTTACGTGTCCCTCTTATTTTTTCCTCCAGCTGACTGTTTCAGGAAGATGCCTTTTCCCACCTAGAGGCTGGAAAAGGGAAAATCTTACAGCTGTTGCTACCACATGGAAAAGAAAACCTCACACCAGTCTCTCCTCAAAAGCCCATGAAACAGCACTGATAAAATCTGTCTGGGAGAGACAAAAACCTGCCTCTTGACATCTTGGTACTTCTGCTGTTAGAAAGAGAAGACTTTTGAGCAGGGAAGGACTTTAAAGTGCTGTTTGTTCTTTGCTTGTACTTACTGGGAGGGACAGGTTGAGATACACATACTCAGTGCCAGGGGCTGAGCAGCCCAGCCTGTGGAGCCCCTTGGCTGCTGTGGCTTCATCCAACACTCCTTCAGGCTGCCCCTACAAAACACCAGAAAGGGGCAGGGAGGGATTAGGGGGGGATTTAAGAGGTGGGATTCCACCCTTGGTGGAGTTTGGGGGCTGCTGGGCTGCAAGTGGGAGCAGGCTTTAATCAAAGTCCTCAATCAAAGGCTGCTTTCAGAGCTTCACCACCCTGCCAAGGCACTGAAAACCAAGAAAAACGAGGAATGCAGCCCCAAACCAGTTAAACACCAACATGCCATGCCCCACTTTTACACATTTTAAAAGCTTCAGCAGGTTTTCTGTTGGGATTTTTGGGTTTTTCACCACCTGGTTTGAACAAACAGCTCCCTCCAGGCCCCATTCCCAGAGATGTGGAGCCTGGAAATTCCCACCACCAACTCAGCAAACGAGCCCCAACACAATTCCAGCATTGCATCCCAAAAATGCACATTTCTGGAAGCCCTTTAAAGGCAGCCAGAGAAATCCCTGCCAAAAAAGCAACTTGACAGATGGCACTGATGAACCACCGTGGAGGTTTAATGAGCAAATAAGCCAATGGCTTGGGAAATTCCTAAAAGCCCGGAGAAGCCACACGGCAATTCCTGACCCGGGGACCGAGATAAAGAATGGAATTATCTGAATTAGAGCACCTCCCTGTTGCAGCAAGGGGGAGAACAGAAGCTTTTCTAGTGTTTTCAAGGGTAAAATGGGTGGTGTAGCTGTGGCAGGGGGCACTTCAGAGCCCAGCAGGGCAGGGATTAAACATTCACTTGTGTCCAGAGATTTATGGAATTCCAGGGCTGGGAATTTCAAGAGGAAAGGGGGCTAATTCAGCCCATACACGTGCCAGCTCATCCTTAGTGTTTGTACAGCGAGGAGACTCGGCAGTGTCGGGTTAGGGATTGGAACCGGATTATTTTAGAAGCTTTTCCAACCCACACGATCCGTGAGAGAAAAGGGCAATGCAAAAGACCCCAAAACGGCAGAAATGAGAGCTGAGGGCACACAGCGCGTTCACTCCCCCTTTCCCCCCTCACATCGACACGGAGTGAAAGGGCCGGCCCTCACAAGCACACCCCTCCCCACACAGCTGAGCTGAACCTCTGAGCGCCGCGACTCCTCTTCGCCTTCACCATCCTCCTCCTCGCGGTCCTCCTGGTGAGGCGGGCTGACCGGGGGCTCACAAGAAGGAGGATATACCTCCTCACCGTCCCCCTCGCCCCCCACCATGAGTTTTAATAGGAAGGGAGGATGAGGCCGCCTTATCCCCGCCGTGCCCCCTCAGGCGCCGCCATCTTGTGTACTGCCCCGTTGTCATGGAGACGGGGCCGCGCGCCGCCCAGCCAGCCAATAGGAGCGCGGGGCGTGGCGCGGGGCACCATGGGAGTTGTAGTCCGCCCCCCTCAGGGTGCCATTGCTGCCTGCTCCCCTCACGGTGAGGAACAAACCTTCTTTTTTATATATATATATATATCTATCTCATATGTTTTATATGTTTATATGTTTTATAGATATCACTTTAAGGACATAAAGGTGCCCACAAGGCAAAGGTTCGACAATCTTCACTGCTGCCTCAGTACCCAGAGGGAAACCAAAGTGTTTATTCTACACCTTTGGTCAACTATAAAGTGAGTGAGACCCTCATTAAGCGCTATTTGCATGTTAATAATCACACTCCTTGAGGGAAAAGGATGTGGATTTGTGAGAAACAGAGCCTCACCCACATGAATTTATTTTTTTGTAAAAGGCTTATTATATTTATTTATAAGAGCAATGCAGGCCTGGACATGAGGGGAGTCTTTGACCCACCAACTCCTGTACCAGGTACAATGTGTGTCTGGCTTTTATCCAGCCACTTTATACATATTTATTACGTGGTATACATATGAATTTTATATACTTCTCCTTATATGGCTGCAATTAAGTCATTATTCTCACAACTGGTTAATTACTACATTACAATCTAGTATCTTGATAACTTCCCACCGTAATTCCTTGATAAAGGGGTGACAAGGGGGGTTTTAGGATTTAGTGATTTGACAGATTCCCTATCATAATTTAGGTATTCCTTGATAAAGTTCAGGGAAACTGATGCCCTTACAACAGTTGGTTTTATTGTTTTATGAGGGTGCAATCAAACCATTTGTTTCCCTACTGGCACGAATCATATACATACTTATTACATATATTTATCACTAATAGATCTGTGTTTCTATGTCTTCTGTCACAACAAATATTATTAATACACTGTCAGTAGTGTATTTATCATTTATGACTGGCAATCCTGAGCCTGCTTTCCTGTTGCTTCCATAAATCATACTGCTTTTAACTGAGTCACACTATTTTTAACTCAATCATACTATTTTTAACTAAATCATACAATTTTTACCTCTGGATCACCAAAGTTCTTGTTGAACTCAGTCAGACCTACAGGAATCACGGAATCATTTAGGCTGGAAAAGACCTTAAAGACCATCAAGTCCAACTATTCCCAGCACTGTCAACTCCCCAAGTGCCACTTCTATGTGGTTTTTACTTATAAAATTGGTAAATTGTGCTATTTCTTAACCTGTGGTTGCACAAGTTCTTATTGAACTTGCTCAGATTTATAGTGCTCAATTAGTTAAAATCAGAATTAAGCCCAGCCACAGCCCTGTGGTCTCTGAGAATCAGCTGGAAAGCAAAAGGGATTATTTTCTGCCAAATTTCTATACCCTTAACAATAATAATAATAATAATTAAATAATCCTCAGGGCATCACCACCCTGGTCTTCCTATTTTTTATCTGGGAGGTGACCTGGGGTGGTCTGAAAAGGGGAAGGAATGTGTTTGCTTAAGGACAAAAGTACAATTTCAGAACTAATGGGGGGAAAAATCTACATGATCTTGCTGGAAATATTTGGGAAATAATAAAAGGTGAGACTGTCACAGAGAGGGGAAGTAAAATCACAGCTTTTGAGATCCCTTTGAGTTTTGTCCTGGGTTTTTATCCCAAGTATCCTACAGACACAAATCTACTCTTAATAAAAGGAAAGATGCTAGAAGTATTTGAGTTTTTGAGTTTTTATCATGTACCTTTCTTCTTATGTTGCAGAACAGGGTAAAATGAGAATGGAAAGGCAGAAAACAAAGGAGGGAGGAGGAGAAGATGTGCCAGGATGTCTCCAAATGCAAATTAACACAGGAACAGCATTGCTCCATATGGTAAACCAATTTAAAGCTGGGAACAGGGATAATTATTGCAGTGGGTCTCCAGCGTGGGTTGTGACACTCATTGGGCCTCAAGGATTGTGATTCTGGGTTTAAATTCTGGGTTTAAATTCTCTGTGTCCCTAAAGTGACACCCATCTTTGAATGAGATGGCTATTGCTGAAAAAGAAATAAATTGAAAAAGAGATAAAAGTTCCTTATGGATGTTACCCACTGGCTTTTATCTTTGTGCTTCAGGGAAACATTATGATAACTGCAATAAAGCTCCCCCTAATGACCTCCCTTCATTATCTCCCTGGCCATAAATGTTAAAACCCTCTGTGGGATTTATTCCTAACCAAGCACCCCATCCCACCTCCCACATCTGTGTTGAGGGATGGGCAACAAAGGAAAAGGCTGGAAAGCTCAGGGAAGGACAGCAGATCCTGAAAGGGAAGGAGAGATCCTATCTGGGGGTATGTTTTGGGGAGGCTTTGGAGTTTGCTGTGACAGGAGAGCAATCCCTGACCCAGCAGAGCTACAAAGCCAAGCAGAAGCTGCTCTAGGGCAGCAGCTCCTTGTCCCCTGTTGTGCTGCTGTGGCTGTTTCCAGCTTTCATGCTTTTTAGGACACTCTCTTCCCCAAATCCATGGTGTTTCATGGCCTTCCTCTGCAGCTTCCCCCTTGGGCAAGCACAGGAAGTCCCTTTGGGAGGGGAATTCTGCCCTCCCTGCCTGCAGGATTGTCACCCCCTGCTTCCCTGCCGTGCTGGGACTCCCTGTGACCACAGGACGTGGCTCTTGGGCCACCACGTGCCCTCCTGGCATCCCAGTGCCACCATGCACAGGTGGGGCAGGTGCTGCCTGGCCCCACCACATACCTGGGGCTGTTACAGGGGGGGTTTCTTACTCTGCTTCCCACATTTTAAAACTGAGGGCAACTGGGTCATGCCCCTAGGAAATGGGGCACTCTTCACCCAGCTGAGTTGTGGGAACATCTGGCTTTAGCTGGGGCCTGTCAAAGGGCTTTGAGATAACCTGCCAGCTGGGAAAACCTTGTGCTGTGGAAGATCTCTGAGAGGAAAAGCCCTTTTATTCAATATCACAGCTTTGGCTGGGTCTGAAAACTTGCAACCACATGGGGGTGAGGGCCCTGCCCACTAAACCAGGAACACCCAGAGCAGCAGAGCCCTGGCAGGACCTGGTGCTGCTCACGTGGCTTCCCTGTCACTCAGTGACACCTCAGGGCAGCAGGTGGTGACCCTTGGCCATGCCATCTGTGGCAGGTGGCAGTGACAGCCACTAGAAGCAGATACAAATCATCATAATCCAGATTGTGAGGGCCGTGGCTGGGCTTAAATCCCTCTGTGTGCTCACACATATAGAATATATACATTCTTTTCCTATCCAGCACCGTGCCTGTGCAAACTGGCAGCCAGGTAAACACCTCCCAGCCCCCCAGACTGCACAGGGACACGTTGCCCTCATTGCTGTGCAGAGCAGGTGGGTGTTGTGGGGGCAGCTGAGAGGCTGGGATTGACATGCAGCAGGTTTTTGGGAAGACACTTACCCGGGCTCCAATCCCTCCAAGAGGCAAAGGCCACACGTAATCAAATTAATATCTGGCTGGGGCAGCTTGTCCTTGTAAGACAGGGCTGGAGATTTCCTGGGAACAGATGACAGGGAAAGGGCAGGGCCAAATAAGGTTTCCATGGGCTGCCATGGAGCTTGGAGCAGAGCCAGCAGGGCTAATGAGTTCTCAGCGTGGAAGTGTCCCAGAGTTTATTTCCTACCATCTGGAAAATGCCTGCCCTGCCATTGGGATTTATGATGATTCAGACAGGAGAAGGGATTATTAAAACCTCAGGAACACACTTTTCCCCCCCTCCCTGTCCCTCCCCACCCCATCTGTTTGCCTTGGCAGGGCAGGGACCTGCTCACGTGCTCTGAGGTGAAATGGCTCCTTGAAGACCCCTCTCCATGAGGGATGGCAACTGGAGGGAAAGCAGCCTTATGTGTTTGGGGCTGGAGACAGATTGTTCCTGGATGGGGCTGTTAAAGCAAAAGAAGCAGAAACAAAATGCCTCGGTGGTAAGAGGAATTTTGGGGCACCCAGAAAATAGCTGGGAGATGTCACCTCAGACCTTCTCCTTCCAGTGCCACGTCCCTGGTCCAGCACAGCACATCCAGCCAGGGGATCACCCAGGACATGTTCTCCTTCCTCAACACAAAGCATGGAAAACTGAGCTTTTTCCTCCACAAACTGCTAAGCAAGGCCATCCCAAATGGCCAAAAGCTGCCTGTCCATCTTCCTTCAGGATCCCTGTTTGCCCATGATTCTTGCCCTTCCCTCTCCTTGTCTTCAACCCTCTGTGCTCCCAGTTGTAGCCCCAGCTTCTCCATGGGTCTGATGGACACCATTTCCTGGCAGATTTTGGTGTTCCCACCCCCAAACATGTTACTGTGTGCCCTTGGTTTGGTCCATTATGGTTCATCCTGGAGAAGAAGGTTGGCCAGGGATGTTGGAGGAGCCATCACCTCCATGGAAAAGGGTCAGATCTGAGGGTGCTGCTCCAAGCTGTGAGGTTTGGGTTTGTGGTGGTGCCTTTGGAGCTGCTGGGTGGGTGGGGTGGGGGGTTTAGCAGTAATGATATATATTGAGGGAATATATAGATTTTGATATATGTATAATGATATATATTGAGGGAATATTCAGAGGGAAGTTCCTGGTATGTGCAGTGGGATGGCTCCCACAGAATCAGGGAATCACAGAGCCACTTAGGCTGGAAAAGAGCTCTGGGCTCATTGTGTCCAACCATTCCCAGCACTGCCCCTGTGTCTCCAAGGGCCACATCCACAGAGCTGTGAAATCCCTCCAGGGGGGTGACCCCACCACGTCCATCTCTGGACACGCAGGTCTGCAGGGTGTGGGGCTTCACATCATCACAGGGCAAACTTCTCCTGCCAGCAACAGGCCTTGCCCACCTGAGAAGCCACTCTGGCCACCATGGGACATGGTACTGGATCTGTGGGTGGGAGGGAACACCTGCCCAGGTTCCTGCAGAAGTTCTGTCAGGTCTCCTGTCACCCTCTGCCTCTATATAATGACCAGCCATCTCCAGTCCCCTGTTTTCATCTCTGCCCAGACCACTCTTAATTACTTCTTCCCTCCTCCACTCCTCTGTGGGAACTGGTGTCTGTGTACCCATGGATGTCTTGGTGTCCTCCCATCCAACCTCTCTGCTTTCCATAATTTGGGCTCCAGAGACCCTCTGAGGGGAGGGTGGAGGATGGCTCTGGTTGCCCAGAGTTTTTGGGGCAATTTACTCACATTAAGGAATCATTAACAACACAGGGGCTGTTCAAAGCATGTCCTTCTGTAATCAGCTGGCAAAGAGCTAATCCTGCAGGTGAGGGACTTCCAGAGCAGCCCAGACTGCTCTTCTGAGTGATTAAAGAGCAACAGCTCAGCTCTTCACAGCCTCATCCGACATGTTCCTGCTCTTTGGGGGAGAAGGAGCATTTCTGGATGCACCAAAGAGGGAGAAATCTTCTAGGCCAGGAGGAGGAGAGAAGGAGAATGCCTGGTAGCCAGGAGGGTGAGAGAAAGGACAACCCACATCATGGCCAGCTTGGATCACTGAAGTTCACTGGTTTGAGGTAAGCTCAGTCCCAAAAACATGTCTCAAAGAGCCCCCACTGCACTAAGGTAAAAGCTTAAAGAAGGGGATGAAGCAGCACAGGCAGGTGAGAAGTGACTCCAGCTGTGCTAATGAAGGAAAACTCATTAATCTGCTGTTACCTCATTGGTGAAGGGGCTGATGTGGCACAGAGGGTGAAATGTTTCCCCAAACATTCACTCTCATGTCACCCTGGTGTGAAATGTTCCCCAGATTCTCCTGGCTCTGGAACAGCAAGCACTGAAGTGAGCATTAAAAATAACCCCGAAAAGCAGAAGCGAGGCTCTAAATCAAGCAGTTATTATCCTAATAAAGCCTCCCCACTATTGACAGGGGGTAGCATCTCATACTCAGAGGTGTTAACAGCAAACTGGCCTTAAATACACTGATTTACTATCCAATTATAGAAACAATCAGCTCCCAAATACGTGCCACATGCAAAGCAGATTTATGGGCAGCCCTGGCTCTGCTCTGGTGAAAGCCCCGCACAAATTCACTGGGGGATTCACCGAGAAGCACCAGGCAGTGAAAGGGAGGAAGGGGAGCCCCAAAATGCTGCCTTGGTGCTCCTGAGCAGGAGGAAAAGCGAGGTGTAAATCAGGCTCAAATCATGCTTTGGAAATGTAGCTTTTCCTGGTGGTGGGGCAGAAGTGGGGCTTCATTGGCCACCTTCCCTCCAGTGTATTCCCAGGGCTGTGTTACTGGTGCTCATCCTGCTGGGAGCTCCTTACATCAGTTCCTGCAGCCAGTGCCTTGGGTTTGCTCACTTCCCCTTGGCCTGCTGGTGTTTCCTGCTGAAGCTCCCTGAGCTTTCCTGCTGGGAGGTGTGTGGGAGGAGAGTGTGTCACAGCACAGCAAAGCAGGAGTCTTAGAAGTCTCTGGTGAGGGCTCAAGAGGGGCTTGGGGCATCGTTTAGGTTGGGAAAACCCTCAAAGGTCATGGAGTGCAGCTGCTCCCCCAGCACTGACTGTGTCCCCAAGTGCCACACGCACAGGGCGGTGAAACCCCTCCAGGGCTGGGCACTCCAGCCTGTCCCAGTGCCTGACCACCCTTTCCAGGAGGGAATTTCCCACAATGTCCAACCCAAACCCACCCTGGGGCAATTGGAGGCCATTCCCTCTTGTGCTGTCCCTGTTCCCAGGGAGAAGAGACCAACCGCCCTGGCTTCCCCTCCTGTCCCAGAGAGCCACAAGGTCCCCCCTGAGCCTCCTTTTCTCCCTGCCCTGGCCCTGCTGTCCCCCCATGGCTGGCACAGCCCTTCCCAAGCCCAGCTCTCTGTCTCTTTAGTCCCTGCACTGCCCAGCTCAGGCCTGGCCTCCCTGTGCATGTCAGACTGAGCCAGGAGCAAGAGCAGAATTCCTGCTCAGCTGGGGACAGAGGCACGGAAAACAACCATGAACATTCATTGAAGCCAGCACAGCCCTTTGGAAATGCTCGACAGCAGGGGCAGCATCCAGGCCACTTCGTGCTCCCTCCTCTCCCCCATCCCTGCCTTCACCTCTGGCATGGCTGGGTGGGTGATTTGTCTGTGCAAAATACATTTCATGCCGCAGCTGAGCAGAGGAAATGGCAAACACCGCAGTGCGAGGCCCTAACAGCCCAATTTTCTGCCCTGATTGCCACTGTGCCTGAGCTTAACAGGGTAAATAATGAACAGCAACACAACGAGCTTGCCAATAAATGGCTGCTGCTGAATCTCACACGGGGCATCCCGAAGCAAATCTCAGCATTACATGCTGGCCGCAGCTCCCTCGTTTTCCCCCTCCTGCCTCGCTCGTTAGGGCCAATCAGCAAAGGAAGAGAAGGGAAAATAAAGCGAAATGCCTCATTTCTGAGCACGCTCCCTGCTCAATGCCAGAGCTAACACATGAACTGCAGGGCACAGCTCTGCCTGACAAGGGGCTTTAGCCCAGTCATGAGAGAACACGGTGAGCCCACCAGCAATATTTGACTTCCCCCATGTTGGCTTCTCTTGGAGCTTCTCATCCCTCACGGCTCCTTGGAGCACAGAGCCCTCGGGGCAGAACATGCCCTGCTCTGCTCACACACAGCAAGGCCACCTGTAGCTCCAGTTGCTACTGGGATGTAATGGATGTGGCTCACTGGGTGTTCAAAGCGGGGTGAGCCATTGGGTAATCAATGCCTGAAATTAGAGCTCAGCCAGCTTTGTGGCCAAGGGCTGTGGGGATGGATGGACAGGGCTTGTGTATCACAGGATGTTCCCCATGGGAATTAATGCCCAGGGCTAAGGATCAGAGTGCAGGGGCCATGTGGGTGACTTCTCCTGGTCTCAGCTCAGGAAAATGACTCTTTGCACCCCAAAAGAGCTCCCTGCTTGTCTGTGAGTGACAAAACCCACGTTCCTGCCATGCTAATTTCCTCTTGGCACCTCTCCCCGCTCCCTGTCTGAGCGCCCTCCCCTTTATTGCCAGCACCACATTCAGGAAGAGATTTTCAATTATGACTCATGCTAATAAAATAAAAATGCAGCCAATAAAAGGCAGAACAAGTGTCAGTGGAAGGACTCCTCAGGAAACTGTTCCAGGTGGAGCTGGAGTGGAGGCACATGATGAGCTTGGGGGATCCACTCCAAGATATCCCTGGGGGTTTATCCATCCACCCATCCCTCCATCCCTCCATCCATTCATCCATCCATCCCTCCATCCCTCCCTGTCTACACATGTGTGTGTATCAGTTAGGCAGGTTTATATCTTTATATCATCCTTAATCAAGAGGATATCGAGGGAGGAGTTGGTGATTGACACTCAACCATGAAAGGAACCAGAGCAATTTGCTTTCCCTCCCACTTTCTGGCATGGGCTTCAAAAACCGTGGGATAATTAAAACCCAGTAAAGATGATGAGGCTGTAAAGAGGAAATTGTGAAACCCTCGTGAACTTTTACAGCCCCCATGAAAACAGTCTGCTTTGCGGCCTGGAGAAGTGTTTCCCTGTCTCTTTAGGCACCAAAGATCCACTTCCATGGGATGGTTGCTCTCTGAGCACTGGCAGAGTGACAGTGGTTCATGGTGCTTTACATCCCAAAATCTCAGGGCTCTGCCTGTAAACTGCTGTGTTGTCCTGCAGGGTCATGTCAGGACAGCAAAACCACTCGTAGGCAAGAACTGGTGCTGGGACAATCATGGAATCATAAACTCGTTTGGGGTGGAAGGGACTTCCATGACCATGTTGTTCCAACCCCTGCCATGGGCAGGGACACCTCCCACTGTCCCAGGGTGCTCCAGCCTGGCCTTGGGCACTGCCAGGGATGGATCCAGGGGCAGCCCCAGCTTCTCTGGG
>JAWWEW010000041.1:1074118-1084690 GCA_035583185.1 Anabacerthia variegaticeps
CCTGGCCCTCCAGCCCTTGGCCCCAGTCCCTCTCCAGCTCTCCTGGAGCCCCTTCAGGCCCTGCCAGGGGCTCTCAGCTGTCCCTGGACCCTTCTCTTCTCCAGCATGAAAAACCTCAAGGGGGAAAGGAGGAAAAGGGTGGAAAAGAGGGAAAAGGGAAGCTTAGCAACAAATACAATAAGCAAACAAACTGGGAGACAGTCTGGAAGCCAAGCACAGCCTTTTCTCCAGGTGAGTATTTCCAGTTAAATCCCTGCTGGGGAACATCAGCAACTGGACAATGAGGGTACCATGTATGGCTGTTTTCCAACCAAAAAAATACCCTTTCTAGGGAAAAAAATGAAGTTAAAACACTCCTCTGGTTTTCTGCATAAGCTCGATCCAAGAGCATTAATATGATGATTCTTCTCTTGGTGGTTTGTGCTTGGTTTGGACTCACTCAGGAAGCTCCAACACCCAGGAAGTGAAAAAGGAGTGAAAAGAGGGAAAATGAAGTATTTTGGGGCCTGTGAATAAGGTGTCTATGGCTGTGCCACCAACACACAAGTGGTTTCCCCCAGACCTGACAAAGGACTGGGGGATGAACCATCCAACACATCAACCCAGCAGGTCTTTGCTCAGAGAATTTCCAACAAATCCTCCCAAATCAGCTGGGACTGATGTGGTTTTGGAAGGGAAACTCATTCAAACACAAATTCTGTGATTTAATATGTGATTTTATGGCTTCCCTGCCCACGGCAGGGGCTTGGAATGAGATGGTCTTTAAGGTCCCTTCCAACCCAAACCATCCTGTGATTTTTGTGCCCGTTAAATACAGAATCAACATCTAAAACCACTCAACACAACGGTGGTTTCCACCTAAAGCCCTGAGAGATCACATTTGGGTCACTAAATCAGGCAGGAAAGGGACTAATTCTTTAGCAATGGAAAGGCAACAAACCAACCATTTCCTGCATCAATGACACTAATTGAATTTGGGGATCTCTTTTAAGGTGACAGGGATTGTGATATTACAGAGGATGTAAAAACCTAAAATATGTTTGCAACTAAAATCTGTTTCCTTTGTTCTTCTGCCAAGGGGTTCACTACAAGACCTCTACTTAATCCAAATTGTGTAATTAAGGTTTTTACACCAAATTATGAAGAATGGAAAAGAGCTCTAAGACCATCAAGCCCAAAGGCAGCACATCCTGAGGGACCTCGAGCAGAGCAGCATTTAGTGGGAACACCCGAGAGCAAAACCAGGCTTTTCTAATAAATAAATCTATTTACAATATTTATAATTATACTAGTTATTATTCTATTCTAATAAATAACATTTATAACAGGCAGCAGAAGAGCTGCTGTGGCAACCAGACCAGGGAGAAGATATTTATGGGAGGTTGGAAAGAGGATGCAAAGGAAGATCCTGCAAGGAGTGGCCAGGCCAGAAGTGGAATGGAAGGTCCAGTATTAAACTGGGAGAATAGTCAAACTAACTGGGTTTTAATCCCCCCTGCCTGAGGAGAATGGGTGTGAAATCAGTGAGAAGGAGGTATCAGAAATGGGACTCTGGGGGGACCCTGAAAGCTCAGCTGCTTCAACCCCCCTTGAGCTGGGTGGTCCCTCAAGGTTGGGATTCCTCCCCAGAGTCAGATCCGTCCTGACCTTGCTGAGCTGCTGGCAGAGAGTCCAACCCAGCCCAGGGAAATCCAGGGCCTTAATTCCTCCAAACTGTGGCCAAGTCAGAGGAACATGGCACCTCAGTCCACCTTAGTCCCACCTCAGTCCCACCTCAGTCCACCTTAGTCACCCTTTAGTCCATTTTAGTCCCACCTCAGTCCCACCTTAGTCCATTTTAGTCCAATCTTAGTCCACTTTAGTCACACCTTAATCACACCTTAGTCAACCTCAGTCACACTTTAGTCCATTTTAGTCCAACCTTAGTCCACCTCAGTCCACCTTAGTCACACCTTACTCCCACCTTAGTCACACTTTAGTCCATTTTAGTCCACTTTAGTCACACCTTAATCCACCTCAGTCCCACTTTAGTCCATTTTAGTCCAACCTTAGTCCACCTCAGTCCCACCTTAGTCCATTTTAGTCCAACCTTAGTCCAACCTTAGTCCACTTTAGTCATACCTTAGTCCCACCTTACTCCCACCTTAGTTACACTTTAGTCCATTTTCGTCCCACCTTAGTCCAATCTTAGTCCCACCTCAGTCCACTTTAGTCACACATTAGTCCACTTTAGTCCACCTTAGTCCCTTTTAGTCTGTTTCAGTCCCCCCCAAGCTCCACTAGGAGTTTAGAAAGCAAAGGGGTCCCCTCTGGCCCTGGTGACCCCACGGGAGGGTCTCCCTTGTCCATTCCCATCCTTGCTCTGTGTGTAAATCATCCCAAATCGACTCTAACTCGATTTTCCTTTGGATGTTCCAACCTCAAATGTTAATTCAGGTTTTTCTGAATCCCTCTTAGATCATTTTTGACTGCCACCTTTGAGGGTGACACTTGGAGTGACCCCAAATCCCTCACTGATGTTCAGGCTATTTCCAATCAGTTTTTAACATGAGTTTTCCAGGCAAAGACATCGTTTTTATCCAAAGGAGTCACAGCAGTGGCAGAAAGACACTTTGGAATTCTGCCTCTCCTTTTTGCAGGATCTTCCAACTGGGAATGGGGCTCCCAGAGAAGAGATGCTGCATTTTCTCCCTGCCTCCAGCACAAATAGCTCTGTATTTCACCTCTTGACAGGAGAAAATAAAATTATTCCCCCTTTTTTCCTTTGTGGCTGCAGCCCCTGAAATAGGGACAAGCACCTTTTGTCACACAAAGGGACAGGCCAAGCTACAGCTGTTAAATCCCTAAACTGGGTCCTCTAATCACAAACATGCCCTTAAAAATGAAGCCTTTAGTGGCACAAATGCCCTGAGTCCTCCAAAAACCCCATTTTAATGGAATTCCAGCTCTCCCACTTCACTTTCACACTCATTGAGCAGCCAATTTGTCCCACTTATTCCCCCATTCCTGGATGCCACGGAGGGAGAGGGAATACAGAGCTTGGGGAGAGATTTCATCCAGCAATTCCTGAAGTCAAGCCCAGGATCAGCACAGCTGGAATTCCCAAAGAGGAGCCACAATCACTTCCAGGACTTTTGATGCCATATGAAACCCCAGCTCCCGAGCAGCGAGTCTTTGCTTTGATATCATTAAGCAATCACAATTAGACACGAAATCATTAATATTCAGAGGGGATAAAAGAACCAGCCCGGTTTTTCCCAGCAAACTTGGAAGCAGCTCCTTGGAGCAGCTGCCTGGGTTTCACAAGGAGCAAACCCACAGGAAAATCTGCTTTTCTCTGCCTTTGTGGTGAGTGGACAGCTCGAAGGGCTGGCAGTGGAGGCAGGAAAATTTGGGAAAGGGATGCACAGAGCGTGGATTTCAATCCACAACTCACAGGAAAGTGAGGATTGGCAACCACCACTTGGAAGGTGGAATTTGGAAGTCCTCCCTGCCCTCTGTGCTTTGTGAAATTGGACATAAATGTGGCACTTTGATAACTACAAAGAGGTTGTTTGGTCTGGAATGAAATGATGGACCCTTGGGAAGGAAGATTCCCACGAGCTCTCCTGTCCCACATGGTGCCAGTTCATCCCATCCTGGTGGGCACTGGAGAAGCAGAACCCAAGGACTGTGTGTCATTATCCAGGAATCATGGAATTATTAGGGTTGGAAGGCACCTCTGGAGATCATCCAGTGCCACCCCTGGAGCTGGGCATTTGCTGAGACTCTGGACCCACTGATGGAAAGCCACCCCTTGTCCTAAGCAAGGAGGGCTCTCATTTTCAGGAGGAGACTGGGGAGAAGGTACCACAGAAGAGAAGCCACATCAAAACAAAGACTCCTGAGAAGTCCTAACGCTCCAAAATGCTCCAGGGGAGCTGAGGCAAAGGAATGTCCCTCATTTGGCCCAAAATTCACATTTCTGGTGACTTTTTTTTGTTCTCTTGACACGTTTTTGGGTTAACTTGGAAACAACGGAGAGTTGGAGGGGAAGGTTCAGTTCTCCCAGTGCTAGGTTGTCCCTCCAAAACTTTCCCATTAATGCACCCAAATTCACCCTTTTCTGGTCAGTTAAACTGGCCTGACCACCAGAATGAGCTCATTTAAATATAGACCCAACACTCACTTCTACAGCTTCATCTGATGGACCTTCCCATGGGATTCAAACAAGGAAGATCCTCTCCTCATGTCACCACCTCATTTCTGGAGTCACTTCAAAGAACGTGGGCACGACAGGGAAGACAAAGGACAGGATTTCTCCACCCTGACCCAAAAGCAACGAGGTTTGTTTGTGCTTGGGGCACTGGGCAGGTCCTACAGGTGCTCCTGGCCTTGATGTGGTGAACTGCCACGGAAAGAAAGACAACAACCAACACATCCAAGGATGCAAGAGGCCAAATCTGAGGTCAATCCACACCCAACAGGGACATTTCCACAGGATTTATAGATCCAAGCAGCACTCATCAGCCTGTTAGCCCAAATTAGCCCAGGGGGCCACACACTCCTGAAGGGACAACTCCTTCCAAGACCCAAACCCAACAAAAATCCAGGGGATTGTGGAGATTTCAAAGCCCGTTCACAGGAGGCTTCAAAGCCCTGCTGTTTTCAGAGGGAAAAAGTCTTCCCTGTGAGGAGAACCTGGCACAGGGTCCCAGAGAAGCTGGGGCTGCCCCTGGATCCATCCCTGGCAGTGGCCAAGGCCAGCCTGGAGCACCCTGGGATAGTGGGATGTTTTGGGGATGGAACTGGATGATCTTTAAGGTCCCTCCCAAGCCAGACCATTCCATGACTCTCCCTTCAGCCCCAGCCTCCATAAAAACACCCTTTTGCCTCTCCATCACCTCACATTATTTCTGGATGCAAACCCCTTATCTACAAAACCTTCCTCACCTGGAAAATATTCCTATTTCTGTCTTCTGATCAAAAAACATTAAACAAAACTCCACCACCAATTCATGCCCTTGGCCCACAGAGCCCTCCAGAAACCACCAGCCTTTGGAGCTCCAGAACCCTGACTCATCTCATTTTATTAATTAAAGCTACATGTGCATCCTGCAGCAGAGAATCAGCCCCTCAGCACCATTCCTCCCCCTGGAAAAGGCAGGGAATGATGGATATGGGAAAGCTGCTGCCTTTTTTTGGGGGCAGTGCTGTCTGCTCTCTCAGACACAAATGGATATCCAGGAGACACCTCCAAGTCCTAAGTACATAAAACGAGTCACAGCCAACCCAAACCCAAATGTGTGACATTTTAATCTTTTAATTAGGTAAAAAATTACTTTCTTCCCAACGATTCTGCCTGATTAGGAAGAACTCAAGGCATCCTCAGCTCCCCCAACTGTTACTCAGAGTGAAAGACTCAAGTCTTTCAAGCATCTGGTGTGTTTTATGCTGGGAAGGGAGTGATTTATCACCACCTAAGCCCAGCCTCTGATGAGATTATGCTGCCAATTTGTGCCTCCTTTTAGGAGAGAGGTCTGTGGAACCAGGCTTTGGACTCAATGTGGTGAATCTCAATTAAAGGCTGACCTTTCCAAGGCAAGGGAAATGTTAATTCATGCTCACCTAAATGGCTTTAAGCCCTCCTTGAAAGCTCCTCGCTCACTGCAAACTTTCATTTCAGCCTCAGCAAGATGAAAAAAGTCTTTGGCTGTGAAAAACCCGTCCATCTCCATCAGTCAAAGCCAAGGGAGGGCCCCAAATGCTAATGCAGCTGTCTGGGGGCATTTGTCATGCTGCTTGAAAAACAGGGATTCTGCAGTTTGAAGGCATCTCAAGCCCAGATTAGAGGCAGGGCAATGACAGGGCCAGAGATTAAACACTGCTTTATCCCCTAAACAGCCCCAAAAAACAAGGCAGGAGCAGCAGCAAGTCCCCCCTGAAGGGATGGCTTGGGATTTGCCTTCCCCTGGGATCTGGGCTGGTTTTGTGGGGCTGGCTGAGCTGCAGGAGAGGCAGGAAGGCAGTTCAGCCCCGCCAGAGAACCCTGCTGCACTAATTTATTTAATTGGGATTAGCTGGGCCATCAAACAGCACAAGGAAAAGGGGGTTTTCAGCATCGTGTTTGAGGTGGGGGTGACAAGGACTTGACAGACAAGGAAATAAGGATGGGACCTGCAGGAAAGGACAAACCTCAGCAGGAAAAGAAGAGCTTGATGAAAACAAACCCAGTGTCAGCAAGATTTCAACAGAAAATAGAAGCACTCGTGAGCATTTTGGGATTGGACACTGCCTAACAGGCCAGATGAAATACATATATATGTGTGTGTATATATGTATATATACATATATATATACACACACAAAGCCATGATAGTAATTAATCCCTCTAGAAAATATATGGAATCACAGAATATCCTGAGCTGGAAGGGAACTATAGGATTATCAAGTCCAAATACACTGAATATATATATATTATATATATTATATATATGTATGTATATATATATAAATATATATTGTTTAGATATGAAACATATTGAATATATACATAGTATAAATATACAGAGGTCTATACTATATATTTATATATTGAATATATATTTACATATTCAATATATAAAAATAAATATATTAAATGTTAATATATCTATTCAATATATATAAATACATATATTCAATATGTTCAGGATATGCACTGCAATTGTGGCTAATCTGGCCATTAGAGATGCCAAAAGATGAACGGAGGGAATTCTGAGCCAGCCAGTCCCCTGGGATATTCTCAGTCCTCATTTCACCAGCTCTGGGGTGTTGCTCAGCTCCCAGCAATTGCCAACCCCCCTTCCCATGGGGGGGAATTCTTAGGAATGAGGGAAAAGGAGTGTAGGAATAGAAATGTGGGGTGCCAAGGGCACCTGGGAACATCCTGCCACCCAAGAGGGGAACAAGCTAAAACCATTCCTGGAGGAGTCAGAGAAATGGCTCTGCAAAACAAGGAAAAGCAGAACTCAAAAAGAGGATTTTGGCTTCAGGTTATTTACATTTTAGAGGAGGCAATGCCAGGACCACCCACCTAAGTGGAGTTTTCCCACTTTTCCAGGCTGTTGTAGCCCAATTCCAGCAGGTTTCCTTGATCTGGATATCCCTCAACCATCAGAAACCAAACTGGGAACGCTGATCCCCAAGAGCAGGAAAAACCACCTGAAATCAAATTTACTCTAGAACTTCACACAAAAGCACAAATTCCATGGCCAAAAAAAAGCCAAAAATACTTCCAAAAGCCTGTTCCTCCTGGAACAAACTGCAGTAATTGGTCTAAAAGAGGGTATTACAACTAACAGGCATAAACATTCCCTACCTGCTCTGCTTTAATCTGCATTATAGAAGATAATTCCACGCCGCTTTTGTAAATTCCCCACAAAGCCCTCGAATCCCTGAGTAAGCCCAAACTCAAAGCTGGAAATAAACACCTGGAAAAGCATTGGATTGCTTGGCAAACAAGGCCCTGGGACACAGAAAGTCCCAGAAAACCTGCCCAGATCTGCAACAACTCAACACCTCCAGCCCTGGTCGGAGCAGCCTCTCAGAAATACTCTAAAAAGTGAAATATTGGTGGGGTTTTTGATAAAAGCAGGATTTATTTGCTTGTGTTTCCTCGTTCATTAGGGGAAAGAAGCTTGGCAGGAGCAGGAGAGCAAAGGTGGAGCATCCAAAGTGCTGAGAGAACAGCTGAGTGTTTGAGATGTTCCTCTACTGACACAACACCTGAAATTTATGGTTTTCACGTTAAAAAAGGACCACCTGGCACCTGGTTTAGCAGAGGGGTTTGGGCTCTGAGGTGAGAACAGCATTTGGGACCAAAGAAAAGCAAGAGGAGCTGGTGCAGGTCACCCAGAGAAGCTGTGGCTGCCCCTGGATCCATCCCTGGCAGTGTCCAAGGCCAGGTTGGAGCACTCTGGGATAGTGGGAAGTGTCCCATAGCAGGGGTGGGAATGGATGGGCTTGAAGGTCCTTCCAACCCAACCCATCCTGGGGCTCCCTCATTCCATGACTCTGTGGTATCATCCCTGTTTGGCCTCAGGGTTATATCCTGGGTGTGACCCAGGAGAAGATTTCCAGCAGAGCCATCAACTCCAGAAGGAGATTCAGGAGGAATTTCTCCCTGGAAAGGGTAATCAGACATTGGAAGGGGCTGTCCAGGGAGGTGGTGGAGTCCTCTGGATCCCTGGGAGTGTCCAAGGCCAGGATGGAGCAACCTGGGCTAGTGGAAGGTGTCCCTGCCCATGGCAGGGGTGGCACTGGATGATCTTTAGGGTCTCTCCCAACCCAACCCATCCCAGCACCCTCTCAACTCGCACCAGTCGCCAAATCTAGACCTGCCACCAAAGATCACCCCCCGTGCCCTCCCTGGCTCAAAGGCCCCGACACAAACCAGAGCAGAGCTCTCACAACCCAAACCTGACTTCCAGCACCTCCCTGAGAAGTGACAGGAACCAAGTGGGAGGTCCAAACCCCCCCAGAGCCTCCCGTGGCCTCCAGAAGCAGCAGAGATGCCACAATCCTTTCTCACAGAGCCTTTAAGAAGCAGCAGTGCCCTCAGACACATGAAAGGGATCCAAAAAATTGTTTAAAAATAAGAAACCCAAGCCACATGGATGGGTGGAAAGCTGGATTATCCCCACCCAGCAGTGACAACCCGTTGGTGCAGATGAAATGCAAGACGTGCCCTCACCTTGGCAGTGAGGAGGGCACTGCCAAAGCAAAGGGCCCCTCCTGCCTCCTTTTTCAGGCATCTCCCTCTGAATTTGTGGCAGATTTAATAACAATCTCTGAGGCCAAATCAAGGAACAAATTATTTCCTCACACCTAATCCCCCTTTCGCTGTCAAGTGCCTGACCCCAGTTTGATAATCTCATTTCCCGAGAATCGACACGCTGCAAAATTTCAGCTTCCCAGAGTGTTAATTGCGGCCCTGCTCCATTGCTAATCAAAAAATTGGATGTTTTGCATGAAAATGCTGCTCTAATTAATTCTCAGCCATAAAGCTGCCTGGTTTTAATAACCCCTCCTTGATTGGGCAGCCTTTGAAGAGGCCGTGCTGCTAATCCGCTCCCCCACCAGCGGCGCACGCCGAGGGAACCACGAGTGGCCTTACGAGGTCTCAACGAGCTCATCGCATTCATGGTGGCAAACCACACACCTCAAAAAAACCTCTTTCCCAAACCTTCCCCTTCCCCTTTCCTTCCCTTCCCTTCTCAAACCTTCCCGGGAGTGTCCTGCATCCCTGGGATGTTCAGGACAGAAACTGCTGCAATAACTCCATAAGAAATACTGACTGTGTGCTGTCTCAGCTCAGCACACCAAATGTGCCCGACAGGAGGGAGGGAGCAGCTCCAGGGCATGGATTTCATTCCTTTTCTATCAAGGGCTTTCTCTGGGAAGTCACTTGCCTTATTTTCTGCCTTCCTTGTAAGGAAGCCTTAGGATTTTATATATATTTTTATAGTTTTTTCCCCCCATTTAGGCAACAGTACAAGCCCTGTCCCACCTTCCAACCCCAGCACAAACTCACCTGCAAGACACCCAAGCAGCACAATCAGATCCCAAATTCTCAGTAAAAACAACGCCCAAAACAAATGAAAAGTAAAACCTCAAAGGCACAGTAATAATTCCTCCCCTTCAGTGCAGCACAAAGCACTTCCAGCAGGGATTCCTTGTGGGACACCCCATGGAACATCCCCCTGCCAGTTGTGTGTCTATAAATTAATGCCAGACTCAACCCAGGCTGGAAACAGTGGGATCTAACAGGAACCCTAGTGGTGCCTCTGGAATTCTGGCTCCAATCCTGCTCCTGGGATGGTCCATCTCATCCCATCCCATCCCATCCCATCCCATCCCATCCCATCCCATCCCATCCCATCCCATCCCATCCCATCCCATCCCATCCCTCCCCTAGCACAGTCCAAATAACACCCTGCCCTGCAGAGCCCTGGAGAAGGTTAATTAATGCTGGAGCACCCAGAGCTTCCAGGGAACCAGTTGGAATTCCATGGAACTGCTGGGAATCTGTTGATATCCATGGGAAGAACAGCTGCTCAGGAGCACTTCACATTCCAGCTGTGGGGCAGAGCTGGCCCTGCTGTGACCCACCCACCAGGGAAGGGAGACCTGGAAGCTTTTCCATGCTGGGAATCCTGCTGGGAATTGCCAGCCAAGAGCCAGGAGACTGGAGTATGGATGCCCGTGCCCTGTTCTGCATCCCATCCACACAAGGCTATCCACAGGGAAGGGAGATTCCTACAGCAGGAATCTTCTGAAATCAGGATTATCATCCACTGAGCTGGCCCTTTGCAGATGTGGCTCCATCTGCTCCTGTTGTTGGCCTGCATTTATTGATTAGCTATTTTTCATTAATTGGCTTCTAGATCATGTGGGAACTAATCCTTTCAGAGAACCCTGGAATGGTTTGGGTCAGGAGGGACCTTAAAGCCCATCCAGTGCCACCCCCTGCCATGGGACACCTCCCACCATCCCAGGGTGCTCCAGGCTGGCCTTGGGCACTGCCAGGGATGGATCCAGGGGCAGCCCCAG
>JAWWEW010000041.1:1111609-1122467 GCA_035583185.1 Anabacerthia variegaticeps
TCCCTCTCCAGCTCTCCTGGAGCCCCTTCAGGCCCTGCCAGGGGCTCTCAGGTCTCCCTGGACCCTTCTCTTCTCCAAAGATCTCTCCTGTCCCCCTTGGCCGTGTCCTGTCCCTGCTCAGCCACGTTTCCACTTTATTACTTATCCGGAAGGATTTGTGGAACTCTTGGATTCAGGGCTCAGTTCCTGCTGTGCTTGAATTTTAGAACTTAGAGCTGAACTCCCCATCCCTGGCAGTGTCCAAGGCCAGGCTGGAGCACCCTGGGACAGTGGTCAACCTCTGGGTGATGTTTAAGGTCCCTCCAACCCAACCCAATCCATGATTTTCTGTTCTTGGAGCAGGAGGAAACAGGAACTGGCACCTGCCCTTCCCATCCCACCCATTATTTTAAATTCCTCCTTATCTTCCCAAGGGAATCAGAGCCAACTCCTCCAGCCTCTCTTCAGCCAAACCCCTGCCCGTCTCCCAAGTCCCCCTTGACCTGTAGGATCCCCCAAGGTGAGCCCAGACAACTCCTGACAGACACTTCTGAGACTTAAAACACACATTTCTATAAAAACAACCTCAAATTGAATTTGCTGTCCATCCTTTCCACACCCCACCAACCTCCCAGTCTGGACCAGTGACTGCACATTCTGAAAACAACACCCAATTTCCTGCCTTTGCTTCGCCCACAACCAAGGAAGCTCAAAAACCATTTTATTTCCCCCCTCAAAACACACTTGTTAAAACATCTCGCAGGTTCATCAGTCCCAAAGATCTCAGAAGATTTTGTGGCAGACAATTCTTCACTGATTCTCACTTTACATCTCCTGGGCAGTCTTTTGATCAATAAAAAAAATAAAAAAACCCTGAAACAATCAACAGAATAACCCTGCTGCCCATTTTTTTTCTCCATTTCAAGTGCTCTGAGTGATTAAATAAATAAATAAAACCTCCTCAAGAGCCAATTTTTCCGCTACATAAATAATTTGTAGGCTCTTTTGTCCACATAAATAAGACATTTCTGCTTCTCCTCCAACCCTCAGCTGGAGGCTTCAAGAGCTCTTTCCTGGCATCTCAGTAACTTCAGACTTCTTCCTAAAGAAAAGTCTTCTGAGGCTGCCTTGGAGCTCAGATTGACTCCCAAGTTCCCTGTGATGCCTCCAGCTCTGCCTGGGGGGTTTCACTCTCTGAAGGGAGCAGTTTCTGAGCACCTTCCCTGTCTCCACTGCCCAAACTCCAGGCTGGTTTCAGGAAATGATCTCTCTTCCCAGAGATGTGTTCTTTATCCACACATTTGATTTGAAGGTTCTGATGATACATCCCATGGATTGGATCCTTCCAGCTCCCAGAGGTCACCCTCACCTCCCTCCTACTCCCTCCTCTAAGGAATATCTCAGCTTTTCTAGGCTCTCATTTCCTCAATTTCGAGTCCTTTGTGCCAAACAAACACCCCTCCAACCGTGTGATGCTTTAGTGTTTATCCCTGTGATGTTTTCCTTTCTGCTCCAGGCAAGATCATCCCAAGGCTGGACAAGTGGAAAGCAGCACCATTCCCTTTTTTGTTTGTCTGTTTAGGAATTTGGCTTTGATTTACCTGCTTTTGTGTCCATTTTATTACGTGATACTCTGTTCCTGTGGATGTTCAGTCATGGAATCTCCTGAGCTGGAAGGGATCCCCAAGGATCATTGATCCATGCCCAGGACATCCCACCAATCCCATCCTGTTGTCCAAACCCTCCTGGAGCTCTGGGGCTGTGCCTGGGGAGCCTGTTCAGTGTCCCCCACCCTCTGGGGGAGGAACCTTCCCCTAAAATCCCCTCCAACCCCCGTGACTTTGCATTCCAGCCAAGATTCCCCCAGCCAGAAGCCCTGTTCCCACAGCACAGGGGTTCTGTCCCTCTGCTCCCAACTCTCCTCTCAGCAGGCACAGGAATTCTTTAAATAAAGGCATGTTCCTCCACCTCCTACCAAAAGTCTGTCTCCCCTGCCTAGTCTGCAGACAGCTTTCCAGATTCCCACTGACATTTGTCATCTCGCCACCTTTGCATAATTCACTCTATCATTTGGCTTTCTCCATCACAAGGGAATCCATCCACCTCCTTTTTATTTAACTTTCAGCTTTATTCAGTAGCCACTTCCCGTTCACTTGCTTCCTCTTCCATTTCCCTGTCATTTCATTCCTCCTCCTCCTTGCAATATGTTGTTGTTTGCAAGTGATTTGCTCGCTGATGGGGACAGGTAGATGGCAAATATTTACTTTCCTGCCCAAGGCAAATGTTTGCCATCTATCACAGCCCAGTTTCCAGAGAAGGAAGGAAACAGCCCCTCTGGAATTATGACAACAAGAAGCATCCACAAAATACCTTTTCATCCCCCTCTGCCTGAAGAGCCAGCACTTCTTTTAGACATTTTCATTTGCAAAGGTATAACCAGAGAAAAAGTTTCCTTTGTCCCACAACCTTTAAGATCACATAGCCAAGTTATACTTGCAGAAAGGGCCCATTATTCAGGTTTTTCCCCCCCTTTTTTAAAGGAAAAGAAAAGCAAAACACTGTCTCTCTCTAAAAGAATAAACAGCCCCAAATCTCCTTTACTGTGTGCCCTTCATCTCTTGGGTCACTGGCCTGTCTTGGATTTTCTTAGCAGGAAGCTCTAATTGCTGCCTCCATTCTGGAGCAACTTCCCTGCAAAATGTGACACCCAAGACTCCTCCAAAGGCAGGACCACCTTTGGGTGACCTTGGAGATGAAGTCCCATGATCTCAGCCTCACGGGCACCTGCAGAATTCCCTTCACTCAGCTGTTTCATGGTGGGATTTCCATCAAAATGACTTTGCAGGGAACACCAAAACGTGTTCCTGGCTCGTGAGGAGGAGGAGGAAACCACTCTGCTCGTGCTGGTGTTTGAGCACAGAACCCACTCAGGCTGTCAGTGCCCAAATTCAGACTGACACCAAATTCAGATTGACACCTGGGTAGCTCTGAGGAGATAAGAGTTCTGGCTGAAGCAAAGGGAGCAGAGGCACAAGAGCACCCATGGAGCACACACTACAAAGAGCACCATTCAAACCCCGTCCCTGAAGAACATCAACCCAAAGAAAGTCCCACTGGAAGAATCACTGCCAAGGAAAGCGGGATTTGGGAAGGCAAGGGTCACATTCTAACCTGCTTTATGCAACCTGCAGCCTCAGAGCATTTAAAGGAATCACCAATGCCTCCAAATCAGGGCTGTGGATCTTCCCTTTTGTCACAGGATGGTTTGGGTTGGAAGGCACCTTAAAGATCACCCAGTTCCAACCTCCCTGCCGTGCACAGGATTCACTCACCCTTCCAAACAGCTCTGAGACATTTAGGCTTGAAAACCACAGATTAATAATGAAGAGAATCACAGCTCTGTGTTAATAAATCACTGGGGTGACAGCCCTGCCCTGAACCACACGTGGAATCAGTGATGGGATTCTCTCCCTTCCAACACAACTTCCCAGGACAAAGCTGAATGAGAAAGCAGCTCAAATTCACCCTGGAAGGTGATGTTTGCCAGGCCCTTGGCACATCAAAAGTAGGATCACACCCTGCAAAGAATTCTCACAAGGATTTCCCCAAGTGTGCCATTCCCTGGAATCCTTGGGGTGTTTTTTTCAGTATCCTCTGGGTGTGAAGATTTCCTGGAAAACACACACAAAGCCTCTATTTTCCAGCTGCCCAAGCAGTGCTGGAGAAGCCCTGAAGAGCTGCAAGGCACTGAGGACACTGGAGAGATGAGAGGGGCAGGGATGAACCCCTCAAAACCCCACACTTAAAGCTGGTCCCTCTGGAAAGGAAAGTGTCCTGTGGCAAAGGTTGTCCAGCTGCAATGCCCCTGGGGGGAGGTCTCAGCACCAATTCCATGGGGAGAGCCCAAAGGTTTTGGGACAACTCTCCATCAGAGTTTTCACATCCACAGCTCTCTGCTAACACCTTAACTCCTCCACCTGAGCACCAGGAGGGGCTCTCAAGGGAAGCCACCCTGGTGAATTAAAGCACATCATCAGGAGAGGTTGGTGTGAGGAACATTCCAGAGGCACCAGCATTTATCCCCTTGGCTGGAATGGGGCTGGAAATGCAGTTTTCCTATGAGAGCTACAGGGATGTCACTGCAGTGAAGTGACATCACCCTTTTCTCGTGTCCCACCTCAGTGTGTGTAAATCTCCTGCCTTGTTTCAGTGCCCTTGGTCAGGGAAAAGGGAAAGATTTTGGATATTGGGCTTCAGGGACCGCTCTGAGTTATTTATTTACTGACCTGATTGGGATTATTCTCCCTGTGAGCCTCAAAAACTTCCAGCTGTTTAAACCCAGGGGAGAAAATGAAGGACATGATCAACCTTTTTGCAATTGGAATGAATAAGACCAGAGTCCTGCCCGTGTTTTCATCCTGGGTATTGCACAAAGCCAGAGGTGAGCCCTTGGAAAAAAGAACCAGCCCCTCCATCCAACCTCCAGGGCTTTTCCAAAGGAGGTTCAACACAGGAGACTGAAGGAACAGCAAGGCCACCAAAAAAATCAAAAGTTAGACTAGATGTCTGTCAAAAAAGAATTAAAACTTACAGTAAATGTTATTTTTCTGGGAGGTTTCACCCTCCTCTAAAACTCCATTATTATAACACCAAATGAGATGTGGGATTTTCCAAAGGATCGAGAGTAATTAGTTGCCCAATTCCCATTAGATCACCGAGGGAGTTGGATCCTAAATGCCTCTGGCTCTTTTGGGACACCTCACCCATGCCAGAACTCAGGGGATGGTTCAGTAGGAGCTCCAGAAAAACAAGCACTGGAACAGTTTCAGGGTCATTTCTGGAGCATTTCACAGCCAGTGTCACACTGGGAATAGCGGGAACAAGGAGTATGTTGATTTTGGAATAAAGCCTGCTGTTAGTTTTGCACATATATTCTATATTTGGAGAGATAGGGGATTCCTGTTCCAGAATCATGGAATGGTTTGGGTTGGAGGGGATCTTGAAGATCATCCAGTTCTAGGTGATCTTTAAGGTCCCTTCCACCCCAAACCATTCTGTGATTCTCTGATCAGCAAACCTTCCCCCCAGAGTCTAAAAGCACATAAAACCAAGCAAAAAGAAAACCAGCTGAAACTCAACTTTGATTTCAAGTGGTCTCTTTGGTTCATTTAAAAACAGAGACGAAATCAGAACATTTTTAAGAGAAACACAAAAATCAGAGCCTGACAATGTCATCAGTGGCAATTCTGAGCACACAGAGTTGGCACTCCCCATGAAGGGCAAAGAGCAGGGGGTGAAATTCACATTTCCCATTTCAGAGGCAAAGCAGCCTCTCCCACATTTATTTGTGGCAAATAAGTTGAGTTTGAAGTGTTGTCAGATGTCCAAAAACGCTGACCTACAGCACCTCTCCCAGAACTCCTGACAAGGCTGGGTTGTTCCCACCATAAACTGGGAGCTTCAAAACAGGTTTTGGAGCTCTCCGGCCTCTCCCAGCCCAGAGATGGCCAGTGAACCACCAGCCTTGTGCTGCTGGTTTGTTCACCCACATTTACACAATACATATATTTATAGAAGCAGAAACTCTGCTCTTTTGCAGCTGAAAATCGTGGCTAAAGCTTGGTGGGAGCCAAACATTCCCAAAGCCATGAACTTGCCCTCAAGAACCACAGTCCAGTTCAAGGCCTCGTGGTCTGCACCCACAGGGGACATTGTCTCCTAAACACTTGTGCACACAGGAGCCAAGTGATACATTGCTCAAAACCCACCAAATTTCTTGAATAAAACCACTGCAGAAGATGCAGGGCTTGGAGCAACCTGGTCTAGTGGGAGGTGTCCCATGGCAGGGGAATGGAACTGGAGGATCTTTAAGGTGTCTTCCAATCCCAACCATGCTATGATATTTAGATCCTGACTGGCACTGGTACAGAGAAGCCACAATGTCAAGACAAACAAAAATAATCTTAGGACCTCTTAGTAAATCCAAGAAAAACCTGACACAACAAACTCTCTCCCTCCGGACAGACCAGAAAGGGAACCCTGGAATGATCTGGGTTGGAGGGACCTTCAAGACCATCCAGTTCCAACCCCGTGCCATGGGCAGGGGCACCTTCCACCAGCCCAGGAAATGTTCCAGGCCAGGCTGGATGGGGCTTGGAGCACCCTGGGAGAGTGGGAGGTGTCCCTGCCCATGATCCAACCCAAACCACCCTCTGATTCTGTGCAAGTATTTTGGCTACTTCACAAATCACTGCTGGAAAAACCAGGCAGATTTTTCCAAAACAAAACAAGAGATTTCCTAGCAGGAAAGAAACAGCAAGAGCTGGAAAAACTTGAGGGGGAAAAGGAAAAAACCTTTCTGCCCTTAGGGTTTTATAAATGTCTTGCCTGGTAAATACAAGGAGAGCCCAGCAAGGGGAGTAGGAAGGCTTTTAAACAAACATTTTGAGGGTTTATAGGGCTATAAAACAAGTCCACAAACACTGATGAACTCCCTGCAGTGCCTCCTGATTCCTGAAGTGCAGCCCACGCTGGCTGTGAGCAGGGAGAGGGGAAAAAAGCACAGCAGAGCTCACAAAACTGCTCAAGGGTGGAAGAAACGGGTAAAATAAAAGCCACAGCCAGGTCTCCATCCCTGCCACACCATCCCATCAGCAGCAGCTCCAAGGAGATAAAGAGGAAAGAGCACAGGCTGGGAATTCTGCACGTTTTCCTTCCAGTAGGGATATTCCTGTTGGCAATTTGAAGCCCAGGAATGCACCAGGTGAGGTGGCCACTTTGGCCTTTCCCTGGGATCCTCCAGCTTGGGGAAGAAAGGTTTCCAATGGGAATCACTGGGAAAAGATTCTGTGCTCTCAGGTTTATGAACTGAAAATATTTAAGGATGGCCCAGGATTCACAGGGCACAAGTTTCATGGCAAGTCCCAAATGCTGAAGCAGGGGATGTGTCATTCCCCATTCCCAACTTTTTCCTTGATTCTCCCAGCCAAACATCAACCTTTCACATCTACATTTTCATGTATTATATTCAGTTATTTTGCTTCTCAGGAGCTTTTTTTAAAATCATTTCCTTCCCAGACTCTGGGCCCCTTTTTTGGCACCATCAGCAGAGAGTTCCAGTAGATGCTTTTTAACTCAGGTGGATTTAACTACTTAAATATTTAAGCATAAATTGCAACCCCCTTTAAAACTCTAACTTTGGAACTATGCTTTGCTATGAAAAGGAACACCCACCTGTACCAAAGATCCCTTCCAACACAGAGCAGCTCAAAGCTCTACAGCGTGGACAGAAGATGAATTCCTTTAGCTCACAGATCTCCAAAGATGTCATTAATTGAGTTAATATTTTTAAAATCACCCCCAAAACTCTCTGGCCTCCTGTGCAAGGAGCTGCACAAGCCACTGTGCACTGCTCAAAGCAGTCAGTTTGCAGTCAGGGCCTTTATTCCTTTGAACCTCAGCATAAATGCTGGTGTTTAGGCAGTTCATTGGCACAAAAAGGCTCTGGAAGCAGAAGGTGTTAATGCAGCAGCACTGGAGAAAACCTCTGCTCTGTCACCCTGCTGTAAGAATAGAATATACAGCACAGCCCATCCCTGGGAAAGACAATCCAAACCCAACAATCCAATGTTTGCAGCCAGCTCGGCTCTGGACCTTGGCCAGGTAACTTTTCCCAAGGCAATTCAGCTGCTTTTAAACACATTTCAGCCCCAATCATCCAGTTAAAGAGCAAACAGAACAATCTGGGGCATTTCTGCTTCCCAGACCTTGGGTTTCAAAGGACAGAGTGCCACTGCTATCCCAGTTTTTGCCCTTCCAGCTGTATAATACATCCCCAAATCTCCCTGTGCTTCCTGACACCTTTTCCCCTTTATCAAGGTAACTTCCACCATCCCAAATTCCAAGGGCATCTTCTTAGGAGCTTAAGGAAGGCACCACTTTATTTTCAGTTTGCAAATACAAGGAGAAGAGCTCAATTACCAGGTAAACTGGAACAAATCTCTAAATTACACACCCTTTTGGCAAGGCCAACATTGAAAGAAACACCTTCCTGCAAAATGAGCTCGTCCCTTCCCAGCTGAACAAAGATGACACTCTTCCTGGACCACAAATTCCACAGCAATTCTTCTGCTCTTAGTACATACTGGGCTGGATTTATTCATTCATGCTCTGAGCTCACTTCAAATTACAGAGGGGGATAAAAAAAGCATCAAGTGACCTACTCTAATTATTTAAATTCCACTTTGAAACAGCAGCATTGTGGAGGGTGGACTGATCCCTGCAAGGGATGGAGGGAAACTGCATTTCTGCACACAAACCACTTTGAGGACCTTTGTCCTCTGGGCTCAGTGAGAGGAGCATTAATGAGACAACCCAGCCAGGAGTCCAAGGGCATCAGTTCCACACTTTTAAGACCATTTTAAGAAGAGCCAGAAAGACTGCCAGGCACATTATTTTGAGGCCAACCACAAACCCCTGACATTGCTGTGAAGAGATTTCCTGAACAATAACGCTGCTTTTGGTTCAAACTGTCACCCTGTGAACTTGCCAAATGCAAGAGCAATTTCAGATATTGCTGTGCCATTTCACCCAGCCTTTGGGGCACATTAACAGCTCTCAGGCAAGGAGCTTATTTGACTTTCTGCGTGTTGGCTGTGGCACAAACCCTGCCATCAGCCTTTAAATGCAAAGGTTCCCGCTGTGCTGAAGGCAAGAAGCACTTGGGTTTCCCATGAGCAGGTACCTGGAGGAGTGGGATGGTGGGAGCAGCAGCTGCCAGGAGGAAAACCTTCCCTTTGCCATGGTGAATTCCCCTCTCTGGCTCCTGTGCCAGCCCTGCCACGGCTCAGGGACCCGAGGGAGCAGAAACCTCAGCCAGCAGCAAACACTTGGCTGAAGAAACTCCTCCAAAGTCCAATCCTGTCAAGGAAAACGTGCTGGGCTGTGGAGAAAGGGAGGGATGGGGAGGGATGGGATGGGATGGGATGGGATGGGGTGGGATGGGGTGGGATGGGGTGGGATTTGAGGTCCTTCCCACCCAACCCACCTTCTTGAGCACCACGAACTCGTTTTCGGCCGCCGCACGTTTGTTGATCTCGTCCTCGTACCTGGGAGGGGGAAATTGGGATCTCCAGGTGTTCTCCTAAAGGTCTCCAGGGATTTTCTCCCCATAAATGGGATTCTCTCCCTATAAATTGGATTCCCGCCCCCCATAAAAGGGATTTTCTCCCTATAAATGGGATTCTCTCCCTATAAATGGGATTTTCTCCCTGTAAAAGGGATTTTCCATCTATAAATGGGATTTTTCCCCCCATAAATGGGATTTTTTCCCTATAAATGGGATTCTCTCCCCATAAATGGGATTTTCTCCCTATAAAAGGGATTCCCCCCCCATAAACGGGATTTGCTCCCTATAAATGGGATTCTCTCCCAATAAATGGGATTTTCCATCTATAAATGGGATTTTCTCCCCATAAATGGAATTCACTCCCTATAAATGGGATTCTCTCCCCATAAATGGGATTTTCCCCCCATAAGTGGGATTTTCTCCCTATAAAAGGGATTTTCTGTCTATAAATGGGATTTTCCCCCCATAAATGGGATTTCCCCCCCATAAATGGGATTTTCTCCCACCAGAGCTGGGGGTAGCAACATTCCCGAGGATTCTTTGGGAATGTTGGGTCTGGATTTCCCGGGACACGCCCGGGATTATCGGGGGGTTTGTTTTCCCCCCCTGCCCCATCCGGTTTTTCCACTCCCTCCTGCTCTTTCCTTCTTTCCCTTTTTTTTTGGGAGTTTCCGGCCTGGGACAAAGGGCCTTTTATTCCCGAGGCTCCTCCCATGGATGGGATGGGAGAATCAGCTGGGAATGTTCCCTGTCCTCGGAATATCTCGGGATAAAATTCCAACCGATCCATTCCCTGTCCCTGGAATGACCCAGGATCGACTTCCCAACCTGCTCCGACATCTCCAAAATGACTCCAACCCCGAGGAGACCCCAAAGTGCCATTTCTGACCCCAAAGTGTCACTTCCGACACTGAAGAGCCCCCAAAATGCCACCTCCAACCCCAAAATGCCACTTCCAACTCCAAAATGCCACTTCCAACCCCCAAGTGCCACCTCCAAACCCAAGGAGACTCCAAAGTACCATTTCTTACTCCCAAAGTGCCACTTACAACCCTGAGGAGCCCCCAAAATGCCACTTCTGACCCTGAAGTGCCACTTTTGACCCCCAAGTTCCACTCCCAACCCCAAAATGTCACTTCCAACCCTGTGAAGCCCCCAAAGTGCCACTTTTAACCCCGAGGAGACCCCAAATTTACTCTTCCAACCCCGATGAGACCCCAAAGTGTCACCTCCAACCCCAAAGTGCCACCTCCAACTCCAAGAAGCCCCCAAAGTGCCACCTCCAACCCCAAGGAGACCCCAAAATGTCACTTCTGACCCCAAAGTGCCACCTCCACATCCAAGGAGACCCCAAAGTGCCACTTCTTACCCCAAAATGTCACTTCCAACCCCGTGGAGTCCCCAAAGTGCCACTTTGGACCCCGAGGAGACCCCCAAAGCGCCACTTCCCACCCCAAAGTGCCACCTCCAACCCCAAGGAGACCCCAAAGTGCCATTTCTTACCCCAAAATGTCACTTCCAACCCCGTGGAGCCCCCAAAGTGCCACTTTCGACCCCAAGGAGACCCCAAATTTACTCTTCCAACCCCAAGGAGACCCCAAAGTTCCACCTCCACCCCAAGAAGCCCCCAGTGTGCCACCTCCAACCCCAAGGAGACCCCAAAGTGTCACTTCCAACCCTGAGGAAGCCCCAAAATGTCACTTCCAACCCCAAAATGGCACTTCCAACCCCGTGGAGCCCCCAAAGTGCCAC
>JAWWEW010000041.1:1146105-1157952 GCA_035583185.1 Anabacerthia variegaticeps
GGGCAGCCCCAGCTTCTCTGGGCAATCCAGCCCAGCCCCTGCCCACCCTCCCAGCCACCAATTCCTTCCTAAATAATGGTTGTTCACACCAAAAACCCAAATCCTTTCTGCCTGGGAAACCAGATTATTCTGAGTTCAGGCAACAGATACGAAAACACGAACAAACAAGCGAGAAAAGGTTAAAAGAAAACAACGTGATGGGTCACAATCTGAAGGGAAAAAAGCCATGTTGTACACAAACACAATATGACAAAAGGGAAAAAGCTGAACCCTGTGAAGGAAAGAGTAAATAAATAGCAGCAACCCACAAGGTTCCAGCTGCCTCGCTGCTGAATAAAGACAATGCTGACATTTAAAAGGAGAATTGATCTCCTGCTTTTACAAGGGACTCGTTTCACGAGGTACAGGCAGGGAAAACAGCCACAGAACAACTTCAATATGTGCAGCCAGATCTGAACAAGCAGCTCACAGAGCTCCATCAGCACCTGACAAGCAGGAGATAAGGAAAACTCTGCTGAAAGCTCTGCCTGAGGAACAGGAGGGGCCCCACGCTCCAGCTCTTGGGGCTTAGCACCAGGTGACAAGGCACAACACCCACAAGGATGGTCTCTCTCTTCCCTGGGAGGGTGGGGAAGGGCTGGCACAGGTTGGGCAGAGAGGCTGTGGCTGGCCCTGCATCCCTGGGAGCGTCCAAGGGCAGGTGGGAGCAACCTGGGATAGTGGGAGGGGTCCCTGCCCATGGCAGGGGAGGGAATGAGACCATCCTTAAGGTTCCTTCCAAGCCAACCCATCCCAGGAACCAAAGTGCTGCAGAGGAAAGCTGGAAGAAGCAGAAGAGCAGCGAGAAACCCTCACAGGTGACACCAAATTTCTGTGCCACCCACTGCCTTGGCAGGGAAACTGTGACAGATTGAGCAAAAGCCACGGGAAAAACAAGTTGAGAGAAGGAAAGGGAAGTGAAGGTGTTGGACTTGAATTGCACCTGGAGGAGAGTGAGAAAACGTGTTTGCTTCAGTGCTTTTTGACTGTGTGCTCTTCTTCTCCCACCTCAAAACACAGACCACTCATCAGAAGTTTGAGTTAACCAGCAAGGAATTAAGCAAGAGTTCCCAAACTCGCGGCTCTTCTGCCTGCAAAAATTCCCACATTTTCCATGGACAGCGGAGGAAATCAATTTTTATCTTTTAATTACAAGCCTGACATACCTTTTCCCAGATAAGGGAATTTGTTCCAGCATTTTGGTTGGAAGGGGAATCAAGATGAAGCTGAAAATCTGTGGCCTTGGAGGGCAGAACATCTGAAAAATGGGATACATGGAAAACTTGCACATGGCATACGCTCAGGAAATCCAAAGACTGGGAATTGCCTGCTACCAAAATGCCACAGGCCAGGGGACTGGTATCAAGGAATATGAATTAGTGAAGATAAGCCTGAACTTAAAGAACACCCAGAGGGTCCTAAAGCTGGGAGCCTTTAGCTAAAATCATGGAAAACAGGGAAAGCACAGGGATCAATGACAGCTCTTCCTGACTGCCACTGCCTCCCTGCCCTTAAAAGCAGGAAAAGGAGAAAAGCTGCCCAGGATGAGTGAGCAGTTCATGGTGTTGAGATTCACACTGGATATTCAGGGCAGGGGAGAGAGGTTTGTTCACCTTTCACAGCCCTGGGAGGATTAGCAAGCAAAAAGCAAACCAAGAGCTCTAAAGGCAGATGATTCCTTGGCAATAGTTTGGAACGGGCTGAGCTCACTCCCTCCCTTCAGGAGATGAAAGGATTTGCTGACCCAGTGATGCACAAAAACGGGGGACTGATACAAATGGCTCAGGGGGAGAGCTTTGGCAGATCAGAAAGATTGAGCTGCACACCCACCAAAAAATGCTCAGGTTGCAGGAAAGCAGCTCCTCCTGACACAAACACATTTGCTGGGGGAAGGACAGGAAAAGGTACATAAAGGACCAGGCTAAAAGGGCTCTTCTGGGCAAACCTCTCCTAAACACCTCCACACAAAGCACAAATGTCCTTTATTTCTGTCCAAGTGTTTCAATGGCAGTGACCAAACTCGCTGTTTTCCCTCTGCAGACTTTTAAATATTTATAAAATTCTGTTCCTCGCTCGCTGTCCTTTCCTCCAGCTACCCAAATGGAATTCTTTTGAATCTGCCTCAGCCCTGTCAGCCATCAATCATCCCCTGCCTCCTCCTCTCAGTGTAATTCATCAATGTCTTTGCAGCGATCAAGGGCTGGAACCCAAAGCGGCGCTCGAGGAGTGGAGGGGCCAAACCCAACACGGCTTATCCAACTTGGACACCAAACAGGAGCAATTGCTACAGCAGCATGGTCAGCTCACTTCCCTCAAGTGGGAATGGCAGGAGAGCTGCTGGCATCACACAGCCAGCCAAGGTTTTTTCCTTCCACTTTTCATTTTCTTTGCCTCTTGATTTAATGTACCTTCGTTTAGTTGCAATTGCCATGAAGAAAAGTCTGTTTTCCCAGACTATCTCTGTCCCCAAAATCTTCTCCTTGTATGAACGATTCCTGGAACAACAGGGCCCTAAAGCACTAAAGTAAAACATCAGGATTTTCCTTAATGGAAACCTGCAATTCCCCACATTTATTCTCTTCCTGCCTTCAAATGCCATTTCAAATCTTTATGCTCCCTCTCTGCCATCAAAGGAAACCTGAACTCCTTTCCATCAGTTATAGGATCACAAGCTGATTGGGGATGGAACACACCTTAAAGTTCATCCAGTCCCAACCCCAGGGACACCTTCCACCAGCCCAGGTTGCTCCAAGCCCTGTCCAACCCAGCCCTGGACACTTCCAGGGATCCAGGGGCAGCTTCTCTGGGCAACCTAATCAACCCAACTATTAATTTACTTCTTTAATTACAGAATTCCTAAGTTCACACAAGGCTAATATTGAACTGCTCCTCCCCAACACTGTCCACACATCCCTGTTCAGGAATTCTGCAGGTTCTAGTTTTCCTCCAGCTCTACCTGGAAATGTTTCCCCACTAAGCCATTTTCCAAATCACTTGGTAGCATTATGCCAGCTTTACCAGGCATAAATCAGTTTACTGCAGTGGAAACCCCATGTGTTAAATTCATCCCAAATGTTACAAATGCTTTACTAGAAACTGAATTTATTGCACCTTTTCACACACCATTCACCAGCTTTAAAGCTACATTTGCAACAATAAATCAGTCAGATTTATCCAGATTATTTTATATTGCCCCATAACCCTTCTGCAACAATTCCTCTTGCTTGCAGTATTTTACCAGGGGCAAAATTACATTTTAGAACCCAGAGTTTCAAACAGGATTCCTGGAAAGACCTGGCAATTACTGGAAAAGGATCTGCTGTGTTCAAACTCTCCTCCACCTCCATTAGGGTGTGTTTTCTTATTTAATAAACTTTCATCAGCTTAACTGAGTGGTTGTTGTGAGCAGAGCCAAGAGCCCCCCCGAAGGCTCTGCAGAGATCTCTCTGCTCACTGGTGCATTACCAGGAGCTGGGGTCAAGCACGTGGCAATGCAAATGAGGAGCATTAGGCACCAACAGCTTAATGAACACGCTGCTCAGATAATGCAAATTACAGGCTGAAAACAACCAGAACAACTTATTGATAAGCACACCGAGGGACAAAAGAAGTGATGGTTCAAAGGGAAAGACACTCCACGTTCTGGTGTGTTTTAAAACCAGTCTGAGAGGTTTGTTTAAAAAGTAATCAAAGCAGAATTTAAAGAGAAAAGGAAAAAATATACAGGCAGACCAAAAAAATAGACATATTCCCTAACAACCAAGTTGCCTCCAGCTCCACCTGCACCTCACCCTGAGGTTTGCCTGTAATTCATAATTAATATAAGTTAATACAAAACAGGCACACCTCAGTGAGACACAACCCTTGAGATGTCACTTCTCCAAAGGCCTCTTTGGAAACAGTAAGGTCAGTGGTGACGAGGCACGTGAAGCAGGAAAAGACTTGAAGCCAAGCAGTATTGGGGAAAACACTGCTGGTGTAATTCAGGAATAAAATAAAAGAGAACTGCAAGCAGAGCCAAAATTTAAATTTGCCATTAAAAGAGTTTCTGTAGAATCCCAACCCAAAAGCCTCTTATCTCCACCTAAGGCATTCATTCCAAATAAACCAGTTCCACGGCAGCCCCTGAATCCTGGGGCTGCAATAAGGAATGCAGGAACAAAATGAAAGGCTGTTTTTATTGATTCCCCTTGTTCCAGCTGAAAGGCAGGCAGTAAATAAAACACAGAGCAGGAGCTGCACTGCTGTTTTTATTTATTTCATTATTGCAGGCTACTCAGGGTGTAAAAGGCCTGCTCACTGCACAGTACTTTTAATTGCCAGGCTCTTCTGGTTGTATCCTGAGGAAAGCCACAGGTGGCAGCTACACTCAAGCAGAAAATGAAAATAAAAATGGAAACTCTGCCCACGTTGTCACCCACTAAAGTCACCCAGTTGTGTTGCAAAGCCCTGCACTCAGAAAAATAATCCATTTTTTGTGAAATGCTCTGGCAATGGGGCTGGGCAGCACGTCCAGTTTGGTTTGCCCCCAGCAGAAAGGTGGCATTTCCCAACAAAGAAATGCTCTGGGAGAAGTGAACCCAATCCAGATCTTACAGTCTGTGGAGGTGGGAGAAAAGCCATTTCATTCCTCCTGAGGATGCCAGTGGTGAGTCAGGATGTGGCACCTCATCAGCACCATGCCAAATGACCTCTTTTACCTGCAGAGCCAACAGTGTTTATTCCTAAATCCAACAGCAATATCAGCCTCCACTCCACTCCAGAAACTGCAGCTGGGACAAGGCAAAGGTGCAGGGAGAAAGTGGGCAGCTCCAAAAACCCATCCTGCTGCTGTTATTCACATGAGAAAGGACAGCAGGGGACACACACTATTCTTTTCCTGCCATTAGAAGTCCTCACCATGGTCAAAGGAAAGAAGAGCTGGAGCATTCCCTGGCCTAGCTCTGAAGAAACAAATCACTGCCTCTCCAGCCTTGTTTTCCTGGGACAAAGACACTCAGACTAAAAGAGAAGGATGTGCCTACATGTAAAACACAGGAGTTCTTCACTCTGCAGCACCAGGATGTGTGAGTTTAAGTGAAGACAAGTCAGAGGGCTCCATCCTGCCTTTTTCCCACTTTCATTCTTCCTTCTTGTTATCCTAACATAGAAAATTCCAGCTGGCAAGAGCACTTATCCTCCCCCTACCTGTGGATCTTCTTACCTGACACAATCCCAACCCCAAGGACCTGAATTGCTGCACCAAGAAATCAAGGCCACAGCAAGGGTGTCATGGTCTATCAGAATTAAAAGAATTTAAAAAAAACCAACCTGGATATATTTTTACAAAGTGGTATTAGTTCATTAAAATTGCAAATCTGAACACATAAGAGTCAGGACATGCAAAGAAAGTAGCCTGAAGAGGCTTTATTTAATTGTATTATGATATGACCTTTAATTACTCGATTCAACAATATTTCTTCCTTCAACTGTCTTTAGCATTTTCTCTCTTAGCTTGTATTAAAAAATGGCAAATATTAAGCTCTCCCTGTGGGTGAGCCCTCTAAGATTGAGTCCAGCTGCTCCCCCAGCAGTGCCAAGGCCACCACTGCCCATGTCCCCAAGTGCCACATCCACAGGGATGGGCACTCCCCCCCTGCCCTGGGCAGCTGTCAATGAAGAAATGGAAGAAATTTTCCCCGCTATCCACCCTGCCCCTCCCCTGGTGTAACCTGAGGCCCTTCCCTCTCCTCCTGTCCCTTGTCCCCTGGGAGCAGAGCCTGACCCACCCCCTGGCTCCAGCAGGGGGGTTGCAGAGAGCCAGAAGGTGCCCCCTGAGCCCCTTTTTCATGTTTCCCCCGAAGTAGAAAACACACACAAATGGGTGCCACATAAAAGGGAACATTACTGTCACAGGCTCAGCGTGGGGAAGATCCATCTCAGGAAAACCCAGAGACTCACTCTATAAAAGAGGCACATAAAGAAAGTGGAAAGAACTAAAGCACATTCCAATTCAAACAGGAGTTTTGTGTGCTCCAGACATTCCTGATTTCTCCAAAGCTTCACAACTTGAGGGATGCTGGAAGCAGGTTCTTTTAGGCAACCTGTGAAGTGCAATTATAGGACAGCAAAGCTGTTCCTCCTGGTATTACAGAGCTGCTGGAGGAACACAGAACATGAACACCTGATATCTGAAGCTTGTCTGTGCTGCTCTGGGTGGATGCAGAATCAGAAAGGGAAAAAAAAGCTGTCACTTAAAATTTTTAACTTCCTACAAATGTAAGCTGTCACAAACTACCTCTGCATTGTGTTTGTACGAGGGGGAAAAGCTGCCACTCTTTCATTAACAATCCTTCCCCTGCATTACTCAGTCACTGCACATTAGAACCAGCAGCTGGAGAGTTTTGAGTGATAATGAAACCTGTAACAAGCCATCTCCAGCCGTCTTTTCCAAACAATAAGGGAATTAAAATTTCAATTTAAATGCAGAGGTTTGAAACACGCTTCAGTGGCAAAATTACTTCAATTAATGTGAGTGGAATACAAAGAGCAGGCTGCAGAAATGGGATGCAGCAAGCAGAAATGATGCCATTACAGTGCTTTGCATCCACCTGAAACGGGAATGCAAAGGGCTCCTTCCAACAGGGCTACAGGGGCAACTTTAATCAGGGCTCTCATTCCAAAGAGAGGGATAAAAACTCCTTTTCAGATCCCTCTGGGCTTTTCCTAAGCCAGGAGCACGAGGAATGAAAGCAAAGGACAGAGAGATCTGTGGCCACTCTCCCTCCCTGAGAGCCCAGCAAGGATTTTCCATAATATTCCCATCATCTCCAAGGGGCAAGGAATTATCCTGCAGCCAGGCAGGGATTGCAGCACCCCAGCCTTGCAGAGCTGTGTTAACAGCACATGGCCAAAGCCAAGGAGCCCACAGTGATTTTTTTTTTTTTGGCCAGGAAAAGGCTCCAAATGCAGTGGAATTACTGTTTCTGTCTACAGCTACATTTGTCCTCAAATGAGAATTGCAAGTGTCAACGAGAGGCTGGAATTGAGTGTTCAGTTCCCACTTGAGCTCTCTCTGCATTCCCTGATATATTAAAAAAGTGCCAGGAACTAACAGCTGCTTTTTCCATCACTATTATTTGATTTATTAGAAAGGGCTCTCTGTTGTGGAAGTGAAAAACAAGCAGGTAAACACCAGAGAACAGCAAAAATCTAAATATCAGAGAGGTCTGTATTGTGTCTCTGTCTGATAGCCAGGGGCAATCTTACCACACATACATATCTGTATGTACAGAACTGTGTATATATATATATATAAAATATGCACACAAAATACTGTAAAACAGCAAGATATCAAACAGACACGTTGAAAATCATCTCTAAAGCATATTATATGGGAAATCCTAAATGTTGCTATTTTCCTTCTTGCACTTCCTATCATATATTTCAAATAGGAAATTGATTATTTTTCTGGAATTTCCTTGAGAAAATAAACTTCTTAATTAAAAAAAAAGGAAAATAAAGGACCACAAAGCAACAAACCCAACCTGAACAAACTGGCAAAGCCCATCAGTAAAAGACAGCACCAATATTTCAATTAACACTGATGTTTACACTGCATATTGTGTTTTTCCCCTACACTGAATGACCTTCATTTGCATCTACTTCTTTATCTCTCCTAATTGAAATTGCCAGGCAAACATCACACACTGATTTTCCCATCCCTGGAAGTGCTTAAGGAAGGTTGGATGGGGTTTGGAGCAAGCTGGGCTTGTGGAAGGTGTTGGGGTTGGAACGGGATGATGTTTAAAGTCCCTTCCAAGCCAAACCATTCCATGATGGTGTGGCAAGAAAGGAGAACACAAAAATAAAGAGAAAAACAAAAGGGAGGTGAGGGCAGAGTGAAACCAGCACCACCCAGAGCTGGTTACCCGTGCCATCACGGCATGGCAGGAGGAGACTGGCATCCAGCTGTGGGAAGGGTTTCACTTTTAGAAAGTCCTGTTTAAGGGAAAATGAGACGAAAGAGGAAATGAAAGGTCAAGGTGACAACACAATTTCCAGTCCTTTATCAAAAAGAAGTGAAGAGGCACAGCCAAGAGAAACACAAAGCTGGAAAAAACAGTGACAAAAGAAGGTACTGAAAAAATGGCCATGTGGCAAACACAAAGAGGGGTGTGAAACACACACACTACTGTTCTCTTCAACTTCAAATCACAGAGTGGCTGAGGATGGAAAGAACCTCTGGAGAACATCTAACCCTGCCCTGCTCAAGCATGGTCACCTAGAGCCAAGCTGGCCCAGCACCACATCCAGTCTTGAAAATCCTCCACAGGTTGAGACTCCACAACCTCTCTGGGCAACCTTTTCCCATCTATATGAGCTGAGGCCTACTGAGAGCTGTTGTCCCAGTCATGCTGAGGTTGGACATTTCTGCTGCTCGGTGAGAATTTATTGTGTTAGTTACTTAGTGAGCTTCTCCCCGAGTTTTTGAGTGTGTGTGTGTATCTGTTTTGTTTTGGTTTCACCCATTTTTGTCCCTCTTCCCTTTCCCTTTTGGGCTTGTTTGGGACTCTTGTTCTGTACATACCTAGCGTTTCATTGTAGATAACTGCAATATATGTGAATATATATATATACACTTTTACTACAATTTTCTTTTTCGGGGTGGGGATGGAATCTGTGTGGCCAAGAGGTGAGTTTAGCAGGGAGCCACCCCAAAGCTCCCCCAGGTGCCACCCCCCTGAGCAGAGTGTGAGGGCTCGGGCCCTGCCCTCCTCACCAGCATGTCGGTGGCGTTGAGGTAGCGCTTGCTGGCCATGCACTGCTCCAGCTTCTGAGGGACCTGCTTGATGTTCTCGATCTCGTCCAGCAGGTTCAGCACGTGCTTGTGCTCGATGCCCTCGATCCACAGCTTGCGCAGCTCGTCCCTCTTGCAGTGCAGCAGCATCTTGCACGACAGCAGGTTCTCCTTCACCTGCAGCAACACAGCAGACACCCCATCAGACCTGCCCAGCCCTTTGCCCCTTGATCAGCCATTCAAACCAAACCCGAGCTGGTCAATCCCTGGTAACTCCTCTGGCTGTAGAATGTGCCAGCTGGAACTTCTTTCCCAGTGAAATGTTTTTAATACAAGTTTTACAGCACCAGTGAAAATGTAACCAAAGCACCACGAGGTGAGCAAACACCAGATCCTCTGGCCTGCACACTTCCCAAAAATCAGTGCAGGGTTGTGGCATTCACCAAGAAGCCAATCTCCAGGGAAAGCCACCACTGATTTTCCTGCTGTAAATATTTTCCATGTGCCTATTAAATGTTTTGGCACATCCCCTGCCTTCTTCAGGTTTGGTGCCTACTCCTTCAAAGGTGACCAGCTGAGAGTACAACCATTTTCCTGATAGTTTGGGCAACACCAATTTTCTTTGGAAGAGACACAATTTCACCAGAACATTCGAGATGGAGTTCAATTCAACATTTCCTTTATTTATCAAGGCCATGACATCACCTGAAGAAACCCCTTGGTGTTTGCCATTCAGTTTGGTTTTGAGCCTCATGCCATCCTCTCCAAGTGGCAAAATCTCTATTATTTCACCCATTCAGGCAATATTAAGAGTTTTAATGCTCCACCCTTTTTGTTCACACTCCCAGCCTGCATTCCCTGCTTTCAGGTTCTCCTGATCTCCTCTGGTAAGGTCAGTGTAACCTCATCATGCAAATCAACAATACATATTAAAATGGGGAAGTAATTAGCAGCACAGCTTCACACATTGCCTTCACACCACTCTTGTTTCTGTGATAAGTTATGAATACTTGGGGCCCAACCTTTTCTCAGGCTGAACTCTCACTGAATTACACATGAAGAGAGACTCTCAGAAGAAGCCCTTCAATTTATTTTTAAATAATGAGCCCTTAAAGCACTCCACAAATCTCACTTCAGCTGCACATTCTGTTACCTTGTTCACCTACAGGCAGTTTTTCAAAAAACACAAGTCTGTAAAACACACTCATGGACCAAAATATGGACAGTGGTAAATAAAAACAGCTCCCTTCAACAGCCTCTGTCCAGAGGCAGGAGAGACTGAGATTTCAATAATGCCCTTCTTAAAGGAGCAACAAGGAAAAATCCTCAGCCAGCAGAAAACCCAGTGTAGGAGTGTCATAAAAGCAGAGGCAAACTAAAACACACAGAGTTCATTTCAGATTTAATCCCCACTCAACACTTTAATTTAAAGTGTTTCACTGACCTGGCACACCATCACCAGTGGACTGCAGTGACAGAGAGCCAAAGTAGGTCAGCACAACAATCATGGGGCCACAAGGAATCTCAAAAGACATTCCTACTCCTGCCCTTGCAAGAAAGATGATCAACTCTATCTCCACTTGGGAGCAGGGGAAGGACTGAAGAGCAAGTCTTTAAGAAAGAACCTTCCCCCTGGCAGCCCAAATTGGTTTTACTTTGTAATTCACTTTTACAGTGGCTACACTTGAAACTACACCTTCCCCAACAGGAATTCACACAAGAATTCACTACAAAAGGCAGACACACAGAGGGATCTGCACTATCTATCCCTTGTACAAGTCCTAACACAAGCGAACACTCATGTGATCATCCACCTTCAAAGAAGAACATCAAAATAGAGTTTGAGTGTAACACAGATTGATGACAAACCAGAGCTGGGGCCTCCTGTGAGATTAGGTCAAAACCACTTCAATACATATTGACCAAAACTAATAAGAAAACTTAAATATCAAAAGGTCCCTCACCCTCACAGTCATCCTTCAAGGTGGGACCAAAAGGTCACACCACTCTCTGTTTGTTTTGACCTCTGCAGAGCCTCCTCCACTGTGTGAAAACAGGCCACTGGCTACAGCTGATTTCAAATTTAGTGCAATTGATCTCTGCTTTCAGAGTGCTGAGCTTCGTCCATAAATCCTACAATGAACCCTTACCCTTGGAAAGCATCAGAATGGTCTCATTTTTTTCCTTGGAAAATGCTAAATGAATTTGAAAAGCCGGAAGGGTCAGGCCGTAGCCCCTGAAGTGCCTCCTGCTCCTTAGGCTGGTTTTAACATGACACTTCCACAGAGGCAGGAAAAACCACACAAATAAATTTGGTGCCTAATTTGCAAAGTTTAGGCAAAGAGAGGAGAGCAAAGAACCGAGCTGGTGCTGCAGGGAGAGAGCAGCTCAGACAAGTCCCCAGCCACGAGTTATTTACTGGCACAGCACTGGAGTGTGAGCACTGAGAACACGGGGCACAGAGTTCAGGCACGTTCACACAACAGAACTGAGCCTGGAAATAGCACCAAAATTCATATGCTGTGAGCGAGAAGAGAGCTGATGAATCACCCAGACTGCTCAGGAGGTGGCTGGAGGCCAACGGATCAAAACATGAACAGATTAGATGGAAAGGTGTGAGCTCGGCAGCCCCGAGGACTTCAAACACCTGAGAGCAACAGGCCCAGACAATAAATGAATGGGGGCACCACAAAGCTTTGCACTTCACATCCACCTCTCAGTTTGCTTTTGAACTGCTGCTGCTCTCAGACACAGAGATCCTGCAGAAAACATGCTGGCACTGACACACAGCCTGGGACAAGGGAGGCAGGACTGGGTGGTCCACTCTGAGTCATGGCACAGTGACTTGTAACCAGGCCTAGCCCAGGATTAGAGTCATGGAATGGGTTGGGAGGGACATTAAAGATCCCCCCCAAGTTCCACCCCCTGCCATGGGCAGGGACACCTCCCAGCGTGCCAGGGTGCTCCAGCCTGGCCTTGGGCACTGCCAGGGATGGATCCAGGGGCAGCCCCAGCTTCTCTGGGCAATC
>JAWWEW010000041.1:1179211-1189526 GCA_035583185.1 Anabacerthia variegaticeps
TGGCTGTTCCTCAGCTGGGTGTTCCCAGGAAGGGTGTTCCCGGGCAGGGTGTTCCCTGTCTGGCTGTTCCTCAGCTGGGTGTTCCTGGGCAGGGTGTTCCTCAGCTGGGTGTTCCCAGGAAGGGTGTTCCCTGTCTGGCTGTTCCTGAGCTGGGTGTTCCCAGGCAGGGTGTTCGCTGTCTGGCTGTTCCTCAGCTGGGTGTGCCCAGGCAGGGTGTTCCCTGTCTGGCTGTTCCTCAGCTGGGTGTGTCCAGGCAGGGTGTTCCTTGTCTGGCTGTTCCTCAGCTGGGTGTTCCCAGGAATGGTGTTCCCAGGCAGGGTGTTCCCTGTCTGGCTGTTCCTGAGCTGGGTGTGCCCAGGCAGGGTGTTCCCGGGTTTGGGTGTTCCCAGTCTGGCTGTGCACAGGCAGGGTGTTCCCACTCTGGGTGTTCCCGAGCTGGGTGTGCCCAGGCAGGGTGTTCCCAAGCAGAGTGTTCCCTATCTGGCTGGTTTTGAGCTGGGTGTTCCCTGTCTGGCTGTTCCTCAGCTGGGTGTTCCCACTCTGGGTGTGCCCAGGCAGGGTGTTCCCAGGAAGGGTGTTCCCGAATTCGGGTGTTCCCACTATGGGTGTTCCCAAGCAGGGTGTTCCCTTTCTGGCTGTTTTTGAGCTGGGTGTTCCCTGTTGGGCTATTCCTCAGCTGGGTGCTCCCAGACAGGGTGTTCCCAGTCTGGGTGTTCCTGAGTCTGGGTGTTTCCAAATCCGGGTGTGCCCAGTCCCAGTGTTCCTGAGTTCAGGTGTTCCCAGCCCAGGTGTTCACAGACTGAGTGTTCCTAGCCCGGGTGTTCCTGAGCAGGGTGCTCCTGACCCAGGTATTACCAGCCTGGGTGTTCCTCACCTGGGTGTTCCCAAGCAGGGTGTTCCTCACCTGGGTGTTCCCGAGTCTGACTGTTCCCAGACAGGGTGTTCCTGACTCTGGCCCTGGTGTGGATCTGTCCTCAGCCCCTCCTGTTTTCAGCCCTTCTCCTGCCCTGAGCCCCTCCCTCACCTCAGTGCCTTCCCCAGAGCCTTGGTTTGGACCTTCCCTCATCCCCTCACCCCTCATGGCCAGAGCCCCTTCCCTCCCTCAGTCCTTCTCCCTTGGTACCTTCCCCCATCCCTCACCCCTCATGGCTAGAGCCCCTTTTCTCTCTTAGTGTTTTCCCTCAGCCCCTTGTTTTGGATCTTCCCTAAGTCATCCTAAGTCCCTCCATACCTGTTTTCAGCTCTTCTCCTGCCCTGAGCCCATCCCTCACCTCAGTGGCTTCCCAAGTGCCTTCTTTTGGACCTTCCCTCAGACCCCTCCAACCCCTTCCCCTTTCCCTCACATCATGGCCAGAGCCACCTCCCCCCCTCAGTCCTTCTCTCCTCAGTATTTTTCCTCAGCCTTCTCCCCGATCCCCTCAGTCCCTCCATACCTGTTTTCAGCTCTTCCCGCTGCCCTTTCCTTCATCCCTCAGTGTTCACCTCCTGCCCTGAGTCCATCCCTCACCAAAATGGTTCCTCCAGAGCCTTGGTTTGGACCTTCCCTCAGGGCCAGAGCCCCTTTTCTCCCTTAAGCCCTTCTCCTCCCAGTCCCTCCATTCCTGTTTTCAGCTCTTCCCACTGCCCCTTCCCTCATCCCTCCGTGTTCACCTCCTGCCCCGAGCCCATCCCTCACCTCAGTGCCTTCCCCAGAGCCTTGGTTTGGACCTTCCCTTCATCCCCTCACCCCTCATGGCCAGAGCCCCTTTTCTCCCTCAGTCCTTCCCCCTCAGTGTTTTCCCTCAGCCCCTTGTTTCGGATCTTCCCTAAGTCATCCTAAGTCCCTCCATTCCTGTTTTCAGCTCTTCTCCTGCCCTAAGCCCATCCCTCACCAAAATGATTCCTCCAGAGCCTTGGTTTGAACCTTCCCTCATCCCCTCACCCTTCAGGGCCAGAGCCCCTTCCCTCCCTCAGCCCTTTTCCCTCAGTGCCTTCCCTCAGCTCCTTGGTTTGGACCCTCCTTCAGCCCCTTCCCTCATCCCCTCACACATCATGGCCAGAGCCCCTTCCCTCCCTCAGTCCTTCCTCCTTGGTGTTTTCCATCAGCTCCTTAGTGTGGATCTTCCCTAAGTCACCCTCAGCCCCTCAGTCCATGTTTTCTGTTCTCACCTTTGTCCCTTCCCTCATCTCAGCCTTCTCCTGCCCCGAGCCCATCCCTCACCTCAGTGGCTTCCCAAGTGCCTTCTTTTGGACCTTCCCTCAGACCCCTCCAACCCCTTCCCCTTTCCCTCACATCATGGCCAGAGCCACCTCCCCCCCTCAGCCCTGTCCCCCTCAGTATTTTCCCTCAGCCCCCTCTCTGATCCCCTCAGCCCCTCTATTCTTGTTTCAGCTCTTCTCCTGCCCTGAGCCCCTCCCTCACCTCAATGGTTCCTTCAGAGCCTTGGTTTGAACCTTCCCTCAGCCTCATGGCCAGAGCCTCTTCCCTCACCTCAGTCCTTCTCCCTTGGTACCTTCCCTCATCCCCTCACCCCTCATGGCCAGAGCCTCTCTTCTCTCTCAGTCCTTCCCCCTCAGTGTTTTCCCTCAGCCCCTTGTTTCGGATCTTCCCTAAGTCACCCTCAGCCCCTCCATACCTGTTTTAGCTCTTCTCCTGCCCCGAGTCCATCCCTCACCAAAATGGTTTCTCCAGAGCCTTGGTCTGGACCTCCCCTCATGGCCAGAGCCTCTTTTCTCCCCTCAGTCCCTTGATTTGGATCTTCCTTCAGCCCCTTCCCCTCATCCCTCATGGCCAGAGCCCCTTCTGTCCCCTCAGTTCTTTCCCCTCAGTGACTTCTCCGAGTCCCCCATAACCCCTTCCCTGATCCCCTCAGGATCAGGGATTTTCTTACTCTTCCCTCAGGGTCTTTTCCCATCTTCCCTTATCCATTCTGGTCCCTTCCTTCATCTTGTCCCACCCCTCCAGCCCTTGGCCCCAGTCCCTCTCCAGCTCTCCTGGAGCCCCTTCAGGCCCTGCCAGGGGCTCTCAGGTGTCCCTGGACCCTTCTCTTCTCCAGCTCAGCCCCCCCAGCTCTCCCAGCCTGGCTCCAGAGCAGAGGGGCTCCAGCCCTGCACCATCTCCAGGGCATCCTCTGGATTTGCCCCACCAGCTCCACATCCTTCTGTAGTTGGGAAGTTCAGAGTTGGACACAGTCCAGTTTAGAGCTCTCCATACAAGCCCCATTGGTGAAAATTTTCTTGGTCAGGCGAACTCTTTAATCTGTCTCCTCCTTCCTAAAGCAATTCCTCTGACTGGGAGAACAGAGGAGACCCCCTGTGCTCCAGATCCTTTCAAGGATGCTCCAAGGGTTGGGATGGGGCTGAGGACTGTAGGGAGGCACTGAGGTGAGGGAGCCACAGAAAAGGGGTGAGGAGCTCAGGGAATAGTGCAGAATGGATAAAGAAAGATGGGAGAAGGACCTGAGGGGATCAGGGAGGGGTTGAGTGTCCCTTTTGATGGTTCTGAGTCGACATATCTTGATATCATCAGACCCTCCATGGAACAGGAAAAGCAGATAACTTTTAGGTTCCACGAGACTCAGCAGCCTCTGAGGACCATCAAAAACACAGCAAATAGTGGATGCTGCAAGAGATTTTGGAACAGGGAGATCTGGGCTTGCCCAACCTCTTGCACAAAAGGTTGTGCAAACACCCCGTGCCCAACGCGGGTCGATGGTTGTGCTGCAGGAATGTGTCTGGCTGTGCCAGGAGATGAGCCCTGGAGGGAAGCCCACCTGGGATTCCAGGTACTTTTGGCAGCAAGATCCACGAGAACGTGAAATCATAAATTGTTGTTGTCCATAATAAATCCAGGGAGAGGCTGGTTCCTGACCCTCGCTGGTGGTTGGGTGTCTCCACACTCAGGTTTAGCTCTGCTGATCCCACCTGGGGTACTTTCATCCCTTAGCAGGACAGATTGGCACACACAGGGAAAAAAGGAGATGGAACAATGACACGACAAAGACACAGCTCATTTATAAGTGACTTATTGCTCAAATGTGCCACTACAGCTATTTGACCTATCCTAAGAATTTGCAATGGCAGCAGCAGAGAGTTCAAAGTTCTACTATTCCAAATAAAACCAGCGGATCCACGGTCAGAACATCCAGGTTTCCCCCTCAAACAGGACAATTCAGTCACTGGCACAAGTATTTCAGTAATGGGAATTATTTATGGTGAAGAAATGTAGGATTTCAGGTGAGAGCTCCTCTCCCAGTGACAAGAAAAGTTCTCAGAAACACAAAGAATTTGCAGGAATTTTGTCATCCCCAATTCCGATGATTGGACTTGATGACCTTAAAGACCTTTTCCAACCTTTATTATTTGATGCAGTTCTGCAGGGGACAGTAACTGGAGCCTCTGGAGGCCAGACCATTTCGAGGTGGAGTTTCTATGCCCCTCTTTGGTGCCTCAGGACGTTTAGGGTGGTGACCTTTGCAAAGCCTGCGAGGAGAGCCCGTGACCTCACTGTGGTGGGGACCTGGTTCCTGGCAAGGCTCTATTTTGGCTTCTTTTGAAAGACTGACTCATAAATCCTGGCGTGCTTGGAAGCCTAAATAAGGAAGTAGCCGTTTGAAGTTCAATTTCCTCTTTTATCCAGAGTAAAATGTGAATGGTGCCGACAGATGCCGTCAATCACCCCGTGAAAAGAAAAGAGTTGCAATAAAACGAGTCAAAGGGGAGGTGGAAGAAGTGGGAATGACAGGGACAACAGGCAAGGATAAAGCAAATCATTAGGTTTGACCTCATTGTTGACTCTTTGGGACAGGTCAGGAGGCCCAGATGCTGCTTAAAGTGAACAAACACAGCTTGAAGAGATGGATAGGGCCTGGAGGATCCCTCCCCTTTCCCTGCCCTATGGGTTATGGGGTGAAAGAGGACACAACATGGACAGGATCCCTGGAGGCTCCCTGCCCTTTCCCTGCCCTATGGGTTATGGGGTGAAAGAGGACACAGAAACATGGGGAAATTGGTTTTCTCCCATTTCCTTAAAATCATAGAGTCATGGTGATATGAGGTATCAATAAGGAACTAACACTAAGAGGGTTAATAGGAATAATGGTAGGGACTTTTTGCTAAAGTCACAAAGACTGTGTGGTTGAGGCCATAAATGGCTACAAATATGGAAACAAATGGTTTCTATCAGTACCTGGCCTTGAGGCTCCTTGAGTAGAATGGACACCATATGAAACTAAGATAAATCAGGAAATGTGTCAAGAAAATAAGATAATTATAGAAGTTTGCTCATTAGGCCAGTTCAAGTTGCCAACAAAACTGGTTTAAGTTACTTTTTGAGCCAAAGCTGAAAAGGACACAGCGAGGAAGACCCACGATCTTCATCTCCAAGACCCTCAAAGACTCCTGCCCAGGAAAAATGGAAACCAATGTGCAAACTGAGATGGGAGGAGCACAGGGTGGGGAAAATGGAAATTACTTCTCAGGACTGATTAGAATAAACCTGCCTTTTCTAAGAAAACAATGCATATGTGTAAGGAAATATTGAATATACATGTTGTAACTGTGTTTAAACAGGCCTGTGAGCACAGACAGGGGTGCATGTCTTTGGTGGGCTGATCCCCCATGCACCCAGTGCTCAATAAATGTACCTTCTCTACAACCACCTGGCTGTGGAGGCTTTTTCCCCATATCAGCATCACCCTCTCCAGGGCTGCAAAACCACAGATTGTTTTCCACCACCTCGCTGGACAACATCAAACCAACCCTCTCCCAATTCCCTGTTTGTAAATGAAGGATAACAACACCTCTCCAGTGCAGTCCTTTGAGAGCTTGTGCTACAAACACCACACCAAGACCCAGGGCTGTCGTTGAGAGGCAGGAATTCCTCAGCAAGGGCAGGAACAGCCATGATTTGCATCCCTCTGTAGCTGCTGGGTGTTTTCTCCCCCAGGTTCACTCCACCGCGTCAAAGACACTGCTCCTGGCTGCTCTTCTGGAGGTGCTTCTCCAGCCCAAAGCTGCATGTTAATGATTTGATTGCATGGAAATCGCTGGAATCTGCAGGTGAGTCAAGAGCATCCATTTAGATGAGCTGGATTTGAAACACAAGGTAATTGGAAGTGTGGTATTCCCAGGGCTTGTTTACAAGGGGAATATTTCCACAGTAGCTGTTGTGGAAGAGGCTCTGTTTATGACAATAAACCCCTGCCTTTGTGATCATTAGCAGAATGGCAGAACAAGAGCATGGGCACTTTAATTCTGAAATAAAAGAGACTTCATTCCTGTGTTTACAGACCAGGATAATTACTCCACAGTGCTTTTTGTGGGGTGTGTTCCTGTAGAGCTGCTCTGCTGCATTTCCCCAGTGCAGGGCACTCAGCTCTACAACTTGCTATTCAGATATGCCAAAAAAAAAAAGCTCATTTGTGCTGATTTTGTGAGGTTTGCCAATGCCTTTGCCCGAGGATGGTGATTTGAATGGCAAGAGGTTTCTGCACTGGCTGGAAGGAGTTTTTCCTCAAACCGCCGACTTGCCAATATTGTTTTTTGTTAATTGGCAATTCCTATTGACTGCCCTGGACCAGCAGGGCCTGGAGATTGCAGCGGGGATGAAATCAATGTGTCCCACCTTTTCATTCCTGACAGCTACAATAATCACCTCATTTAGGAGGAACTTCATCAGGACAAACAACAGCAAAGCTGTAACCTTGCTGACTTTCAAGGCTGGGCTTTAATTGCTAAACCACCGTCTGCTTTCATTGACAAGCCCTTTCCCTTCACTCCCAGCCCAAGCAGAGCTACAGGTGGGAATTTATGTTTGCTTTAAAGGGAAAAATTCAATGTAGTCTGGGCTGATGCAGCACATGAATGCTGAGATCTTTCTTGATTAATAATATATGATACAAGGAGGCTGAAGGGTTATGAGAACATCATTTTCTCCTTACACAGCTTGCAGGAAAGGATCTCAGCCTGAAAACTGATGGATTGGAAAGCAGGGGGCAGGAATGTATTTTTATTTTTCACCTCTCTTTCTCATAGTGTTTTAGTACTCTGAGGTACATCCAGTAAAATGGGTGGTTCCTTGTCAACCCCTTTCCTGAGGTAGTTTTTTTACCTGCAACCCCTTTCCACAATTTATCCCCTGGTATTTTCTGAGTGTAACTTGGGAATTCCTAAACCCAACAGATTTACCAATGCTCAGGGCTGGTGTACACACAGGTCTCTCCACTACAGGTTTAACATTTTCAAAAATACCACAAGTGCTTTGCTATTTCATTTCAAACATTAGCAGAAATGTCAGAGGAGAGGGTTCAGCTCACACCCATCTCTTACAGGTGTAATTGCCTCGTCTGTAATGCTTTTATATTGCTACTAATGAAATTACCTTTGACTTCCATCAGTGGAAATGGGAGCAGAGTGAAGGCCAGAGTTTCCATCTAAGACTGTAGGAGGAACTCTGCCTGCATAAAGAGAGCCTAATGCTGTTGGTATCTATCAGTCAGCTCAATAAAATATATTACCCTCCTTACAGAGCTTGTCACCCCCCCATCAGCTGAATTAAACTGGAATTCTGGGCAAAGAATCAGATCCAAACCGTCCTCTTCTTGCATTAGACTTAATTCTGGCTTTCTTATGAAGCATTAACAGACCTTGCCAAACTGCCTGAAAAAGAACCAAATAAAAGTGTGTTGAAACATCAGGATCTGGTCCTGTAATTACTCACTCCTCTGGATGACCCTCCTATTCCTATTTACCATCACATGAGGGTGAACTAAACCTTGTTTAAGGTGTTTTTTTGGGTGTCCTGCCTGACAACAATCAGTATCTCCCCCTAGCACGTAGCTGCCATCAATTCTCTCTGTCTCTGTGAATAAGAAGTAAGAAACTCCTGGGGCAGGAGAAGAACTTGCCTCAATGCTGGGAATCAAGGCAGAGATATGATTCAAATGCCTTCTTATTGTTTTCTGCCTCCTGACATTTCCCAAGTTGTGCTGAGTGCTGCTGCTGCTGCTGCTGCAGGAGAAATAATAACTGAGATTGAGTTAAGTGGAAAAGTACTGCTGCTTTTCCAATGTCAAAGCCACAGAATCTATGGAAATGGAATCCCTGAAGGAAATCAGAGCTGAAGTGTGAGGTGTTTCTTTTCAAAATGCTGCGAAAGTGGATGAGCCGTTCTCCTTCTGTCAACTATCAAAACCCCATGTTATTTGATTTATTTTCCCCCTTTGCTTTCCTCATCCTTGCTGAGGGAATGCTGTTTCACAGCTGGGCAATCCCTGGCAAAGCAGGGAGGTGAGACTGACCCAGCCAGTTTGTTGGTAGCTGGGTCAGATCTTGGAGGTCTTTTCCAACCTAAATAATTCCATTATTCTATTCAGGTCAGAAAAAGGGATGGAAAACCTGTAATGATCCCATGGAATAATCTTTCGGCATGGCTTGTTTTGTTACTTGACTGATTCCATGGAAAACAGTACATTTCCAGGTGGTGGAGCAACTTCCCAATCTAGTTATGCCTTAACACAGTTTCCTGAGCCCCAGAGCACCTTCCAGGAGCTCCAACAGCCTCCTCAGCAAAGCCTGGGTATATTTTTCCACGAGACTTTTGTCCAAAAAGAGAATTTTCTGTATTTCTACAATACATGTAGGGGAAATATCTTTTTTTTCATCATTTTTGAGTCTTGCAGATGCACCAAACCTTGGGCTCAGGAAGCCTCAATGTGCCTCACCAATGGTGCCTTCCATCTGATGGCTCAAACTTCCCTTTGGATGTCCCACATCCAAGTGTCCAGAGGGATCTTCCAGATCCTCAGGTGAAAGGCTGCTGGTTGAAGTTAAAATCTTTAAATCTTGTGCTCCTTTGGAACCCTGGGGAACCTCCGGTGGAAAAGAGACTTCAAAAACAACCCTCCCATGTTTAATTAGGGGTGGTTTTCCCCAGACTTTCTGTAAGGAGTTCTTAGATCCCATTTTATTTTAACCCTATTTATTATTTATCTTATTTTAATCCCATTCTTATTTTAACCCAGATCCATTTAGTTCCCCGTGTTATGACTTGTGGATTTGCTGGGCATCAACTCTTGCCTCAGGTGATACCTGAGCCTGTAAGTTCCTACAGTTTGGGGAAAAAGGGGTGGCTGGATAGAGAAGGAAGTCCCAGAAGTCCTGCTGGCACTGAGGGGGAGGTGGAACCACTTGGCTCATCCATTCCAACCAATTCAGGTGAGGCAGTGGATGCCTCAACCCTCAGATCAGAGCTCCACCTTCTTAACCCACAGGCAGCTGAGCATGACATATGTTGGAGATAAGACCCCATAAACTCCAGTGCTCCTGGAAATATTTCATCCTACTGAAGTCAGCTTTGGATATTTTCTGGTTTGTGTAACCAGGAGCTTCAGGCAAGAGAAACAACAAGAGCTTGAACTGAACTAAGTAAAACTCCCAGTCTTGGCAACGTGCTCGTGTATTTTCACAGGAGGCAGGAGTGGCATCAATCCTTCTGAAATGAGACATCAGCCATCCCATTTCAAGGCTTCGCTGGCAGAAAATGGGGCATCAGATTCAGCAGCTGCTCAACAGCCCTTTTGGCCTCCAGATTAATTTACTAGGAGGTGATAGAAGAAGGGATAATATAATAGTTGTGATTCTACAGAGCTTTTGACAAAGTGAGTCTATCACTGGCAAACACCAACGACTCCATTTTACAGGACAATCTATGACCAGGGATGCTGAAATCAAACATGGAACAACAAGCCCCTCTTCCCTTACGATCTCCAAGAGGAGAAGGAGCTGGCATGGTCTGTACTCAGTCTGCAGCTCAGCACAGACAGGTTGAAGGATATTCCAAGGACCAGTTGACTGGTTGGGCTCTTCTCCCTGGGAACAAGGACAGGACAAGAGGAAATGGCATCAAGCTGTGCCAGGGCAGGGGCAGGTTGGACACGAAGAGGAATTTCTCCCTGGAAAGGGTGGTCAGGCTTTGGAAGGGGCTGCTCAGGGAGGTTTGGAGGTGCCCAAGGAAGGACTGGCCATGACACACTCGGTGCTCAAGGTGGGCATTGGGCACGGGGTGGGCTCTGTGGGCTGGGAGGGCTTTTCCAGCCCGAATGATTTTGTGATTCTGTGACCTTACAGGATCAAAGGAACCTCTGAGAGGGCTTTCCACACTGCATGTTAGAAATCTCAGCTTCTGTTTGAGCAACACTGATCACTGTTTAACCAACATATTCTTGCATTTTCAGTAAGACCAAACACCTCCCAGTGTGCCAGGGAGCTCCAGCCTGGCCTTGGGCACTGCCAGGGATGGATCCAGGGGCAGCCCCAGCTTCTCTGGGCAATCCAG
>JAWWEW010000041.1:1192309-1202770 GCA_035583185.1 Anabacerthia variegaticeps
GGGGCTCTCAGGTGTCCCTGGAGCCTTCTCTTCTCCAGCTCAGCCCCCCCAGCTCTCCCAGCCTGGCTCCAGAGCAGAGGGGCTCCAGCCTTGCAGCATCTCCGGGGCCTCCTCTGGATTTGCTTCAATAGGTTACATCTTCCCTGTTTTGGGGGTGCCAGAACCTGGATATGTGATAAGAACAAATATACATTCTGAAATTCTCATTATTAGTAGCAAGATTCCCCCCTGACTCGCTGTGGGACACCATTCCAGGAGCAGACTGAGCCCACCACAACATGGAATATCCAAGCCAGTCATGGACTGTGGATTTGGGCAGGTGGGAAGGAGTGTTGAAAACTGCAGGACAACGACCAGCCTTGTTGTGTGCTTTTCTCAATGATGTAGAAAAGAAGAAGAGGGCATAAACCACACTTTCATTTTTCCAAGGGAAGAAGCAATAAGTGCATAGCCCTGGGTTATGAACATCTTGATCACTCAGTCACAGCCTCGGCCACTGGCTGCAGTCATTACAAGCTCAGTAAATTCTGGAACCTTTAAAAAAATGCTGCAGCCTTTTCAGCATGAAACCATTTGTCTGGAGTGCTTTTAGTTCAGAGGATGCAGAAGTTGCTGGAATGTGATGGCAGGAAGAGCCACGGGGGTACAAATATTCCTCAGTGTATTTGTGCCTTCAGTCCTTACAAAGACAACCCTCCCCTGCTGCCATGGAGGGAGAAAGGGGCTGGAATATCCATGAGCATTTTATACCCACCACAGCTGGAACTATAAATCAACCTGCTGCAGCAGGAAAACCAAATCCAGAGGGTTTTTCCCATTGTTTGGCTTCACTCTTTGCCTGGCTTTCCATTCTGCCCCCAGGTGCTCAGCTCTCCTTTGGGGGTGGCCCAGGGATTAGAGGGCTCATCCCTGCCCTGCCTTGAGTGGTGCTTCAAACCCCTTCCCTCCTGGGAACCACCCAAACCCACACTGAACTCTGGAAGGGCTCAGGAGAGGGGAATCATTTTCTTGAATTGCAAAACCCAGCCAAGATGTCAAAATGAGAAAAACGAGTTATTTAAAAACTAAAAAAAAAAAAAAAAAATCAAGATGTGGCATGCAAAATTCCAGTATTCCAAACTCGTACAGGTATCAAAGGAAAAGAGGGAAAATTCAGGCTGAGAAGGAGGGATGTAGAAAACCTTGGTTAGGAAAGTGGCACTGGGGGCCTGAGGAAGGAGGGAGAACGTTGTCAGAGCTTTGAGTGCAACACCAAGAACCTGACTGCCAAAATACAAACAGGTGAGATTATAACAGAATAAAACCCATGCGTGGAATGATGTTCTGGGGATTATTTTACTGCAAGATTGTTTCTGCTTGAAAATCCTCCATGCAAAGAAGGCTTTTGGCAACTTGAATCCGGATTGGGCTTCACAAAACAACACTAATCCTCAGCAATTACAAAGAGTCTTCAGGCTGACCTTCTCCTGCCACATGGAAACAGGCAGGAGGAAGGGACAGGGGTTTGGGATGTGTCTCCAAGGCTTGCAGGAGAGTGAGAACATTTGTGCTGCCCTCAGGGAGTGACTGGACACCATGTAGAGAGGAGAGTTTTGGTGTTGGGGGGCAGAGAAGGGGGGCAGCATCCACAGGGGGATGCTCAGGGCCAGCTGCAAACCCTGCCTGAGACAGAGCAGAAATGCTGGGGTGTTGAGCTCACAGGATGCCCCTAATTAGTGCTGGTGGTAATTGGCTTTAGGGGTTAAACCAGGAGCATTTCAGCTTGGTTTCTTTGACGGTCTTTAGTCAAGTGACACCAACAATCAGCTGGCAGAAGGCAGTGGGGTCCTCAGCTGGAGGTGTCCATGTGTGGCTGCACCACAGAGGACAGACTGACCCTTGTGAGGCCCTGCAACAAAGGGCCAGCAGCTTCTTTGGAGAAGAGGTGGGTCCCCAAAAACACCTGGATCAGGAAGTCAAGTCCTTGGCAGATTTTATAAGGAATGATTGTGATGTGTGGGAAAAACTCAGCCTGGATTCTGGCAGTGGTGCATGCATCACTCCTGGCTGTGTTGAGGCAAGGAGCCCTCCAGGAGAATTAATCCTGCTCTTTTAGGCTTGGCTTAGCCTTCCTTAGCCTTCCCAGCACTGGCCAAATACCAAGGGGGCAGGAAAGGGGCTCTGTGGGGCAGGAGGAGGCCAAGTGGCAGAGATTTCATAGGACAGGTGGAGTCATTTAGGAGCATCTCCAATGCTGGTCAAGTGGCCATGGTCCTCTCCCACCTTCCTTCTTACCCACTCCCAGATCACTCCCTAACAATTCAACAGATTCCTGTTTGCCTCAGTGCAGAAGATGAGCAGCTGATATTTCCCCAAAGCATCTGCCCAGCTACTGATAGCATTCAGGTCCCAAAAATGACTTGGGCCAAAAGAGAGAATTCAGGATGATATTGAGATATCACATCCCGAGGTAGTGGCCAACTCCAGCAGCAGTAAATCCCATTTGCTGTCCCATCCCACAGTGCAGGATCCTGCTCCAGGGGGATGGAAGCTCAGTACCAACACACCACTCACTTCTGCCAGAGGAGGAAAGTGTTTTCCTGCTGAGAATAATGAATGGCTTGAGCCAAACCCTGGCCAGATGGTCCCAATCAGTGGTTATTTATACCCAGACCTGAGAGAGTAGGTCAGGCAAACCCCCTGACCCTCATATTGTCTGTTGCAAAATAATCAATTTACAAGGCCAGGAAGAGTGACCTGTTAGCCCTGTTTGTTGATCCAAGACATTATGGCTCAATAGCTTTAATTATTAAAGCCAGAACAGACAACCATTGATCCTCCCACTTAGTGCCAGCTCTCCAGCCTCAGAGCCAGGGGTTTAGAGCCAGGGAGTTTGCAGGGAAAAGGAGAGAACCAACCACTTGGAATGGCTGAGCCACTGGATCACCCAGATTTTGGACCGTGGTATTGAAAGCCTGGCTTCCTTCAGTCCATCCAGGCCACCTCTCAGAGCACTCGAGTGATGACCCTTCCCTGAAAACACAAATCCCCACTTTTCAGCTTAACAAGGCATTGAAAAAGTCATTTACAGAGTTGACCCAGATCATCTTTTCTCTCCAACAGTTCAAAAAGCAATCGGTGTAAGGGACATTAATCAAGTCGGCGCCAAGAGGTAATTGCAGACAGTAATTACTCAGCTTTTATAGAGCTGGAAATGTAATAAGGATTTTAAGAAAGTAATAAGGGAAGCTTTCTGCAGAGAGATCCCCTGGTGCCCAGAGTTTAGCTAAGGGCCTCTCTCTTGGCAAATGCATTGCTGTGGAGTTATTACCTCACTGTCTTGCTGGGACATCTCTCCTGAGCCCCTGTAAGTGGGATGGGCTTTGCTGGATCTCAGAGCAGCATCTGCATCCCGAGGAGCCCTGGGGGATTGGCACATCTAAGGCAGCAACGATGCAGGAAACACAAAACACACATCCCCTTTTTCCCAGCTCCTGGATTCCCTGCTCCAGCCTGGAAGATTTCTGTCAGTCTCCCAGTTTTCCTTTCTGCTTTGGGAACCACGACAAAAAGGGATCTGATTGCATTTCCCAAAGGTACATTCAGCTCACAGGGCATTCTCAGGCTTTGGGGCCAAAAGTGGAGGGGAATTTTCCCAGCAGGCCATTTCCCCCTCCTTCAATCAGCAGACCCTACACCAGAAAGCAAAACTCAGATGGAACAGCAGATTATCTTCATTAAGGCCTGAAGACATTTGACAAAAGTTCCTCCTTTATTAAAGCAGAGTACCCTGAGTTCAGTGAGATGCTGGAATATTGGGGAGAAATTCTTCCCTGGGAGGGTGGGCAGGCCCTGGCACAGGTTGCCCAGAGAAGCTGTGGTTGCCCCTGGATCCCTGGAAGTGTCCAAGGCCAGGTTGGAGCGACCTGGGACAGTGGAAAGTGTCCCTGCCCATGGCTGGGACTGAGATTGGATGATCTCTAAGGTCCCTGCCCACCCAAGATATCCCTGCATTCCATGATTTTTGTGAGACCAGTGCATGAGAGCTGTGCTGAACATGCTGGGCTCCTTTACTATTTCCTTACAGAGCCCACGGTGTCAGGGGTGGGCTGTGACAAGGAGAGAGGCACTGCCCTGGACAGCGCCTTCAAGAAGTCCTGACTTGTCCCTTGAGACACTGATGGGGACCATAAACTGTTTGAGGCAAGAGGCAAAGCTGGTTTGGGTTTGCACAAGGGTGCTGACAGTGCATGATCTACAGCTAATGGGTGTGGGTAGGGGAAGGTGTGATGCTCCAGTCCCTCATCATTCTTTATGTTCCTCTGTGTGATTCCCAAGCATGCAGCTGAAAATGCCTTCACCCACTGTCTCCTCATACACGGGATCCAGGTCCTCCCTTGCACAACAGCATCCAAAATTTTTCTACCCCATCTGACATTAAGGCTCGACACTACCCTGCTCCTTTGCAAGTGTTTTGGTGTGAGTTCCACCTCCATCTGCATTGCAGCGTTCTGGAATGGGAGGACACATTCCATCAGGCCAGCAGGGAGCTGGAAGAGGGAGCCCAAGGCACAGAATTATTTGGGGTATGATTGGTACTGGCTCTCCCCCAAGGGCACACAGCTCATTCCTAGCAAAGCACTTCTGTCCTCCAGGCTTTAGTGGCTTTCTGGCTCAGATCTCTGATGAAACTTCATTTCATGGCACGTCTATTCTCAGTATCTTCTCCCAAACTAGGACCTCTTCCCTCTGGAGGGAGAAACCTCCCATACCCTTTGTTGGGATGGGATCCACCCAGATTGCTTCTTTAACAGCTCTGCCTCAACCTGTTCCCTTGCCCTGCATCCAGCAAAGTCCTCTGGAGCTCCAGGAAGAGGAAAACTTGGTTGGAATTCATCTCCCATGGTTCTAGATGTGAAGCTTCCCAGCATTTGCTGCATCACGTGACCCCTCTCTGCATTCACTTGTTCGTCTCATTAGTTTTGATTAAAGTTTGGTGGGGGATTGTAAGACCTTCCAGTGACCCATTCTGGTATATGCTGGAAATTTATTCAGGTCAATTAGACATCTGCCAGCTTCAGATTCAAAGGCCATGACATATGTTTGCTCAACAGGTTCCAGCAGCAAGGAGAAATTGAATTTGCATCTGGAGCAAGGTGCCCCAACAGTGTATCAATATCGGTTTTTAATGAGCTCTGCTGGCATGAAAACGGGCAAATTTATGCTAAAATGTCAACAAGTGCCAGTCAAAGAAATCTCTGTATCATGCCTGAATGCAAAGGCACAGGGGGATGCCGTGAGTCATTCTCAGCAGCTTGTTGACTCCAACAATCACATCAACTTGCATCTGGCTACGCTTGCCCAAGATAAAAGGCCCTTCCAGCTGCTCTGTCGATACTCTTCATGCACTTTAGAGGGAACTTCTTGAGCTTTAAGAGACCAATTTCCCCCATATACAGCATATCCATTATCCCTCTGTCCTCAGCACTGGTGAAGCCACACCTAGAATGCTGGGGGCAGTTTTGGGGAGACCCTGAGGGGCTGGAGCGTGGGCAGGGAAGGGAAGGGAGCTGGGAAGGGGCTGGAGCAGCAGGAGGGGCTGAGGGAGCTGGGGGGGCTGAGCCTGGAGAAAAGGAGGCTCAGGGGGGACCTTGTGGCTCTCTGGGACAGGAGGGGGAGCCAGGGGGGTTGGTCTCTTCTCCCAAGGAACAGGGACAGCACAAGAGGGAATGGCCTCCAATTGCCCCAGGATGGGTTTGGGTTGGACATTGTGGGAAATTCCTTCTCTGAAAGGGTGGTCCATCCCTGGCACAGGTTGCCCAGGGCAGTGGTGGAGTCCCCATCCCTGGAAGTGTTCAAAAACACAAGCAGATGTGGCACTTTGCAATATGGTTTATTGGTCATGGGGGCATTTGGTCAAAGGCTGGACTTGATGGTCTCGGAGGTCTTTTCCACCTTTAATGGTTCTGTGCTTCTATGGCTTTCCAAGTTCAAGCCACAGCGGGGTGGCAGAGCCAGGAAGAGAATGCAGAATTCCAGAGTGTCCCATGACACCAGACTAACAAGGACTCTCCCATTTACTGACATGGGTAAAGTAAGAGCAAACATACACAGTCTGCAGCTACTCATGTTAAAATGTAAAAATACATAATGGATGAACCCATCTCCCTGGAAAACACATGGCCTGTTCATTCAGAGAATCCCAGAATGTTTGGGGTTGGAAAGGACCTTAAAGATCACCTCATTCCAAGCCCTGCCACGGGCAGGGACACCTCCCACCAGCCCAGGTTGCTCAGACACTGGACACTCACGATAATGGACAGATGCCACTCATTTATTTGAATGTTTCCAGTATTTCTAATTTCTTTGGTGTAAAAAGCAGCTTCCTCCCCAGTTTAGCTGAGTAGCTCTTCTTCACCGGTCGTCCCAAATGGACAGTATTGTACACATTTTACATAATTAGCTAATTTAAGCAGCTAATTTAACATTAATAGCAAATCTGTGAGTTGAACGCCAGCAAATGAACTCATTAAAGAGAAAAGAACGAGTGCTTTCTCCTTTCTTGTTCTTTTTTTTCCTCCCCTTTAGTTTTGCACTCTTAGCAAGATGCTCTGGGGAAATCAGGATTTCAGGGAAATTCGGATGATCAAATAAATAGGGCTTTATTGATGAATTAAAAAGGATGCATCAGAATGTCAAAAAGCTTTTTCAAGAAGAGTCCAACCTCGTGTGTCCTGTTTAGGAAGGACTCAAGGCTTTTAATTAATTCTCCTTTGTGCTATGAGGTCTCACGGTCTCCTTGAGTGCTGCACTCCCAGAGTTGCTTCCCCAGCCCTGAAGCTCCTTGTGAACACTGATTATTTGGGGACTTCAGCACCCATTATTGTGACCAAGGACACGGGGATGTGATTGTCCCCTCAGCCACACTTCCAACACTCCTTCATGACTTCACATCCTGGGGTTGGATGGGATGATATCCTGAGGTCTCTTCCCACCTCGACCATTCTGTGACACCTCTGGGTGCCTTTGTGTTACCTCCAGGTACAATTTCTGCTCCTGAGCTGTAAATGTAAGTAACATGTAAGTAAATGTGCAGAAGGTTTAGGGGGCAGGGGTTTAGTTTGGATGCTGGGAAAAGGTTCTCCAGGGAAAAGGGTGGTCAGGCATGGAACAGGCTGCCCAGAGTCACCACAGAATACAGAATCACAGAATGGGTTGGCTTGGAAAGGACCTTAAAGATCATTTTATTTTGACCAGCTGCCATGGACAGGGAGACCTTCCACTCTCCAACCTGGCCTTGGACACTCCCAGGGATCCAGAGGCAGCCACAGCTTCTCTGCCCAACCTGTGCCAGGGCCTGCCCACCCTCACAGGGAAGAATTTTGTGCTAATATCCAATCTAAACCTGCTTTCTGCCAGTTTGAAGCCATTCCCCTCCAGGCCCTTGTCCGAAGTCTCTCTCCATCTTTCCTCTTGGCATCCAGCAGGAAGTGACACCTGGAAGTGGCATCACACTTTGCTCCTCTCTAAAGCTGACTCAGATCATACCCTGCTACTTCAGCTGGTGATTCCTCCCCTGTTTGACTAGACTGGAATATCCTTGCACAACTTTGAAGCCACATTAGTCCTTGATTCAGTGTGTGTGTGTGTGTGTATGAATAATAGATTTTCTGGGCTAAAACTATCAAAGCTCTGGCAGCAGCTGCTCTGGTCCCTTGGGCAAATATCCTAGAAAGGAGCTGCAGCCTCAGAGCAGATTTGCATGTTTGATGCATCACTGTGTCTCAGTTTAAGAGGAGACAATCTGGTGGGTCTTAGCTCAGTGCCTCTGGAAGCTCAGACACTGGACTGCAGCACAGTAGCAAGTAGGGGGGTATTTTGTTGAGACATGGAGACATTCTCCCTCCCAGGAGAGCAATTTGTATCTTGATTAATCTAAAAGTTTGGGGGTTTTACACTGAGGGGTGCAGGGGGATTTTTTTAAGGAGCGTGGCTAACAGCAAAGAGGAAAGGAAGGGATGTGCTGGAATGGCTTTCATCCTGGAAAATCAGCTCTGCTGTAGGCAAGTGCTGTGCCTCAGTGGAGCAGAGACAATTTCAGGTAATTAATGTTCTTCCTTTACCAGCACTGGGAGAATCAGGGACTTCAGCAGCAGATTTATACAACTTCATGTCAAAGCTTGAAGCAGCTGTGGAAAGGGGCTGATCCATGAGGGGAAGTTCAGACTCTCCCCACAGGAGCCAAGCCCCGAGTCAAGGGTGCTGGGCTGGAGCTGGTGAGGTTTAAGCCATTTTCTTCCACGAGTAGTCAGTTGTTCCAGCCATTTGTCTTGTCTGGACTCAGACACCTTCCTAAAAAACCCTTGTTTGGCAAATAGATGCAGTAAATCCCTCCCACACCCCAAGAGTGGGGAGGGAAAGCAGCTTTCCAGCTCCCCAAATACTCACCTCCCCTTGCTGACAGCAGTGCAGGTGACAGATTTTAACATCTCTCTGTTCAGCCTGACCAGCCAAGTTTCATCTTGGAGGTTGGAAAGAACTACCACAAGTCAAGCTGGGGTAGATCCACTCGTGGAAACGAAACCAAATGTTAAGAAGTCCCTATGAAGAGGATTTGCATAAGGATTTAGATTGGCTATCAAGATTTTGATCACAGAATCCTCTTTCACCCAGCCTGTCCCACCAGTCCAGCACTGTCTTGTCACCACAACTCACTCTGGGTGTCTTCCATGGGATTTGCTTTCAGCACAGCCCACCCAGCCCCTCTCCATGCTCTGATCTGAGTGTGTGACAGACTCACCCCTGCACCTTTCCCCTTGTCCTTTGTGCTGTCCCTCCATGCAAAGCCCTTGGCCTTGCCAAGTCCCTGGTCCTACAGAGGAATATCCTGCTGGAAGTGCAGGAAAAGGCAGAAAACATTAACACTGTGGTTTCCCATGTTCTAATGTCAACAATGTCACTCCCAGAGTCTAATATAAGGAATTTAATTCCTGTCTGTCCTTCATTTGATTGTGGAGGATTAGAGTGAGAAGATTTTATCTTCCTCTTTATCCTTAAGAGGACAAAAGGAAAACATTTACTTTTGTGGCTCGTTTTCCATTAGGTGGAAGACCTGTGAAGGTGCCCGTGGATATTCCAAGGTGACTCCTCTACTCTTAAAGCACCCTTGGATGTGAGAAACCTCCTCCTCCTTGGGTCTGTGGCTCCACTTCAGCTCATCTGACCTTTGGATTTGCAGCTCGATGGGTTAAATCCATGTCACACCCTGTGGGGTTGTGAGGTCACCCAGACAGGAGCACCGAGATTGTCCCTTCTGCTTTTCATGCCTCAAGAGCTCACCATTCCCATAAAAAGCACTTTGCACTCACTTCTCTGAGGGAGCACAGAGAGCATTTTGCTCTCAAGGGGCACAGGAGGTGGTTTGGCATGAGTTAAAACCCTCCAGGAAGCAGCAGGATGAACCAAAGGACTCTTCTATGCCCCCCTACCCTCAGTTTGCAAACCCATCTCTGGGGGCAGCCAACAACCCCCAAACAAACCCCAAACACCCTCCAAACAAAAGGCTGATTTAATTTAAACCCGATTTGCACTCTGACTACGAGCCCTTTGATTTTGTACCGTTGTGCAGGAGCACAAAACCCAAAAAGAGCATCTCGCCCCGATTGCCATCTGAGTCCCGGCTTGCTGGGGTCTGTCACACCAGCTGAATTCAGCAACTCCTCTGGCACGGGAGCTCCTCTGTGATATTAAACTTCCCTGGCGGAATTTCCCCTCCCTCCTTCCTTCCCTCCTTGGGCATATGCTCAGCACATGGGCCCCAGGCTTGCAGGATGATTTTGCCATCTATAAAAGGCACGCTGACTTCTCATCAATAAGATGCACGTTGCTGTTTGACAAGAACAATGTGCTCAAAGAACAGGCTCGCCAGAGCTTCTATCAATCAAGCACTCTGTGGAAAATCAAAAATGACAATGAAACCTACGGCATTAAATAACCCACGGTGCTGGAGATTAATCAGGAATCCGGGGTGCTTGAAAAACAAATGTGTTTTTAATAAATTGGATTTGAGTATCACTTACAAGGCCTGCACTGCCAGCTGAATGGAGGGTTTGATTTGCTCTGATCAGCTCCAGGGGAGCCGTGCCTGTCTGCATCCAAGGCATTGATGTCACCACAGCCTGCTGGGCTTGGTGACATTTCAGCGATGTGGGCACTCTTCTTTTTAATACATATAGAACAAATTGTATTAAAGAAGCCCCAACTCAAGTCTCTGATGCTGCCCCTGACTATCCCCAAATAATCCAAGGGTTAATAAGAAACCCTGAAAGGAATACACTTCCCGACATGAAATGATTCACCCCTGGAGGAAATGATGAAAGGGAATGAAGAGCATGTGACATAAATGGGAGAGGGACTGGGGCCAAGGCCTGGAGGGCCAGGACACAGGGAATGGCTTCCCAGGGCCAGAGGGCAGGGCTGGCT
>JAWWEW010000041.1:1236358-1249293 GCA_035583185.1 Anabacerthia variegaticeps
GCCTTGGCCCCAGTCCCTCTCCAGCTCTCCTGGAGCCCCTTCAGGCCCTGCCAGGGGCTCTCAGGTCTCCCTGGACCCTTCTCTTCTCCAGCATGAACATTCCCAGCTCTCCCAGCCTGGCTTCTCAAAGCTCCTCAGTGTTTCAGTTTCCTTTTGCTGCTCAGAGGCTCTGAGGTCTGTAGAGGAAGTAAATACATCCAATATACGTACTATAATGTGCCAGAAAAGTACTTTTGTCACAAGGAACTTTTGGAAATCCTGCAGCTGAGGAATTTCTCCATGTAAGACCACGTGCAGCTCATCCCTGGGGTGAGAAGAACTTGTCCTTTATTGCTGCTCTCAGAGAGCCCTGATAGTTCCTTCTGGTTCTGCACACAAAGGTTTTTAATTTCTGATCATTTAATGCTCTCAGGCAAACAGGTGACAGTAATATAAGATATGTTTATATGTTCCATTTACTCTGAAACCTGGCACAGGTTGGGCAGAGAAGCTGGGGCTGCCCCTGGATCCATCCCTGGCAGTGTCCAAGGCCAGGCTGGAGCACCTTGGGACACTGGGAGGTGTCCCTGCCCATGGAAGGGGTTGGAATGGGATGGTCTTTAAGGTCCCTTCCAACCCAAACCGTTGTGGGATTCTGTGCTACGAGTTGCAAACCAAAAGCTTTGATGTTATTAATTCTTTTCCCTTTGTTCATTTTATCCATGGGCTTCCATCATCTGAAACTGGGCATTGCTCTCTCATATTCTGCTTAATCTGGGCCACCCTTTTTGAGTGTGTGTGTCAAAATCACATTAACTTGGTTTCCGCTCCCTGTGCTGTGACCGCTTGTGTTGCATGAGTCCTTTGAGGGCTTCCCCAGGATTTATTCCTCCTGGGGGATAAATGCTGTGGGATTTGTGTCCAGACAACTGAGAAAGTCCAAAAGGCTGATGAATTACAAAGCAACAAATCCCAGGGTGTCGTTCCCTCGATCCCATATTTTGGCACACCGTTTTCCACTGTGAGATCCACAGTCGTGTTCAGTGGAGCTCCACGCCAATGAGAGCAGTTTCTCTTCCATTGGGACTATAGTTTTAGCAGCTGCCATGCCTTATATTTTTACCCCAAGCTTTGCTGCATGGCTGTGGGAGGTGGGGCTGAGGGGGGAGCAGCCTCCTGACTGTGCCCTGTGTTGCAGCTCTCTGACAGCCTCATCGATCGGATGAAGGAGCCCTCCTCGCCCGCTGGGAGACAGCCCCGCTCCTCAGGTGCCCCTTTGCTCCTGCTTTTGGGCCTTGCATGGGAGGGGGGACAGCAAATGTGCCCTTCAGGGCTTTGCAGGGAACTCAGTACCCTGTGGGAGAGAGGATTTTGTTTTTATATTAACTTTTTGGCTCCTCTTTATAAGTATTGTGGTGGTTTTTAGATGAGTTGAGTTCTGCCTTGTTTTCTCGTGACTTGGAAGTGTCAAGCACAGCTGTTCATTGCACTTGGTTTGCCACAGTGTTATGAATTGTTAAAGGCTTAAAAAAAACCCCCCAAAACACCACAGAACAAGCAAATACCCAAATAGGTCTGGAGTGCTGAAGTGAAAATTCTTACTTAATCAACACTGAGTTTTGTTCTGGTGGGGTTGGGTTGAAATACACTCAAGCAAACATTAAAAGAAGAATATGCTGTTTTCCTGTCGTGGAATGGTAGAAATAAGTGATACACAGCTCACACACATTGATGGCTTTCTTAACTTCTTACATTTCATTGCTGAGGCCTGTTCTGATGCATCAAACAGGCTGTTCCAGCAGCCACTGCTGTAATTTAAAATCCTTCAGCACGCTGATCACAGCTCAGCTGCTGAAGGAGTGGAAATGAAGGGCAGAGACTGGAGCCTGTGATTTGAGGAACCTGTAAAGTCCAAGTAAGGCTCTTATCAGTGCTCCAGAAATATTCATGATAGCACAATTCCCTAAGGGCTTTTTGCCTTGATACTTGAAAAAAAATCCCAGCAAACTCAGCACTGATTAAAGGCAAGTCCTGTGGCAGCTTTGCAACAGAACTGGAGGAAACAGAATGAGCATCTTCCTTTCTTCTGAAGCATCAAGTTGGTTTCCTGTTGCCTGATTGAAGGTGTCTGTGGTGAGGTGTCTGTCTCAGGGAATCCCAGGATGGCTTGGGTTGGGAGGGACTTCAAAGATCATCTCACTCCAAGGCCCTGCCATGGGCAGGGAATCTCTTTTGAATGCATTTAAATAGCCCCTTTCTCCTTGTCCACCTGTATTTTACTGTGGGGATAAATTATTCTAGGGAAAGGATTTAGATAAAATAAGACTTGTGCATCCTGCCTGCTTTCATTGGGGTGTTTGCTGCCCTTTCAGCCCTAAATAATCTTGGGTAGAAGCTCCTGGGATTTTTGGGGTCTGGAGGCTGTGATAGCCCAGGAATTCTTTGCTGATTCCCAGCCTGTGCCAAGGCCTCCCCCTTCCCAACATCCCATCTGAGCCTTCCCTTTGCTTCTCATTGGGGGTGGGAAATAGTGCTTTTGATTTTTCATTCTTTTGGCTGGTTTTTATTTATCCTGTGATTCTAAGAATTGGCCATTCTCAAGCTTGCAAAACCTTGTGAGTAGTTTTGCTTTAAGAACTAGGGGTTTTGGTGCCGTGCTTTTATATTCCAGACAAATAGCACTTTACAAAAATCAAAAATAAAAAAAGATGTCTAGAGGGAGAAACATTAGAGCTATTAAACCCAGCCCTTTCTTCAAGTCAAGTCTTTGATAGCTCTTGGTGGAGGAATAATGGATTAGGTTACATGAAAGAATGTGTATCTTGTTACTTGCCAATAATGATGAATTTATTGACTTGAGTTTGGGGTCAGAAAATGAAATTACATCCACTTACACAGAAATCTGACATCTAAATACAACATCCTCAAGCCTCTGAGCTTGCCTGGATCACTTTCTGAGTGATATTAAATGCACTAAAATATTTAACAAGTGTAAAATCTTTCAAGCTTGTGTTTAATTCCTAAAGCAATATTGATGGAATGTAATTTGGTCAGACAATGGAAGGGTTTTTTTGTGTGTGTCTGTGTATTACACCTAAAGCTTCAGTCAGGGCAGACAATGGGAATATTGAATGGGAATATTTGATTCATTTTTACTTAGGGGATATTGCAAAAGGTAATGGTTTATTATGGGCAAAAAAACCCAGGAGGAAATGCTTAAATTATCCAGAGTCTCTGCCCCTCAGACAGACTTTTTCCCCCTTTTGCAGCAACATTTACCTTGAGGACACAGAGCATTGTCCTCCCTTTTCTTTTTTTAACTCTATTTGTTATTTTTTTGTGTCCTGATGAGAACAGATCACTCAAGGACTGTACCACAGAGCTCTCTGTGGTGGAGGTGTGGAGTCCAGTGCTCAGTGCTGGTGCCTCCTCAGGACCTGGGTGACACCTGGTGTGTTTGCATGGGTTGAGTTTGGGGCATTGATGGCTTTTTTGGGGTGGATACTTTTCTTTTGGTGGCTTTGCAGTGGTCCAGGGGGTCTTGGCTCAGTCAAAAACGTAGAAAGAAGGATTGTTGGGATGTCCGGGAACGAGGATTTGAAGAATTAGGTTCTAAGTGGAAAAACAACCAGGATTTAACTTTAGGAGAGCAAAGCTCACCTTCTGGAGAGAGCAGGTTGGTGGGGTCACCCAGGAGGCAGCTCTGAGGGACACACTCAGGGAAGGGGTGAAGTCCTGAAGGACAAACCTCTTCCAGGTGCAGGAACAGTCCATTCCAGTCCTGAGGAACATCAGTAGATACACTGGGAGGCTGGACTGGTTGAACTGGGAGCTGCCAGCAGAGCTTTGGGGTAACAATGAGGCCAGCATGAGATGGAAGCCCAAAGACACTGGAAAATGAGTGGATTTGGGGGTCAGGAGAAGGCCCTGGTGTCATTCACCTCAACTTCAGCAGGGTGTTCCAGTGTCTCCCCAACATCCTTGGATCCAGGTTAGGATAACTGGAGGACAACTGGGATCAAAAACCTGGTTGGATGTGCAGGGTCAGCGTGGTGGCCACTGGGTCAGACTCTCCTGGGAGGCTGCTGGAATGGGATCCTGCAGGAATTTGTGCTGTTTCCCAGCTTTACCCATGTCCTGGAGCAGGAGGGGGAGTAGAGGCACTTCATGCAGATGCCCACAAATTTTGGGGGACAGTAGGAGGGCAGGGCTGTTGTCCAGAGGGACCTGGGCTGGCTGGAGGAAGAAGCAGAGAAGGCTTTGAGGAAGCCCAGTGGCAGCTCTCCCAAACCTGGGGGGGTCCCTGAGAACCTGAATCTTCATGATTATGTGAGGGCAGGAGGTGGTGGGTGTTGGAACAGGAGCGTGGCAATGTCATGGTGAGACCAGTCAGGCCTTGGAAGAGGTTTCCCAGTCTCCATCCTTGGAGACCTTCAAGGTGGGAGTGCATAATTTGGGCTGATCTCAAGGCTGACCCTGCTTGGAGCAGAAGGGTTGGCCAAAGAACTTCCTGTGGCCCCTTCCAACCTGAAGGATCCCGTGATTTGGGGCTGAAAAGAAGTTTGTTCAGGGCATTTTGGATCCTTTTAAGGTGAGAAGGGAGCTCTGTGACCACCTGGCCTGTCCCTTGCCATGTGGCTGAGAACTTCAGCACCAGAGGCACTGCCCTTGTTCCTTGTTTTTTTGGGAAGATGTTTTTTTTACTGGAATTTGAAGAGTTTGCAGCATGTCCTGCTGAGCTCAGTAATGGTGGACAGGCATGGAAAAAGAAGGGACACTGGGAGAGCTGCTCATAAATGTTGTTGGAGACTCTGCAGTGTGGCTTGGAACTTGGAATTAGTTTGTGTTTCCAGTTTTTTTGAGTATCTGGAAGTTTGTACAGAGTTTGCCTGAATTTCTGCCAGCTAAGCAAGAATCCTCTACAAATAAATCCTGTCAGTTCTTTGCCCTTTTCTCTATTAGTTGCTCATCCACCTTTTGTTGCAACAACTTTTTTCCCCCTCTGTGTGAACCAAAAAATGAAGTAACCTCACATTTGTGATTTTAGTTTGTGGAAATCCCTTTATTTTTAGGAAAAAAAAAGAAACACCAGGTTTAGCAGTGCTGTGGTTGATTCCCTTTGCTGTGGGACACCTGTAAAAAAGCTCAGCCCCTGAGATGGATTTACCCCCTTCCTTCCTGCAACAGGATCTCTGCTTTTGGTGGTTTTCGTTTGCTCTGCTCTGGGTATCCTCATTAAAGGGTTTTAAACTTAATAAATCAGGTAGCAGCCCTCAGACTGAGCTGGTCTTGAGGCCACTGGTAATCTGAAAGGCCACAACTTTCTTGTTATAGAATAATATTAATAATAATAATAGCACATTGTCACTTTGTTGTCACAGAGTTCCTTGGAGATAACCTTTATTTGCAGCGATGTGTATTGATCCTGTTTGGGTTCTGGATTCACTATTGCTGGAGATATTTTATTATCAAAAGGTGAAAGAGCGGGTAACTCACTGAAGATGCCAAACTCCTGTTTATCCAGCTCCAAAGCACCATTGTGAGTCTTTACTGGAATACTCTCTTTGAGGTGTCACCTCTGGGTCCCCTGCTTTAATTGCATTTTCAGTGCTCAGACTTCCCTGGAATGAGGCATTTCAAACTAAAGGTAATACAAGACTGAGAGGCAAAAGATGTTGAAACTCTCCATGCAAATACCATGTTTTTATTTTACAATCTGATTTTACAGCTGCTCTCATGTAATGGTCTCCTGTCTCATCATGCCTGGTATTATTTTACCAGTGCCCAGTGATCTAAACCATCCAGAAACACCCTGCAAGAACAGCTGAAATGTGTAACTTAAATATATTTAAATATACTCCAAGAAATGACATTTGTGTTCATGTTAGCCAGGAGTTTGGCATGATATCCATTTAGTTTGTTTGATTAAAGAAGTTTTTTTACTATGAGGGTGGGCAGGGGCTGGGCTGGATTGCCCAGAGAAGCTGGGGCTGCCCCTGGATCCATCCCTGGCAGTGCCCAAGGCCAGGCTGGAGCACCCTGGGATGGTGGGAGGGGTTGGGGTTGGAATTGGATGGGCTTTGAGGTCCTTCCAACCCAACCATTCTGTGTTTCTGTGATTGGGCAGTTGAAAACACAACCCAAATGGAGCAAATCTCTGTCCCTTCCTCTCTCCCTTGGTTTCTCTCCTTGTAATTAAATAATCCTGTTCCACTCTCTCTGAGAAAAGTGGCCCAAGTGTGGGAGGTATTTAGGGCTGGAATTGTAAGAAGCGATTCCCACCCCTCTCCTTCTGCTCCTGCTGTTGCTTTATTTGTTGTTTTCACTGTTTTGAAGGAACTAAAGAAATGAATTCTGAGGTTTCCAAGGGTTCTCCAAATGCAGGAATTCAGGTTTCTGAGAACCTGGGGGATTGAGGGGTTTTATCCCTCCATGAGAGTCAGGGACAAAGCCAGTCCAGTGAGTATTGTCAGATATCAGGGGGACATTTAATTGATTTAAGGGGTTCTCATTTTACAACTGATGGAGACCTTGGGACATTCCAAGTGAAATGTAAAGGAAGAGCTGTGGATGTGTCAGGCTTTGTCCTCTCACCACATCTCAGGCAGGTTCATTGCAGTGACAGTCACCTGCTCCTTAACAAGCACATCCCAAGGATTTCCTTGTGGTTAAAGAGTCAGACCCACCTCCCCTTCGATGTGGGGGCACAGGATTTGGGCATAGGAAAGCATAATCTGCCAGGATTTAGCAGGAAAATCATGGTGGTGGCTTGGGGTGTGCTTCTTGTCTTCATTTCTCAAAAGCTCAACCCAGGAACCAGGGCAAATAAAAACACAGAGGGAAAACTAACCTGGGAAAAAGGCTGGAGCCCTTTGCAAAAATGGGGTTTAAGGATTAAATCTTTGTGCATGGGATTGGTACCATCAGTTCTGAGCACAGAATTGTTTCCTCAGTCTTACCTAGGCTGAGCTGGCTGAAAATGCAGCCACTTTATCCAGGGTTTATAAGCCAGACTCTGTGGTGGGTTTTTTGGCTTTTGGGTTTTTTTTAACATGTTAAAATGAATTAAAACCCTCTCTGGCAACACTTTGGCGTTTTTTTTATTTAATTTTTTCATAGTTTTGGTGACATTATCCCTTAGAAATGAGAATTTGATGGGAGAAGATGCCTGGTTTGGCGACGTGTGTTCTTGCAGGATAGTGTGAGCCCCAGGAGAAACCCTATTTCTCCTTTGTCCTTCACAGACCTTGCTGGGGATTACAGGTCAAAAAGACCAGATAGCTGTCCGAGATAAAGGGCTTTACAATGTAAGGGATTGTTGGAATAGAAGTCATTTGGAGCAGTTTGAATGATTTCTTTGGTTTTTATCTGAAGGAGGAAAATCAACAGCATCGATATTTTTAATGAAAGGAGCCCAATGACCAAATTAGAGCTGTTTGATTTCACCAGTGTTAGCCTTGATAGCCCCATGCAAGGAAATTGTCATTCTGCTGTGTAGAATCCTCCCTGGTTTTGTAGTACAACAGATACTCTTATCCAAATTTATCTTGAAGTGGCAGGGGGAGTTTAAATGCCTTTTTCCCTTTGCATTATTGAAAAATACCACTTATTCGATGCGGAGACCTCCAAGTAAAAAACCTTTTTGCTTTTAATAGTAAATGCTGCTTTTCCTCCCATCACAACTTATTTACCAGGCAGAGCATCTTGAGTGTGATCTAAAAGAACACTTTCAATGGGTGATTTATCACATTAAGATGAGAAGAGCAGCTTTGTTTTATTCTTTCATCTTCAGGCTGCAGCCAAGTGTTACTAAAGCTCTTCATCACTTGTCAGCCGAGGCAGGTTAAGTGGATTTTGTGTTTTTTGGTTAAACAGGAGGTACTACTTTAGACACTCCTTTTCCTCCAGGGAATGGGATGGACTTTTTCCTTCTGCTCCCTGTTTTCTGTGTGTGCTGAACTCCTTGACTTGCAGTGACCTCATGGTAAAATCTATCACTAAAGTTTTGGGAGACTCCAGGCTGAAAATCAGAGTTTTGGATGCTCAGACCTTTTGATTGAAATCTAAATTTCAAAAGTAGGGAAAGGACATTTCTTCCCCCTTTTTTTTTTGGTGAGGTTTGTTGTGTCCCTCTGGCAAGGCTTCCCAGAGCTCGTTTATGTGATTCTCATTTTTAGCCTCATTAACCATGTTTGATTTCACCTACAAAACAAGAATCTCATCCAAGCTACTCCTTGAGAATTCAGTAAAGGCAGTGGCTGTCTGGAAGAGCGACTTTGGGGCTCATCAGAAACCTGAGGAAACTGGAATTTTTGGCAAAGCATCACTCTGGGCCTCAGTCAAAACTGAGTTTCTGGGCCAGGCTGTGGAACTCCCAGTCTGCTCTCCTTGTGCTCTGTGCTTTGCAGAGGAAAAGAGAATTTTACACGAGGGAAAAGTGACTTTCTCCTGTATTCCTGAATTAACTGGGTTTCCTATTTCACCTCTTCCCCACTGGAACAGCCTCTTGCTTTTTCCCTGCACTTTTTATTCAATTCCTGAATCCACTTCCTGGTCCTTGAGATGCTTTTCCATTTGCTGCTTGGTGACTACTCCAGGTGGTTTATTCCTGGAGTGGAATTGAATCTATTAATTGGCAATAATTCTCCCCACTCCCTCCATGTGTACTAGGTGGATTTCTAACTACTTGTAGCACTAAAACCCTACCAGTTGTAGAGATGGTGTAAGTCTTTCATCAGCTGAGAGACCACTCACTTGAAGTTATTTTTATTAGCACATCTCATTAAAAATGTAGGGGCTGGATTAATGTTTTAAATATTTCAGTGTTTCTGTGTAGTTTCTGCATAATGAAAACAGTGGTGATCATCACCGTTTTGCATTGTTGCCTCCCTGGTTTCAGTTCTGATTAAAAGCAGCAATACAGGGCCACGTTTCTAAGCTGTGTGCTCAAAATTAAACATAAAGCTGCTTTGCTGGAGCTGGGGAAAGGCATGTGGTGATGCCTGAAGTCACCCCCACTTTCTTTGGGAGGAACAAATCCTCCTGCCTGGGCAGGGAGTGACTTTTGTGGTGCATAATTTGACTTTTGTGGTGCATAATTTGACTTTTGTGGTGCATAATTTGCCATGTGGCTGTTCCTGCCCTGACTTCTTGGCTCCTGCTGTGAGTGCCCCACAAAATGTGTCCCTTTGTCACTAAATCCACGCTCAGATTATTCTCCAAAACAACGTATGGGATGTCAGAAACTGGGAATGTCCTCAAGGCACGAGGAAATCCCTGGAGATGCTGCTGTGCTTCCCTGTGGAGGTGATTCCCAGGGTATAAATGTTGTTTAAATCCTTTTCCTCACACCTTCTGCCAGTTTTCATCCCAGAATATCCGCATTTTGGGATTGCTGTTTTCCCTGCACTGATGGGGGGGTTTGTAGCAGCCTGTTGTTACAACCTGAATGAATGGGCAGGAGATGAGGTGGGAGAGCAGCTGGGAAATATTTATCTTATTTAAAAACCCCTTATTTCTGGCTGCTGCTTTCTCTGTTCCTCCTTTGAGGTGAAGTATTGCTCTCAGACTCTGTGCAGAGTATCAGTGCCCATCTTACTGATAAATGAAATTATCCTTTGATACGGAGATTGTGGCCTTTTATTCCCGAATTTTCAGCTTTGACTGGAAAATTGCTAATCCCTTTAAAACTCAGTGCTTGGTTGTCACGGTGTAGGAGTTGGATTAGTCTTTCCATGCAACTCCAACCACTGGGCCATCTGTTTAATGGGCTCAGCAGGTATTTATTTAGGTATTGATTAGTGTTATCTTGGGCTGAAACACTTTGCTTTCATTAACCTTCACCTTTAAAGTCACCCTTTCCCTGCTTGCTTTTTTCACAGTGTCACTCCTTTAGGGGCTTTTGTGTAATTCCTTTTTCTCTGCCTCCTTTCCCAGAATAACTCTTGACTTTGTTAATCAGTTTTAGCCAGTCATGGGTAGGTAATTAATGTATTGGCACGTTCTCTGAAATCTTGCCAGCGAGTTGGTGACAAAGGCACTGTTACAGTCACTGACCAGGGGTTGTTTTCCTGTTGCTGAACTGCTTTGCAAAGGGGAAATGACCTCTCCTGTATCCTACAGTGGGTCTTGCAGCTTCATTTATTTGACTATTCGGAGTTTTGTTGCACTCCCAGGGCTTTGTTCAGAGGGATGTGCTCAGGAAAGCTCCTTAGGGGATGTGGGTTAGAAAAACCCTCACAAGGGTTAGAAAAGCCTCTCCTGCAATACCTTTCCCATCATTATTGCCCAGGTGCTTTTTCCATCATCCTGGGCTTTTCTTGGTTTGCTTGTAGATTTGCCTCTCTGAATGCCACGTGCTTCCCCTTCCACCTCAGCAGAGCTTTGTTGTTTTTTTGATATTTTGCTTTATTCTCCTTGCTGGATTTCTCCACCGGTCACGTCGGCTGGATGAGACCCTTAAAATCCTGGAATTACAGGCTGGTTGGAGTGTTGGGCCTGAGCAACAGTGGTGGGGCAATCTTTGCATTTAGTGGTGACTTCTAAATGTAGAAGTGGTGATATTTTAATTAATAAACCCTTTTCCTTGGCTGTTCTGTGTAGGGATACATAATGATGTCGTGTCCTCTGTAGTGGTGGAAGGAGTTTGTTTGAAATACATCTGGTGAGAGAATTTAGAAACGATTTTGTCTGAGGAGATGAAAAGGATCCCAGTAAATTTCCCTGTCCTGTCAGATAAAATAGCTTTACAATAAACTTATGAACCATAAAGATCAGGAACTGGACAACTTCAGTTGTCCTGAAAGGACACCACACGTTTAATCCTCTTGAAAGGAGAAACATAAAATCCTTCTTATCATTGCTTACAATGTGATTATTTTTTTGAATGTGGAATTACAGAATCCTGATGCTTTTATCCATTGTGTTGAGCAAGAAAAGCCTTGCAGTGTCTGTGGAGCAGGGATTGCTCACCCAGCTGAAATAGCAATTCTCAGCTGTTGTGTTCAATCTGAGGCTTGTAAAGGTGTGTGATACTTCTGCTTCATTATTTCTATTAATTATGTCACATTAACGGGATGGGAAAGTGACTTATGGCTAAACAGCTGCTGAAATAAAGTAGAAATTATGATTATTTCATCCCTCTACACTTATACTATGGAAGTGGGGGAGAAGAGGGGGTTATTAAGAAGCTTTTGTGGAAATAATTCACTGCCTTCTGAGGCCGTGGAGAACAATTGAAAAAGTTACATTAGGATTTCCCATTGTTTATTCCACACAATTCGTAGGAATTCTTAGGGAAAGTAAAAACTCAGTGAATTTTTGTTAACTGGCTTTTTTTAACTCAGTCCCCTTGTTGGTGGGAAATGACTGATTTATTGGCTGTCACATATTTCAAGATTTGTTGCCCATATTTCACGTTTCTTCTCTTGACCTTCCCTGTGTCTGTCACCTGATACATGGAATTTAAATCCTCTGTGACAGGATGTTCCTCTTGTGTCCAGATTGTGTATTTTTGGTAGTGAACTTCAAGGTGCAAACCTCAGAAATGAGTTATTCTGGTTAAATATCCCTGTTAGGCCCAGGCAGGTACAACCTGATTCAAAGAATCCTAATCCTCTGCCTTGGTTTTTCCAGCCTCCCCTTCCAAAAAATCTCTTGGGATTTCCTGCTGAAGCTCCCACATTAATGGGATGTTGAAAGGAAAATGTTCCCACTGTAATGGGAACTCACTTTGGTTTGGTACCCTCTTGTTTCTGATTTAAATGAGTATAAATTGATCAATACCCACATTTGCATGGGAAAATGTGCCTTGGAAACTCAAATATGCAACAGTTTTAAATTATGCACACTTAATTGTACTGGGTTTGTATTTAATTATCCTACGAGCTCGTTAAAGGATTGCTGCACATTACCAATATTTAACAGTTAATACACATTTCTCTCCTTGGGGAGGTGGTTTGTGTTTGTAGTGAATTCAGGATTGGAGCAAGTGCCTGGAATTGGAGATTTCAGGGGCAGTTTTTTAGTGGTTTTGGGGGTTTTTTAGTGCTGATGGAATGAAGGGATGGTCCATTATGTTTTCATGGAATGCAAGGATAATTTGGACCATTATAGGGTTAAAGAGTGTTTGAAAGCCACTAAACTTTAAAAACAATTATATGCCAGCAATACTGGTGCACTAAGAGTTAGATTTCCTTGTTTCCTCTCCTTATCCCAGCAAATCCAGGCTCTTGGAAAACTAATAATTGAGGAAGGAAGAGTAGATTGAATGTGGTCATTGACTCCCCACCCCATCTGGGCACAAGAAATAAGCTTTCATTGACATGGAAACCATACTTGGATCTCAAAACTGGGAATCTTCTGCTTTTCTTTAGTGTGCAGTGAATATTTAAGTGGCTTTATTAGGAATTTATGGTCTGAGGAGCCCAGGGTGAGAGTTCCTCGATGCCCAAAGCACACTCGGGTGTGTAATTAATTAATTGCTGCAATGAGTTTTGTGCTGATTGGAGTTCCCTGGTTGAGAGCTCAGAGCTGGAGCTCCTGGGTGTGCCTGGGGAGCTGCGATGGACCATCTCCCATGGATTTACCAGGACATCTCAACCTGGACAGCAAGGAACCCAGTTCAGATTTATCTCCATGCTTGAGAGGACTCGGGGAATGTCAGGAAAGGTAACTGTGTTTTCTGGTTGTTTAATTGAATAAGAAATACATATTGTTTTCCTGGTCTAGTGGAAATTACTGCGTGTTACCTGAGTGCCTGTCATTTATCTGCTTGGCTGCTCTTTCTAAATTAAATTAAGCATTTGATGATTTGTCTTTGCTGTTTAACTTCAGTGCCTGCTGTTCGTTGCATCACAGAATCAGGGAATGGGTTGGGTGGGAAGGGACCTTAAAGACCATCCAGGGACATCTCCCAGTGTGCCAGGGTGCTCCAGCCTGGCCTTGGGCACTGCCAG
>JAWWEW010000041.1:1294267-1306645 GCA_035583185.1 Anabacerthia variegaticeps
CCTTCTCCTTCTCCTTCTCCTTCTCCTTCTCCTTCTCCTTCTCCTTCTCCTTCTCCTTCTCCTTCTCCTTCTTTTCTTCTTCTTCTGGATGGACTTCGAGCATTTCATTCTTCTATTATTGTTGTTGTTGTTGTTAGTATAATAATAATAATAAATAATAATAATAAAGTATTTTTTAATATTCTATTAACTGTTTTATTCCTTCCAGTTGTGGCAACAATTCAAAGTGAGATGCAGGACCAGTTTTTGGAATAGTCAGTGCCCTGAAATGTTAAACCCACTAAATGTCACGTCAGCAAATGCACCTGACAGGGGTGGCAGAGTATGGAGAAGGAATGTTAGATCAGTCCCTCTCTTAATATATTTCCTGCCTCCAATTAGTTCATTATATTCATCACTTTGAAGGTTTGTTTAGGTGCCCAAATTGCTGGCACGCTCAGATAAATACCAGCTCAACTGGGCAGGGCTTTAAAACACTAGATCAATTATTTTCAGTATGTCCTTTACAAAACTCAAGTGTTTGTTTTCCTTCCTGCCTTGGATTAAATCTGCTTTCCCCATCCACCTCAAATATTTTCTGTGCTTAGAATATCATTTATTTCTGGTAGAATTGCCTTAAACCCTGCCCTGATGTGAAATGACTCCCAGGCTCTGCAGTGAATGAGCAGAGAAACAGAAGTCGGGCCCAGAAATGCAATGACACGTGTTATAGGATGAGATGAAAGGAAGATGCTCCCAATAATCAATGAATGAATCAATGCCAGCCCTTTCAGAGCAGGAATTCTCTTGTGGGTTTGTTTGTGAAGAAGTTGCTGAATCTTTCTAATGCTGACAGACCAGCATTGTGATTTGGTAATTGAAATAGAAATTAAATCCCTGTGTTCCTGCACGTGCTGCTTCCTGCTCTTTCCCCCCACTTTGCCAAGGCTTTGCTGCATCTCATTTTGGGTTTGGTCATTTCAACTATTACAGGAATGATGTGATATTAATTTATCACTCAGGGTTTTCACACTTTGTGCAACTATGAACTATGAACTGTCCTATTATTTCCAGGAATGGAGTTTTCAAAGTGCTGAAAGGAATGAAATACTGATTTCTTAATTGGGATAAAGCTGATATATGTGACACACCAATTAGCTGTAAATATTTGCTTTACCACGTGCATTTTCTGTGTCTCTTGATGATGTTTTGAGCAAGTTGTGGCATTCCCAGAACTGGCCAACATGATATTTCCTTGGAAGTGCTGGCCTTAAATCCCTGACTCTTCCACTGCTAAGGCATGAAAAATCACCTTGTTCTTGACTTACAACTTCTCTCTTAAGTTATCTGCTATTTCCATTTGTTTATCAATGGGAAAATAGGAAATGGAATGTTTTACTATCCTATTAATAGAATAGGAATGGGAAAATCTCCTTTTGGGAGTAATGATGGACAGTGGAGCTGCATAATTTGGAACAGAATCAATGAGCTTTGGTGATTTGTTCATTAAGAAGTAGAAGAATTCAAGATGTAATCCCCAAAAATGCAGCTCAAATACCTTTAAGACAACAGCTTCTCTCTGCTTTTTAAGTGGTGCCTCCCTGAACATCCCAAAATATTCAGCTTTAAGTGCATCTCTCCAACTGAGAAACACCTGATGTGGTTACAAGTGACTCTGTTGTGTATCTTAAGCAAAAATCAATAACTTGAATAGCTGAGCAACAAGAAATATTTGCTATTCCAAAGTGGATTTACCCTCTTGAGCATCCTCAGGGCTTGCCTTTAGTGGGAATTGCTTCCCAGGAGAACAATTCCAGTGACAGGACTGGGGTTGGAAGGAAACCTTATCAGGGTTTGCTCATTTGATGCAAGGAGTGGGGTGTTCACAGGTGGAAAATGAGGGGCTGGGGCTGGGAAAGCTCAGAGAGACTGAGGATACAGTGAATTCTCAGCGTGATTTTCGAGTGGGCTCTGGTGAGATGTGCAATATTCAGTGCTTGTATTAAAGCAGCACCTCTAAGAATTATCTCACTGTTTCTATTCACCCCATTGAATCTACAGCTTACAAGGCTTTGGAAATGAGAAGGATATATAAAATAATATATATAATAATACAACATCAAAGTGCTGACAAACGGTGCTGGATTCCTGAGGAGACTCTGGGATGGAAGGCTGAGATTCCCAAATTTCCTTGAATATTTGGCAGTGGAGGGGCAGGTTTCTTATCCCTGACTTGGTTTGGCATTTCAGGGCTGAACTTCTGGAAGACTTACAATTCTTTTCATGTTTTCTTTTAAAATACCCCAAATATCGGCTCGCAGGTGCTCAGTAATGATTTCTGTTTCTGTTGTTTAATGGAGGAATTTCAAAATGCTCCTGTAAAACCGTCACGAGAGAATTCCAGTGACGAGGAGATAATTCTGAACACCCTAAAAATAAAAGGGGCAGAAGTGTTTGTGACTTCCAACAGTGGTGTAACAACAAAGATGGGAGGAGAACAGAGCCCTGAATCTCTTTCCTGGCAGTTTTCACCTTGAATTTTACAGGATAATAATCCTCCTGCTCTGGTTTTATGGAGAGAAACCCACTTTGGGTCACACAAAGCTTTCGGTCCTGCCTCTCCCCCGTTCCCGTTGCCGTGGATTTGTGGGATATGGATTTGTGGGATATGGATTTGTTTCCTTCCCCTTGGAGCTGGGCTTGGATGCAAACATGAGGCTTTGCTGATGGATGGAATAGTCATGAACCTGTTTGAACTTTTATTTGCAAGAAAATAAAGTCTCCAGAGTCTTGTTTTGAGACTGAACCGACCAGATGGTCCCATCAGAGAAGAGCGGGGTTTGGTGAGAAGTGGCGGCTTTTCTGGAGGGCTCATACAGATGGAAAGGGCTTGGAGCAACCTGGGCTGGTGGAAGGTGCCCCTGCCCATGGTTGGGTTGGAAGAGGGTGATCTTTAAGGTCCCTTCCAACCCAAACCATTCTGTGGTTCTGGAATTGCTCATTTTGAGTCACTCGGTACAATTGTGTGATTTTTCTGCCCTTCCTAAAACCCACCAGGCTGGAAGGAACCTGGAGAGTCCAGTGATGAGGAACAACCTACTGGTGTTCCTGCTTCTCCTCCTTGAGCCCTGTCCCTGCACAGGGCCTGGGAGACCTTGTGGAGGAGAAGGCACAGCAGAGGTCCTTCCATCTCCATGCTGGGAGCTCTTCAAATCCCAGCTGGACACAGCCTTGAGGTACCAGGTGTGGCCTCTTAGTTGGCCCTGTTTGGAGCAGGAGCCCCTCTGAGGTCTCTGAGTGCCCCCGACCTCCTCCAGCAGCTGTCCCACCTTTTGGAAGGGGCTGCCCAGGGAGGGTTGGAGTGCCCAGCCCTGGAGGTGTCCATGACAGGACTGGCCCTGGCACTCAGTGGGCACTCCGTGCCAGAGGTCTTTTCCAACCTCATTGACTCTGGGATTCTCCTTGTTCACCTTTTCATCCTGAAACTCTTCGAGTTGGGGCAATGAAGTGTCTGATGGAGGGTGATATTCCCGTGGATTTGAGTTGCATATTCCCATGGATTTGAGTTGTCTATTCCCGTGGATTTGAGTTGTCTATTCCCGTGGATTTGAGTTGCATATTCCCGTGGATTTGAGTTGTCTATTCCCGTGGATTTGAGTTGCCTATTCCCGTGGATTTGAGTTGTATATTCCCGTGGATTTGAGTTGCCTATTCCCATGGATTTGAGTTGTATGTTCCTGTGGGAATCAGAAGCCACAACTCCTTTGTTCTGCACAACGTACAGTTGAGTTTTTCTCCTTTGTGTGCATTGGATTTTTTCTCCTTTGTGTACATTTGATTTTTTCTCCTTTGTGTACATTTGATTTTCCTCCTCTGGGCTGTAACGAGCTTTAGTAAATGAGGCTTCACGTCACGTGTTGGGTGAGAGACCAGATCCTTCCTCCTCCCAAAACTCAATGGTCTCATTTTCTCCACTGGCCTCCCCTCAACGTGATCCTTTTGATCTGCACCACTCGTTCTTGTAGGGCTTCATTATTTTGAGAAAATGCACTGTAGCACATTCAGGGCTAATTACAAAAGCTTGTTTTAATTACAGTTGTCAAAAAGGACCCGTTTGACGCCACGTTGTCGGCGCCGCCGTTTCTAATTCCCAGTGATTTTCCACCTTTTACAAGGGGAAAGGAAAATCAACATCCTTCTCTTCCAGGGATGTGTCTGGATCATTTTGTGTGGGGAATCATTTGGTGAATTGTGATGGCTTCAGAAAGGGGTTCTTGGAGGGGAAAGGGAGAACAAATGTTCCTGAGAACATCCCTGAGTTACTCCTGTTTCCTGTTCAGAGCGACGTGGGGATTTATATGGGGATATAGAAGGTTAAAATGTAAAACTGTGGGGCTTTATGTGTGGAAATAGAAGGTTAAAATGTAAAACTGTGGGGCTTTATGTGTTGAAATAAAAAGTTAAAATGTAAAAAGGGAGGATTCAACATACATTAAGAGAATTATTTGTTGGGACACCACATGGGGAGGAGGAAGGGTGTGGGTTTGCTGTATTTATAAGCTGTATTTATAAACCACAACCCTTTTGATTTGATTTTATCTACATTCAAATGTGAATGCCCAAGGCTGCCAGTGGGGGGGGTAGTCCAGTGCCAGAGGGTGTCTGGGCAGAGGAATTCAGGGGACACCAAATCCCTGGAGACATCCAAGGCCAGGCTGGACGGGGCCCTGAGCGACCTGATCTCCTTGAAGGTGTCGCTGCTCCTTGCAGGGAGTTGGAGCAGGTGGTTTTTAAGGTCCCTTCTGACCCAAAATTCTCTGAAATGCTGGATGATGGTTGTACAAGGTGACCCTTGTGGTCTGGACCGAGTGACATGGGGCTCTGGAATCCATTCCCAGCTTTAACCCAGGGGTACGCTCACCTGGTGAAGCTCACCTTGCAAAGGAAGCAGAAAAGCTCCAACAACACCACGGTGGAAGATCTGATGGTTGGATCTCTTGGGGTACTGGTGCATCTCACCCATCCCACCCTCCAGCAGCTCTCCTGCAGGATGGTGCTGCCTGTGGAGCTGCTGCCATTCCCCCTTAACCCATTGACCTTTCCTTCAAAGCACGTGGGACCATCCCAAGACCTGCAGATATTCCGTGGGACCTTTCCCATGAAGAGCCCGTTGGCGTTCCCTTTGGCCAATCCCCTTCAGCTCCCTTGGGACAGGGGCCCAAACCCACTGCCAGGTGTCACTGGGAGCCTTGGATGTGCCTTGGGAAGAGCTGATCCCGTGGTGTCCACTTACCCCATCCACGATGTCCTTGGAGGGGTGGTGACCATGGAACAGGACCGAGCATCTCCACATGGCTGGGGATGATTTCTGAATTTAACATCCAATTAGACTCTTCGTCGGAAGAAGGTCATTGTTTTCTCAGGAAAATGGAAGTTGGAGCCATCTCAGGGATGTTCCACTGCAAACCTGCTGGATATTAATGAGTTTGGGGGATATTAATGAGTGTGGGGGATATTAATGACTTTGGTGGATATTAATGAGCTTTTGGGGGATATTCATGAGATTAGTGGAGATATTAATGAGTTTTTGGTGGATATTAATGAGTTTTTGGTGGATATTAATGTTTGGTGGATATTCATGAGATTGGTGGATATTCATGACTTTGGTAGATATTAATGAGGTTTCGGTGGATATTAATGAGATTGGTGGATATTAATGACTTTGGTGGATATTAATGACTTTGGATATGAATGAGATTGGTGGATATTCATGACTTTGGTGGATATTAATGAGATTGGTGGATATTCATGACCTTGCTGGATATTCATGACTTTGCTGGATATTAATGAGATTGGTGATATTAATGAGTTTGGTGGATATTCATGAGTTTTTGGTGGATATTATGAGTTTTTGGTGGATATTAATAAGTTTGGTGCATATTAATGAGATTGGTGGATATTCATGACTTTGGTGGATATGAATGAGATTGGTGGATATATATGAGTTTGGTGGATATTAGTGACTTTGGTGGATATTTATGAGGTTTTGGTGGATATTAATGAGTTTGGTGGATATCAATGAACTTGGAGCTCCGAGTCGGCACCGAAGAGCAGCTGAGTTTAAAACCTGCCTTCAAACTTAAATTAAAGGGGTTTTCCCCCCTTTTTTCTCCAATAATTCCCATTTGTGGCTTCACCCCCCTAGAATGTGCCACTGAGATTGCTGTATTCATGTTTTAAAGTTAATTATTGGACATGCATTTCCAGCTGGGGGCTGGTTTGCTCTGTCCTGCCTCCCAAAGCACAAAATAAATGTGTATTTCATTGTGCTGTGCCAAATCCACCTCCTGCCTCTGAAAACGAAGCCCAGATTGGCCTTCAAATCCTCATCCCTCTTGTGAATTAAAGGAATATTTAATATTAGTGATGTATTTTCCAGTGTGAAATTTGGGTGCCTTGGGGAGGATGGGCTGTCTTTCCTAGAAAACACCCTTTTTTCTGAGTTTCTTAGTGAAGGAGCACCAAAGCTGTTCCAGTGTCTCAATTACACCCAGAGTGCAGCGCTGAACTAATTGGCTATTCTTAATTATTTCCTCACAGCTCATTGATATTCACCAGGATCCTGGGGCTGCGGCCCCATAAATATAAGATCACTTTCCAGGTTTTCCTTTTGGCACTGAATTCTCCTCTCTTGGCATATTTATAGCCTGCTGTAGAACTGAATAATTTTATTTATTACTTATTTATTTGAACTCTGCTGCGTCTGAGTTACTGTGCAAGTGTCAGGGTGGAAATAACTCTTGTTTTTTTTGGAGTTTCTCACCTGCCTACCAAAGCTTCCAGTTGCTTTCACAACCTTTGGAGAAATATAGGGTTTGTTATTCTTACAATCTGCTGTTTCTACTTTATCAGTGACAGATCAGAGCCCTAAGCATGGCTGTTAATTTGCTTTTTGGCCCCTTCAGTGCAGTAAAATCCACCTGGTTTGATCCCTAATTCTTGCTAAGGAACCAAACCCAAAACTCAGCCTCAAAACCCATCAACCATTCCAGGGCCAATCCAACTTGCCAGGGCAATTCAGGTGGATACCCTTGGAATAAATGTGGAATAAATGTCATTTGCATTGCCCTGCTCCTGTCCCAGGTAGAAATTTAGAGCTCAGATACCATTCAGTAAATCCATTTATCTCCTTTGATGGGATTCCATCAGCAAGCAGGGCTCAGAGGACAGGAATTCCACCCAGCTGGCCCTGGAGGATGAGGATGGAAAGGTTTGGCTCTTCCATCATGACCCGTGGCTTTTACACCCTCAGAAGTTTAGTCCTTGTGGTTCATCAGCAAGGAATTAAAGTCAATTAAATCACTGAGTTTTCCTGCATTTAATTGGCTTCCCCAAGCCAGTTTTGGTGTTTCCTTTTGGGTCATTGATAGTTTTGGATAAAACAGTTGATCTGTAAGACCTAAAACTGACCCGAGTTCCTGTGCAACAGGAATTTCATGTTTTCTTGGTTTCTTCTTCACTCCATTTACACCAGAGGAATGTTCTGGAGCTTGAGGATGTTTTGGAGGTCATGGGGTGGTTGGACATAACATAGGTGTGTGTGGGTAGCCATGAAGATGCCTTGTAGTGGTTGGAATTTTGGATATGAGTATTAAATAGCCTGGCAGAGGTTGCCTGGAGAAGCTGGGAGTGTCCAAGGCCAGGTTGGACAATGCTTGGAGCTCCCTGGGCTGGTGGGAGGTGTCCCTGCCCATGGCAGGGGTGGGACTGGATGCTCTTGAATGTCCCTCCCAACCCAAACCATCCCATGGATCTGTGTTTTGGGAGAGGGAGGGTTTAGGACACCCAGTCTGTGTTTTGGGAGAGGGAGGGTTTAGGACACCCAACCTGCAGCTGCTCCATAACCACGAGGTTTGGGAGGTCCTCAAGGATTATCTGTGAGAAGAAGCAAACCAGGATCCACCCAAAACCTGGGAATGTTTAGTGCAATCAGCTTGGGGAAAGCTGTAATTAGTGAGTGAAGGGTGATTGAACTGGTGGTGGGACAGGGCTGGAACATCACACTGAGGAGGTGGCTGGTTTGGTTGGCACAAGGGTTGGCTCATCCAAAAATTAAAATGAAATCAAAGAATAAAAATTAACACTTGGCCGTGCCTTTTGGGGTAGTTTTGCTGAAGTTGCATTAAAAAAAAAACAGCCAGTGGTTTTCTGCATTTTTCTGGGGGACAGAGAATGCCACAGATGAGTTTTGGTTTGGGTTTTCCTTTTGCATTCCTTCTATTCACCATGAGACAATACATTTAATTTGAGTTTTAAATTTTTTACATGCAGCTGGATATAGAAACAAAGGTAAGTGGTTAAGGAGCAAGCAGAACTCCAAAATTTTAATTGCATTCTTTGGTTATTTGCCAAAAAAAACCCTAATCTTGACAAAGGGAATGAAGTCCTTTATGTGTTCAAGTGTAGCCCAGCACGGGGTGTAATTGTGGTAATGACCAATGGGAGGGAATTATTTATCACTAAAGATATTTTATTATTAATTAGGGACTTCTGTTCATAATTTAAATCCTTCATACCTTATAGAAAACCCACTTCTCTGGTGTTTCCACTGGAGAACTTCAAGCTTTGTCTGATTTTCTCAGTGCATGTGTGGGGTTTTAATGTGTTTTATAATTCTTAATGAGTCTCCTTAATGCAACATTTTGGGAAATCCTACAGATGAAAATCCTAAAACATGCCACACTGGTGTCTCTTAAATGAACCTTCAGGTCATATTAGTGCTGAAAATACAAATATTCAGAATTATTCTGGATTATTTTAAATTCCTGGACACGGGAGTGACCCGGTGGCAGAATATTCCAACTCTGTGGCCACTTCAACCAATTTAGGAGTTTCCAGAGGAGATTAAAATTAAATTAATAGAATAACTCAATAAAATTCATTAAAAAGAACAGATTTAGATCTTGCCAGGCTTTGATTCTTTCCAAACATCCTCATCTTGAGAGTGAAGTCCAACGAGTTAATCCCAATAAAAAAACCAAAACCCCCATCCCAGCACGGTGTGTTTGGTTCTGTTTTTGTGGCATTTCCAGACCCCTTTGGACCAACTGGCACAGCTGGTGAGGAGGGAAGATATAAACAGAATAAACCCAAAACTCTTGGCTGGACTTTTCACATTCTGTGTGTTTTTTCAGGCCAAGCAGCTGGAGGAGAAGGACAGGGAGCTGAGGAAACACGATGCCTACTACAAGGAGCAGCTGGCTCGGCTGGAGGAGAGGGTAAAACCTTATTTTTTCCCATTTTCTGAAGAGTTTTTTGTCCACTTTTCCTCCTGGTTGTGTTTTGCTGTTACACAAGATGAGTTCTTTGAAGGGGATGGAGATGAAAACAGTGGGCAGAGGGTGATGGTGAGTTTTCTTTGCTCGCTGAGTTCTCACTTTGTAAGGTCTCACCTGTCACAGGAATTGCATAGAGAGGAATAAAATAATGAGGTTATTTTATACCAACACTGATGAAGGGCCACTGGAAGTGAATTAAATGTCACCAGCAAGTCCTAAAATTGTGAAAGGACAAAGGGAATTTCTTCTTCTACTATTGTGTTGGTGGAGAGTTTAATGTTAATTCCAGGTTTGTACCATGTTCAAAAAGCACTTGTGTGTCTTTTTCTCACAGTAAACCTGGAACTAAAGTGCCCAGGACCCCTTGATAGGCTGTGGGTTGTCTTTAACATATTGCTGTTCCCATTCCTGTTCTTTACAGGCTGTTATTTGATAGGATCTTAATTTCAAATAATTACTGCCTTCAGTGTTCCGAGCTCCCGGCTTGGTCGTAACCTGCAGCCTGAATACATTTGCCTCCTTTACCCCTCTGCCTTCTTCCTCAGCTTCTCTGCTCTTGATTCATTTGGAGACATTTCTTTTAGCTACTTCTGAAAATGATTGCCAAGATCCATATTCATTGCTGCAGCTCAGCAGGCTGGGAGAAACCCCCTTGTTTTTGTGGGTTGGGAAGGGGAGCGTGTTGCATGAATTATCAGGGTGTGTAATTGGTCTTAATGAATATTTTAAGTAGAGGGCATATCTGATACCATCTCAGTGTTCTGTCCTGCCTTTTTGAAGATGACATTAATGAAGTCCATGTTGCTGGCAATGAGAAAGAGTTTGAAAGGATGAGGGGAAATTCATTTAATGATTCAAAATCAGTGCATTATTTAAACAGCTACAAATGAAGATCCTTCCCAACAAAAACCACAGAATACCTTCCTTATTCTTTAATAACTGGCTGGTTTGGGAGGGGGGAAAAAGCACCTGCAGGATCTCATCCAAACTGGTGTCTTTTGGGGTGCTCTTAGTGCATGGGGTAAGTAAACCTGGAGTAAGTCATGGAAAGGATGTTTCATAGCCAGGGACCTTCGACAGCTTTTTCTGTTCCCTGTTGAAGGGGCTGGGCAGCAAAGGAGGTTTTATTCTTAGTTATTTTCAATGGTAAAGTGAGTTGCTGATGCAGTGCCTTCTCTTGCTCATGGGAAGTGAAGACTTCCAGTGTGGAATCATGTTTTAATGTTTATAAATATGTCCTTGTGCAAGGGGGATAATGGCTTTTAAATAACTTGATTTGAGTCCTACTGCAGGGTCACCCCCCACGTGCTGTGAAATACTGATCTCTGCCCTTCTCTTGCCCATCTTCCTGGGTTTGGAATCCCAAACTACAGCAGGTGGTTCTGAATTGCCTGGTTTATGCCATGGATGGTGTTTGCTCTGTGGCCAGAGTGCAGCTTTGGGGCTGCCAAGCCTTGTCTTTCCATTCTGACTTTTGATTTGTAAGCTAAAAAACCACTGCTTTGCTGAGTTGTCATCAGGTTTGGTGTTCAGGTCCACGAGAATCTCTCCCCTACCCAAAAAAGGGCTGTTCCAGCTGTGAAAGGAGGTGAACTCTGAGCTCCAGATGTGACCTGGAACTTGCTCAGAGGGCTGGAGATGAGCGGGGTCGTGGCTCGCCGGGGCTGAGGCTGCAGGTTCATCTGGGAGCTTCTCACTGGAGAGGGAGGGAGAGATTTGGGGAAAATGGGAAGTAGGGCAATGCCACAGCATGAGAACAGGCTGCTCATTCCTTCCTGGACTTGTGCTGGGTGCAGTGGAAGGAGCAGAGCTGAGCAGAGGGAAGGGCAGGACGGGAGGGGTGGGGGGAGAGCTCGGAGCAGTGGTGAGAGGATGGAGGGATGCACAGTGTGAGTCTGTCACCTGTGACAGAGAATGCTAATTACCTTCTCAGATCCTCCTCACTTCAAATAAGCACACTTTCCAAGCCCTTGGCTTGTGCCTGGGTGGTATTGCTGTCTCTTGCATCATGGCGTGTCAGAGCTCATCGCGATGATTAATTGGCTTTTTGATTACTTAGCTTTTTCAATTAGGAGCGCCGTATTTGTGTTCTTGGGTGCTGCTGGAAAAACAAGGCAGACGTTGATAATAAAGGGAGATGACAAGAGAACAGATTAGTGTCAGCCCAGCGTGCTCCTCACGGGCCAGAGAATTACCCACATTCACTGCCAGATGAAGTCTGTCAATTAGAAAATCTTTCCGTGGCTGAGGGGAGATGCTCAGCCTTTGCAGGGCGTTAATACAGGACCAAAGAACCGGGCCCTAGTGGCAGCTGTGAGAGTAAAACATTACCAGTCTCTTCTCCAGGGGGATATCTCTTCATAAATTTGGTTTCTGTGCTGAAAACCTTCGGATACTCCCCCCAAACCCAGCAATTCCCCAAACAGCTGCCGGTGTTTCTAGGTCAGGGATAGAACATAAGCTCTTAGTTATTACATGTTCCACAGCAGCAAAGCAGGGTGAGAGAGTTGAACAAAGGACTCAAGGAGCAGCCTTGCCCTGCTGGGTGTCTGCCTGGGGTGTAAAAGTGTTATTGAAAGGTTCACACATTAAGCTTTGAGAGAAGTTTGTCAGTGTTTTTCACTGTCCACTTACAGGCTGGAGGTGCTTCTTGGCTGCAGTGAAGAACCAGGGAGAGCAGCAGGGTGTGTGATCCTTGTGCTGTCCTAGGGATTCCCCAACAAGTACAAACTCCTCCTTGTGGGTTGGGGCAGTCCCAGGTTCAAACCCAGGCAGAGAATGGATGGAGAGCAGCCCTGAGGAGAAGGACTGGGGGTGTTGGTGGGTGAGAAGCTCTACAAGCCCCTTCCATGTGCAATTCCAGCCCAGAAATGCTCCGTGCCCTGGGCTGGTCCCACAGCAGGGGCAGCAGGACAGGGGGGGATTCTCCTCCTCTTCCCTTGGGAGACTCCACCTGGAGTGCTGAGTCCTGCTCTGGGGAACAACAGCAGGAGCACGTGGAGCTGCTGGAGAGAGTGCAGAGGAGGGAGTGGAGATGGTGCAGGGCTGGAGCCCCTCTGCT
>JAWWEW010000041.1:1330759-1340837 GCA_035583185.1 Anabacerthia variegaticeps
AGAGAAGCTGGGGCTGCCCCTGGATCCATCCCTGGCAGTGCCCAAGGCCAGGCTGGAGCACCCTGGCACACTGGGAGATGTCCCTGCCCATGGCAGGGGGTGGAACAAAATAACCTTTAATGCCCCTTCCAACCCAAACCATTTTGGGACACTTTCCCTGCCACATGTCCCAAAGTACAGATCTCTCAGGACAAGGGACCTCCTGCTCCAAGCAGGGCCAGCTCTGGGCCCAGAGCAGGTTTCTTGATCAGGTATTTGGAACCTCCACGTTTTCACAATGGATTCCCCATAATTGCTGGGTTTACACTGTTTGCCTTTCCTGCCAAGCTTTTTCTTCAGTCAAACCCCACACAGCCCTAAATGCTTCTGTAAAATGACCCTTATTCATAGAACACAGATTTGGGTTGGAAGAGACCTTCAAGACCATGCAGTGCCATGGGCAGGGACACCTTCCACTAGCCCAGGTTGCTCCAGCCTGGCCTTGGACACTCCCAGGGATGGGACATCATCTGCCCAACCTGTGCCAGGGCCTCATCACCCTCACAGCCAAGAATTCCTTCTTAATGCCCAATCTAAGGATTAATTGATCTAATCCTAGGAACTTCAGGAAGTTCTCTGTCAGGCAGATATTTCATTCCCCTTCTGAGGACTTTCCTTGCTCTTGGCTGTTTCCGACCATCCATCTCAGAGTCCCGTGATCCATCACCAGCACAAATCAATGGCAAACCCTTTGATGGGGTCACCACAAAGCACAATGGATCCTGCTTCCCTGAAGGGGAGATCCTGCAGCACGTGGTTTCTGGCCACCTAATGCCTGGAAACAATCTCATTTAGTGCTTTCCCAAAAGTGCAAGTGGTGCATTAGAGGGCTGTGGAACAAGCACGGCGGATCAATACGGAGACGGCGCTCGCCTCCAACCGAGCAATCCAGGAAAATGGACTTAGTTGCCTTGAAGGAAATGGGCTTGTTCACATTGACTTGCATCAGGTCTGCAGTGCCTGGGAGGATGTTATCAAAAATCACCAGGGATAAGTCACAGTGGGGAAAACAAGGGACTGAGGGGCAGGAGACGACGTGTCTTACGGGGCAAGGTATAGAATCCATAGAAGCATTCAAAGAAGGGATCGTGTGTGGATTTCAGGCACTAATGAGAGAAAAAGCAATCACAAAAGCTCTTTAACACGGGTTGGAGTCCCCCCCTTGCAGTGGCTCGAAATACATTGACAGAATTTGTGCAGCCATTGCACAGCAGCCCATCCCCTTCTCTCCTCACCCTTTTTGAAGAAGTCACTTTAAAACCATTGACAGAATTTGTGCAGCCATTGCACAGCAGCCCATCCCCTTCTCCCTCCACCCTTTTTGAAGAAGTCACTTTAAAACCATTGACAGAATTTGTGCAGCCATTGCACAGCAGCCCATCCCCTTCTCCCTCCACCCTTTTTGAAGAAGTCACTTTAAAACCATTGACAGAATTTGTGCATCCATTGCACAGCAGCCCATCCCCTTCTCCCTCCACCCTTTTTGAAGAAGTCACTTTAAAACCACAAAGGGTTTGCTCTGGGTGTTTCAACTCCTGTTTGTTGTGTTAGTTGATCAGTTCAGAGCGGGGTTTGGTTGGCCCTCAGTCATCACTGCTGGGAGTTTGCACATCCACGTGGTGCTCCCTGCCCTTCCCCACGCCAGCACAGCCCTTGCCATGTGCACTGTGAGTGTGCAGCACTGGGGGCTCTGCACATTGGGATGCCTCCCACGCTCTGGAAGTGTGTGCTGATATCAGCAAAGGGGGGGTTAAGGGAGAATCCTCCTCGGGGAAGAGGCTGCAGGAGTTTGAACTCGGAGATCAGAAAGTGCAGAAGCACCCGGGACCGCATTGAAATGCTGCTGGAGGGGAATGAAGGAAAAGAGGAAGGGGATGTTTTATGTGGGTACATACTGTAAAATCAAGGTGATTTAACGTTCCTTTCTCTTAGCAGAGCGTCTTGAGTGATTGTTAAGGAGTCGCTTCCCCTGAGGAGCAGCGTTTGTGCTTTGTGTTTCATTTCCTTATTGCAGGAGACCTGATCTACCTTGGCCAGTCAGCAGAATAAGGATCAGAATCACAGGATGGTTGGAAGGGTTGGAAGGGACCTTCAAAATCTTCTCATTCCACCCCCTGTCATGGTCAGGGACACTTTCCACTAACCCAGATTGCTCCAGCCTGGCCTTGGACACTTCCAGGGATCCAGGGGCAGCCACGGCTTCTCTGCCCAACCTGTGCCAGGGCCTGCCCACCCTTCCAGGGAAGGATTTCTTTCTTTGGAAGTGTCCAAGGCCAGGTTGGACAGGGCTCAGAGCAACCTGGTCCAGTGGAAGGTGTTCCTTCCCATGGCAGGACCTCGGAACTGGATGATCTTTACTGTCCCTTCCAACCCAAACCAGTCTGTGACTCCATAATGTGTCTTTCCCTAAATCTTTTGGGAAGGAACCCCTGAAGTTGTTTTCTGTTCCCCCAGGAGATACGAGTCCCACCCCATCTGTGCTGAGCTGCAGGACAAGATCCTGCAGTGTTACCGAGAGCACGCCCAGGAGACCCTGAGCTGCTCTGCCCTGGCCAACCAGTACCTGCGCTGTGTCAACCACGCCAAACAGGTGAGGTGGCCCCTGGTCAACCATGGGGTGATGGGGAGGGTGAGGAACACCATCAGACATCCAATTAGCCTTCCCAGGCTGAGTGTGCTCACAAACTGGGGGTATTTCCCTGCTCAGGTTTCCATCCCTCCCCTCAGGAAGCTGCTGGGTGCTGTAGGAGCTGCTGCTCTTGGCAGATGTTTCCTGCAGGTTTAGGAGAAAATGAGGGGATCAAACCCCGTGGTGCTACTTGGCATAAAAGGGAGAAATTCATGGATGTCTCAGACCAGACTGGTCACCAGTTGGAATTCTGGATCCAAGGGCTTGATAATGCCCTTTACCTGGCCTTGCCTTCCTCTCTTCCATGTTTTTAGAGCACGGGTGTCACTGCAGATTAAAACCATTATACTTTCTGAGTGTAGCATAAAGGAAAATCACAGTAGTATGTGCAATTTAATGAAAAGAAGTGAAAATTTCTAAATATTACTCCTTTTTCCCTGGCTCACATATTACAGGGATGCCCACACTGACCTCAGAGTTGTGTTCTCACACCAGGCAGTTGGAAATGTGCTTGCAGAGCATATGCAGGATATGTAAAAAGGGCGTCAGTAAGTCTGCTGATCCTTATTTCTGCTCAAAGCTGCGAGTTAATATTTGAAGATGTGAAGACACACATTCCAATGTGTCAGCAGAGGCCCCGAGAGCACGTCTGGTGTTTGATCATTGCAGGGATTCTCACTGGACTTGGTTCTGTCTGTGCAGAAAAGCTGTGAGACTTGGGCTGCAATGATGCTCCATAACCTTTCTGCTGCTCCACTGCCACAGGCTGGCATTCCTGAAAATCCCATCGGAGCTAGGGAGTATTCCTGAAAATCCTGTTGGAGTGAAGCACTCCTCGTGGTCTGGAGGTCTCTGAGACGTGGGAGGAGGCAGGGCTTGTGTGGCAGGGCCAAAGTTGTCCCTCAGCCAGTGAGATCCCCTGTCAGAATTATTATAAATCCTAAATAAATCCTGTGGGGATTTTCGTTGCCCCATCCCTGGAAGTGTCCAAGGCCTGGTTGGACAAGGAACAACCCGGGATGGTGGGAGGTGTCCCTGCCCATGGCACGGGTGGGAATGGACGGTCTTTTGTTCTCTTCCAACCCATTCCGTGATGTGTCCTCCTCCTGCCCATTTTTTAATGCACCAGGCTCCCTTTTTTTAGGAAAAATGCCAGTGAATAATATTAGAATGGTTTGGGTTGGAAAAGATCCCTAAGACCATCCAGTCCCACTATCCCCCAGCACTGCCAAGGCCACCACTGCCCGTGTCCCCAAGTGCCACATGCACAGGGCTTTGAAACCCCTCCAGGGATGGGCACTCCAGCCTGTTCAGTGCCTGACCACCCTTTCCAGCAGGGAATTTTCCCAAATATCCAATCTAAACCACCCCGGCCCAACTTGAGGCCGTTTCCTCTTGTCCTGTCACCTGTTACCATATATTTGGAGGGGATTAGATTCTCCCTGTGTTCTGCAGCATCTGCAACACTAATTCACTGCATTTAGAATGTTGTATTATTTTTTTTAAAGCAACTTAAAAAAAAAATTGGATTAATTACTCGTACATGTTCAAGCTCTAACTGGAGTTTGTATCTGATAGGGATTTCTTCAGAAGGCTGTGATGAGGAGGAATTATTTCATGTTCAGAAGGTGCAGGAAAAAGGAATTGCATAAATATGAGCATTAGGTTTTTGAACCCTTCTAAACACCTTTCTTGTTGAAGATCTTCAACCAAGCCTGTCAAGTAGTTAAAAGTGTTTCCTAAATGTTTCTTATTCTGTTTCACACACGCTTCAAGATGAGAATGCAGAGAGGTTTCTCTCATGATAACAGAGAAGGAGAAGCCTTTTATGATGGAAATATTTGCAAGCAGGAGCAATTGTTCTCCATAATGAACATCAGTGCTCTGGAGCTCACCCTCCCTGCGCTGCTGCAGCTGTAATTGCAATTATTTCCCCTCCCTGTTTGCCCACAAGTCCAGGCAGTCCCTTTGAAATGATTCCTAAACACTGGTAGAAAATACTTCCAAATTACCTTCCCTTGGTTGGGAGCCAGAGGAGTGGGATAAATAGGAGATTCAGGAATGAAAAAGTTAACTGGCACTGCCTTGCCAGAAACAAAGGAAGAGGAGAATTTGCTAGAGGGAACAGAGCAAGATATTGAAAACCAAATAAGTTACTAATCCGATTTCCTGGCGGTGAGTCTGGGCACTTGTGCTCGGGCTGAGCACACTCTGTGCTTTTCATAAATTGAATTTATTGACTCCTCTTTCTTCCCTATCTTGCTTATAATTATCTCCCCCTCTCTTCTGTGTGCTCCTTATTTCTCATCCTGTCTGTAATCTCATGTCTCTATCTGTCCTTTTCTCCCCTTCTTAGAAAAGCCCAGGGAGTTGTTAATTCAGAAGAGTTTGACACATTGCTGTATCTTCCCTTGAAATCTTCTCCCAAAGTCAGGAGGAGCCGGGGAGATGAATTAAACTCTATTATTAATGTTTGCATTTTATTATAATAGTAATGGAGAGGAAAACTTACCTAATGGAGCCATTAAGGGGGAGATATTAGGATTGTGTGTGGCATTTCTTTGTGCTGAAGCATCTCCAGCCACATCAGTCACTGCACTAAAACATGGCCCATCCAGGGGCTTTTTAACCACTTATCCCAGTCTTCCAGCCCCGGATGGGGACAATGTGGCTGTTCAAATACACATTTTCTGGTGCTTATTTTCATTATTCCCCACCCCAGGCTACGAGATGTTCTGATTCTTACACACAGACACAACTAGTCTATGGTTTAATGAATCTCTGCACTAATTTCCTGTTAAAACATCGAATTTCAGAGGGATTCAAGTCTCTGCAGGCAGGTGAGGTTTCAAAATGCTTCAGAGAATGATCCCAAGAGCTGCTGGTGCCCAACTGGCTGCAAAGGTTATCCCTCAGCCTTGTAACCCCTGTTTGCATTTGGAGGGCAGAGTGGTCCTTAATCATGCATCCTAATCAGAATAACCCCAGGATTTTGGCCTCATCCTCCAGGATTTTTACTGGATACCAGTTTCCAATCAAGCAGAGAAACAAGTGAAATCAGTGCAACTTGAAATGCAACAGAAAGGCTTTGGTTTTTAGGGCCCCATTCCACAGAGCCCTAATTGGAGGGAGGTTTTCATGGCCCAGGTTCCCTCCACGGTGTTGTGAAGAAGCACAGGGGGAATATTTATAATACCTGAATTTATTAGGTGATGTCAAATGGCAAGAGTCAGTGAAGAGCACTAAAACCCCCCCAAAATGCAGATAAACCCAAAGCAAGGCCTGGGACACTCCCATTTGTCTGAAGATTTGATGGGCATGATGAACAAATACCTGGGATTTCTTTCCTTAGGACTCTAAATAAAAGCAGCACATTTTTGCTCAGATCCCTTGGGAATTTCCAACGTTATAATTTGAATTGTTAAATTGAGGTAAAGTTAATATTCAGCCCAGCCATGTCCTTGAGCAGTTCTGTGATACCAGTGCAGAAAGAACCTTCCTGGTAAAGCAGCCTTTGGTTTTACAGGAATCTCCACCAAACTGGGACTGGGGGTTTTGGTAACTGGAGAAACTTTCCCCACATTTTTGTTTGGAATAGCACCCAGGGAGCATCAAACTGACTCCTGCACTTCTCCAGGGTGGCTTCTGGAGGATGTTTGTGGTCACAAGCACCGTGGCCATCTGGTCCTGTGGACACTTGGTGGACTCTCAGAATCATGGAATTGTTTGGGTTGGAAAAGCTCTCTGAGATCATGAAATCCAACTGTTCTCCAGCACTGCCAAGGCCACCACCAACCCATGTCCCCAAATGCCACATCCACACGGCCTTTAAATCCAGGCATGGGGACTCCTGGGCATCCTGTTCCAAAGCCTGAGCACCCTTTCCATGAAGAAATGCACCAATCCAAGTGCACCTCCCAGCCCGTGCAGAAATACTGCCAGATGGTTGTTTTTAGAAATGCCACGGTTATTTGGGGGTTGTTTTTTAGGAATGCCACGAGAATTTGGTTGAAGACACCCATGACAACTGGTTTTCCATTCCCTTTATGGTTAATTTTCCCAAGCCCTGATTTCCATGGCTGTGACAATGCAGTCCAGACTCCCTTCTGGCCACACAGCATTGCCCAGACACTGGAATCAGCTGTTTGTTGGTCTCCTTTGAGATACCAGGGCTTAAATTTGGGCTTGTTCCTGACAGACCCCCCAAAGATTAGCAAATCCCTTCCTACCATTGCTTGCCTCGTTCCTGTCTTCCTTGTTTTATGGATTTGGTAGGCAGGAACGGGTTTGCCTTGGCCAGTGTCAGAGTCCTCCAGTGGATGGTCTCCAGCAAGCCTTTATGCCTGGCCTCTCAGTGTCCTGTTAGAACACGGGATCCCAAAATGGTTTGGGTTGGAAGGGACCTTAAAAGGCCATCTACTTCCAGACCTGCCTCTATCTCAGGTTGCTCCAAGCCCTGTCCAACCTGGCCTTGAACACCCCCAGGGATGGGAAACCTGGGCTTGTGGGAGGTGTCCCTGCCCATGGCAGGGGGTTGGAACAAGATGATCTTTAAGGTCCCTTCCAACCCAAATCATTCCATAATCTGTGGGATGAAGCTCAAGACCAGTACAACATGTTCAGACCATCAGGATTTTGATTATGGCCCAGATCCCAGGAAGGAGATGGTTGGTGTTGGAAGACTTCAGGATGTATTTCCTTGAGACTGTAATAGCTGGGAATGGGATTTATCCTATTGTAAGGTCAGGCATGTTAATTCCTTTAATAGCCACAGCACCAGAGCCAGGATAACTGGGGGAATGATGAGAAGGGACCATCCCTGCCACTCTTCAGGCCTCCAAACCACTGCCTTGTTTGGTTCTCAAACAGCTTCATTCTGTGACGTGTCTGTCTCGTGATGTGTTTGCCAACAGCGTTTCTGGTTCTGTATTTTGATTTCAAAACCTGCAGATCCTGGGAAGGAGTTGCAGCCAAACTTCAGGGGGTGTCTGGAATGAGTCAGAGTTCCTGAAATAATGTTTGCCCCTCTCTCTTCCCCTCCCCTCTGTTTCTGTAGCAGAGCATGCTCGGCAGAGGAGGATAAAGGCATTGTCCACATCAAGCCCAAGACCATCAACCAATTTCAGCAGAAGAGCTTTTTTTTTTTTGCCCCAAGAATGATAGGACAGCCCATTTGGAGGGCAGACCAAGACAGAGAAGAACTGGAAGAGCCATTTCAATCAGCATGACCATTTGAAAAGCCAAGACCTGGATCTTATTCCATCCGAAATTGCACGTCCCAAGATACTCTTCCGTCTCAGCAGAGCCCACTTACTGGTGATTGAGGGAAGGGGAAGAAAAGAACCTTTCACTGACCTTACAAAGGGGAAATATCCTTCAAATGCTGCTATTTCCTTGTAGGATCTCCTCAGACACGTCTCGCTGTCAAAGGCCGGGCTGTGTAACCCTTGGTGTGCCAGTTCCCTGTGAGCACCCCAGGGCTCTCCTTGCAGTGTATCATTGTAAATTGTGCTTTAAATTATTTCATGAGTGGTGTAACCTCCTGGAGTGTCTCTCCAGGCCTTCTGCTGGAATGGGGTTCATGATCCAACGCTTCAGATGTAACATGGCCTTTGGTTTGGGGGCGGCGGTTCTTGCTCTGGCCCGACAATAAATCCCTTTTCTGCACAGGAGTGGTGTTGCAGGCTGTGTCTCTTGCCACCTCTCCGAGGCTCGTGCTGTTCCCTCTGCTGTGTCAGTCGTGCTTTGCCAGCAGATGTTGTTGCTGGAGCTTTAAAGCTTTAAAGACACCAGCCTTGGAGGCAGGAATGGTGCTTGCACGGGATGGTTTTCCATCACAGCAGCCTCAAAGGGTCCCATGGGATGGTGTGTTGTGGTTTATCCACCACTTCCCTTCTTGGGAAGTCCTGGGGAATGCAGCACCACGACTTCTGGTTGCCCAGAGAAGCTGTGGCTGTCCCTGGATCCGTGGAGGTGTCCAAGGCCAGGTTGGAGCATCCTGGGACAGTAGAAGGTGTCCCTGCTCATAGGTTAGGATTAGGTTTAGGGTTAGGGTAAAGGTAAGGGTGTCCCTGCCCATGGGTTAGGGTTAGGTTTAGGGTTAGGGTTAGGATATCCCTGCCCATGATGAGATTTAGGTTTAGGGTTAGGGGAAGGGGAAAGGTATCCCTACCCATGGGTTAGGGTCAGGGTAAGCCTAAGGGTTAGGGTGTTCCTGCCCATGGGTGAGATATAAGGTCCCTTCCAACCCAGATATTTTGTGATTCTATGAAAGGACAGAGCACCCCCAAAACCACAGCCCAGCTTCCTACAGACACCCAGGTTTTGTTTGGGTAACAAGTGCCACATTCATTTCGCCAGGCACTCCTGGAACTGACTTTTTACAAAAATATTTACAAAAAAATTTACAAGAAAATATACAAAAAAATTTACAAAAATATTTACAAAAATAGTAAAAATAATCCAATCAGACGAGCAATGTGGCCAGAGCCTTGTGCTCTTTATTTACCTGTTGTGCTTCTCTGGTTGGCCATGTTTGAACCACATCCTTCTGAACACCTGTGGGTCTCATTTATTAACCATGCAAAATGTTAATGGTGACTCTCCCAATTATCAAATGCTTTGTGAGTACTGCTTAATTAAGGATTAATATTTTTTGGGGGGGGGTGTGTGCTGCGAAAAGAAGCTGGGCTGGTGAAGCAGAGAATAGGAGAGGAGGATGCTGGAGCTGAACTTCAGGTGCCAGGTGAGAACTGCTCGAGGGGAATGCTGGGGGCACCAGCAGTGTGTTTACACGGGGACTGGCTGTAAGTGTTTCCAAATGAGCTCACTCACAAATCCTTCTCTCTAATGGTCTCTTTTGTAACAGAGAGCCAAGAAGTTGGCAGGGCTGTCCTTGCCAGACTTGGAGTTGGCAGCCAGACGCAGCACAGAGGAAAAGCAGACGTTTTTCAGGCCAGATGATTCTGTGGAATCGATGGAAGGTCTCTGTTACTGCCAAATCTTTATTGGTTCCCATCCTGACAGCCCTGAGCAATGGGAGTCAGCCTGCCTTGCTTTGTTCCAGCTGAGGTTTGGGCTTCCCTGGTGGTGTTGTGTTCTTCAGACACCCCCTGTGCCATCTCCAGTGTGTGTGGCTGGAACTTGGTGGGTGCTGATGGGGGGAAATGGAGTCTGGACGTGAGAACTGCACACTGGGGGCAACCTGTGCCTTTGAAGCAGAGCAGCAGCTCTGGGCCCTTCACTTCGAGGAAGGCATTGAGGTCCTGGAGCGTGTCCAGAGAAGGACAGTGAAGATGGGGAAGAGTGTGGAGAGTCAGTCCCCTCAGGAGCAGCTGAGGGAGCTGGGGGGGCTGAGCCTGGAGAAAAGGAGGCTCAGGGGGGACCTTGTGGCTCTGCAAGTCCCTGCCA
>JAWWEW010000041.1:1340937-1358033 GCA_035583185.1 Anabacerthia variegaticeps
AGGGGCTGCCCAGGGAGGGTTGGAGTGCCCAGGGCTGGAGGTGCCCAAGGCAGGAGTGGCCGTGGCACTCAGAGCTCAAGGTGGGCATGGGGCACAGGGTGGGCTGGATGATCCCAGAGGGCTTTTCCAGCCTCAGGAATTCTGGGAATGTTTCTGGAGGGAGCTTCAGTTCACCATCTTGCCTGCCTTTGCCACCTGTGTGTCCCCACATCCTTGTCCTTTTGTCCATCTTTGGCTTCCCCCTCCTCCCCCCTTGCTGGTATGGGCACCGAAACCTTCAGAATCCTTGAATTCTCGTGGGGCTTTTTAATATGGAAAACCCGTGGAGTGGCTTCCCACCTCCTCAGAAATACCCAGGGAGCTGGGATTGCTCCCTGCCAGACTGAGCAGCTGATCAGGCTCAGCCTCGTGGATCCCCCTCTCAGAAGGGACGATGGGGTGGTGCCCCCAGAGGTGCCACCTGCCCACGGCAGGGCATCACCTCACACCTCTGTAGGCAAAGGACAGTGTCACCCAGGGGTCTCAGGGGGAAAGCAGAGCTAAATCAGAGCTGTGGGACAAATCATGGTGCTTTCAGTGGTGTCACAGTAATCACTGCCCTGCCACTCGTGTCACTTGGCAGTGTCACACTCCCTCAGACTCCCTTTCCTCAGGAGCCCTGGGTGTCTGGGACACTTCCCATCACCTGCCAGGGCTGCACTGGGGCTTTTTCACCCTCTGCCTGCACATGCTGGAATTGCCTTTCCCGTGGGGAAGGGCTGGGGGTTGGGATGGGTTTTGCAGCTCGGCTGGTCACTGCTCTGGCCTCTTTTAGGTCCTGTGATCTTCTTGGGAGGATCTGAAGAGGCCAATGGAGTTGCAGGTGGAGTTACACTCATCTCTCAGGCTGAAGAGGTGATAGGAAGGGGAGCCTTTCCCAGGGCTCTGAGCACCTTGGGCTGGTGGAAGGTGTTCTCGCCCATGGGGTCTTTAAGGTCCTTTCCAACCCAAACCATTCTGTGAATCTATGATTCTTTTCCATCCTTTTTGCTTTCCTTTCCAAAGTAACAAATTCTAGACGACCTTCTCCTCTAGAAACTATTGCAAGGGCTTCCCCCAGCTGTGAATGCTTATGGGAATTTGGGCCAGGAAAATGATGATTTCTGGTGTTTTCTTTATGTACATCTTTGTCCCAGCCCTGGAAATATTCAAGTCCAGGCTGGATGGGACTCTGATTGAAGATGTTCCTGCCCTTGGCAGGAGGGTTGGACTGGATGACCTTTAGAAGTCCATTCCAACCCAAATTGTTCATGATTCTGTGATCTTTCTGCTCAAAGACCAAACCCACACCAGCTGTTGATCACAGCAGGTACCTCTGGCACGGGGTGAGGCCCCCTTGGTTCCCAAGGAGCAGGGACACAGTGGGGAGGGCTGCCAGGTTCCTGGGCAGTCCATCACTGGCACAGGTTTGTGTTGAGCTCACCCTGTTTGGGATGGTGGCCAAAGACACAAGAGGAGATGTGGAAGGGGAGAGCAAGGTGGGCTCCATCCTGCAGCCAGGAGAGCCCTCTCTGTGTTCAGCCTCTGCCACCTCTTCCTGCAGGTCCCAAGCAGCATTAATGACACCACTGGTGCTCCTGCTTGACAAGGAGTGACTTCCTGAGGATCTGGGGCCATTCCCAGGGTCACCCTGAAGTTCAGGAGAGCCGTGAGTGACTCGGAGCCATCCCTGGAGAGCCCGAGGCACGATCCAAGGAGGGGTCTGGCAGATGAAAAGGGAGCAAGGTTGGCAAGGTGAGGTACCCTGACAGTGATGATCCAGTTGAGTTTTGGTGGGTGAACACCCTGCTGTGTCCAGCTCTGTGTTGGAGAGGAGGGTCTGGCACCTCAGCCCACCTTCCAGGGTGCTCTCAGCTGCTGTTCTGGTGGGGGCAGAGGTGTCCAACAGGGCCTGGGGGCAAATGCACCTCTAGTTTCATTGTCAGCACTCACCAGCCGAGGAGCTGGGTCAGGATCCACCCCTCCCTGGGGACAAGGGAGGTGTCCTGGCCGTGGGCTGAGGAGCACCATGGTGGGAAGAGGACCTGGCTCTTCAGGTCATTGCAGGGCTCCCCGAGAACATGGGGCCCTGAGCCAGGGCTCCCCTGCAAGAGTGCCAGCTCCCTGTGAACAAAGACACCGGGTAATTAGAGAGGTAATTAGTTTGGTAATTACTAAGGTAATTAGTTTGATTCTCTCTCAAGCCACTAACTGCTGGGAGGAGAAGGCTCAGCCACAGCGTTGGAGGGAGCACCTTGAATTGCTGCAGGAACCCCCTGCCAGGTTAACCCTTCGCCCTCCTGGCTGGGAAGCAGCATCTGACACTGCTGAAAATGGGATGGTCTGGGGGAAAACCACCCCTAAACCCCTGTTTGTCAGAGGGCCTGTGCCCAAAACCTTCTGAACCACCTTTTGATGGCACCAGCAGTGCTCGTGCCATGGGCAGGGCAGTGCCTGAGGCAGCAGATCCCCCAGTGGTGGTGGGTTTATTACAAAGGTTTTATAGTCCCCTCACACTGCTGGGGGCACCTCTTTGGGTGGGGACACTTCTTGGGTAACCCTTTAATCGATGAGGTCGATGCCCTCCTGCCTGTGTGACATCCCACACATCCCTTCACCCCTGGGCTGGTTGGCAGGGGCGTTTCATACCACCACACAATGGTTTGGGTGGGAAGGGGCCTTAAAGACCACCCTGTCCCAACCCCCTGCCATGAGCAGGGGCACCTTCCAGCAGACCAGGTTGCTCCAAACCCTGTCCAACCCCACCTTGGAGCCATCTCTACCAGCTTGGGCTGCAAGTCAGCACCTGGAGGTGAGTTTTTCCTGCCCGTGTGCCACACGAAACCACAGTTATTTTTCCAACCATCCCTCCTTCCTTGGCAGGGCTGTGGGTGGGCAGGGGCAGGGCAGCTGTGCCTGTGATCCCAAAGGGACACAGGGCTGGCAGCACGGAGCAAACTGCACCTCAGGGAGGTGGCATTGGAGCTGCAGGAGGCTCATCACGTTCCCAAGTGAACTGCAGGCTAAGCAGGTTCTTCTTCACGTTCACCTGTTGCTGGCATAGAAATAGCAGGGCTGGGAGGGACGTGGCACAGCCTGGAGTCCATTTCACTCTTTGATAGCACCCGATACCCAGAAATCCTCGTGTTCCTGAAATCAGCAGCATTGTTGGTGGGTTTGTTTAATTGTGGTGCAGGGGTTGGGTCTGCAGAGGGGTCAGTGGGTGAAGTGTGGCAGGGGCAAGGGCACCGAGTGCTCAGGGGCCATTCATAGACAGGAACCATTCTCCTAGACAGGAGAATTTACTGCATCTCTCCCCTGTTTCTTATGTCAGGTAGTGAGGATTTTTTTTAAAAACTCAGTTTTAATATTATTAACACTCGGGCTGTTCTGCAAAGGTCAAAGTCAGTTTGAATGTCTTCTCATCTGACTCTTCTTGAAGAGCCAGCCAGCAAGCAAGAAATCTCAATTCCACCAAGGCTGCCTTTGAGCAGCAGAGCCTGCTGTGCCCTGGAGGTCAGTGGGGTCTGCCTGGTGGCCACTGGGTGCTCACGGGCAGGGCAAGAAGCTCCTGACCTTTTTGTTTTTGCTCAAAGGTCCCACTCCTGGAACCAGGTGGACAAATGGAAACCTCTGCAGGACTTGCCTTAGCAGGGAGATGTGTGTGACCAGGGAGCAGCTGCAGCTCCAGGAGCACAGAAGGGAACAGAGCACGAGTGGGTTTGTGGTTTTACAGCACAGAAGTGAATCCTGTGCCTGTTTTTAAATGGGTGCCGAGCACGGGACACACAAGTGAGGCTGGAGCAGATTGATGGTGGTTTAGGAGGAGAAATCCTTTTTCAGCATCAAAGAGGAGGGAGATCTCCCTGCTCCTTGGTCCTGGTTTGGAGCTTGTGCTCTTTGTTCTTGCAGGTTTGGGGGCAAACTGCTGGAGAGAGGGTGCAAACAGCCTGTGGTGAAACAGGAATCACTCCAGGCTCTCCAGAGTGGGTAGTTCTAGAAATCTGTGAGTGTTGTGGGATCTGCCCATTGATGGAACCCTGTGCCATCCCCTCAGTGTGTTCCCTGGGTGCAGAGAGCACCCTGAGGGGGCCCAGCAGCAGCGTCACTGTGAGCCACCATCACATCCTGCCCCAGTGTGTGGGGTCTGTCCTTTAAGTGGCAGCTCTTTAATCCGATGTTGTGGCACTTCTGGGGGTTCAGAGCCAGGTTTGATTGCTGCCTCTGCAGCTTGGGCTGTGTCCAAGGAACCAGAGTGTGCTGAACCCCAGTGCAGCAGCCCAGGGCTCCTCAGAGAGCCTCTGCTTTGGGTTGTGCTGCACCTTCTGCAACCCCAGGTCAGCCTTTCGGAGCTCTTGGCCTTTTGTGTTCTTTCTTTCTGCTGCCCAGCAAGGTCTGAGGTTCCTGCAGGCCCCATGCACAAGGTGAGGGCATAGAATAATTAAGGCTGGTAAACATCTTAGAGGTCATCAAACCTGACCCAGCACCACCACCAGGGTCACCAGGAAACCACGTCCTCAAGTGCCAGGGGCACACACTTTTGGGATGCTCTGGATCCAGAAGGTTGTCTCACCCACCTCGTTTCCCCAGTTGAACCAGCCAGAGCTTTGGGGAATGGCCTGAAATTGTGCCAGGGGAGGGTCAGGATGGATCTCAGGGAAAGGTCCTTCCCCCAGAGGGTGGTGGGCACTGACCAGGCTGCCCATGGAATGGGCACTGCCCAAACCTGCCAGAGCTCCAGAGGGTTTGGACAGGGTGGGATTGTTGGGGTGTCTGTGCAGGGCCAGGGGTTGGATCAATGATCCTTGGGAGTCCCTTCCCACTCAGGATATCCAGTGATTGTTTTGGTCCACACAAGAGTTGCCAAGTGCTCCATGGAGGTCGCTGAGACATTCAGGTTGAGCATCATGAAGAATTTCCTGCTGGAAAGGGTGGTGAGGCCTTGGCAGGGGCTGCCCAGGGAGGGTTGGAGTGCCCAGCCCTGGAGGTACCCAAGGCAGGAGTGGATGTGGCACTGAGTGCTCAAGGTGGGCATTGGGCACAGGGTGGGCTGGATGATCCCAGAGGGCTTTTCCAACCTCAGTGATTCTGTGATCAGTGTTTTTGGTTCCTATTTTGAGCATTTCCCTGCGTACCATTCAGCCTTTTCATGCCTCCATTTCCCCAACCTGGTGGAAATAACTGTGTCAGGCTGGAAAAAGCTCTGTAGGTGTCAGAGGAGAGAAGGTGTGGGCAGGGAATGCTCAGTGCACCCACCAGGAACGGGCTCTGAGCCTCGGGGTGTCTTCCTCTCCTCCTGCTCCTGAGTTTCCCTTTGGAGGAGCTGAAGCCAGGGGGTTGTGTTTGGTCCCCCTGTCCTCCCTGGGACATCTGGGGGTCCTTGGAAGGCGGAAGTGGTTCAGCAGCTCTGCCCCTAAGCTCAGGAGGTGTGAAACAGCAGTGTCCGAATGACCACTTTGCCCAGGGTGATTTAAAACCACCAAAATACCTGCTGTCGTCACTGGTGCCCCGTGGGTCAGGTGCCACTCACTCTGTTTCCCTGGGACCCACTCAAGACCACGAGGTGCTGAGGGCAGGCAAAAGGGTCCCCAAAGAGAGCCAAAAGTTCCCTGGGGGAAGATCCTGTTGCTCAGGCAGAGCCAACCTTTTATTCATCGTATTTAATGTTGTTGGATTGGGGATTTTGTTGCCCTTTTCTGAATTATTATTTAATTTTTTGGGGAGTAGGGTGTAAAATGGCCCACTGTGACACCCAACAAATTAAAAACAAGCAGCAGAGACACCAAAGTGATGTTGTGCCCTGGAGGTCCAGCCCATCCATGCCCTTCTCCTGCCTTTCATCCCCTGGGTCTTGAGTGATGCCTTCCCTCAGACAGGAGTTCCTCTCCCTGTGGTTTATGGGGTTACAGACACTCATTCTGCCCAGGTCCACCTCTGCTGTCCCTGGGGAGGATCCTTCACCTCTGCTGTCCCTGGGGAGGATCCTTTCCCCCTCCCTGTGGGAGAGGAGGGGGAAGGAGAAGGCTCTGCATCCAAGGCGGGCTCTAAGTGGGCTCCTTCATTTTCAAACCGGTTTTGCGCTCAGAGTTAATAATTTCAGCTCTGATCCTCCTTAAAAGCGGTGATTAATCCCCTGCACATACAGTGGGATCAGGCACAACAACTGGGCATTTTTTTCCCCTAGTAATGAGAGCTATTCATAACCCAGCATCCCTCCAAGCCTCCAGTCGCCGTGCAGGAGACAGCATTGTTCATAAAAACAATTCCAAGGTGTTTTGTTCCCCCAGTTCTCTGGTGGGGGCGAAAGAAAAAGGAAAAGAAAAAAAAAAAAGAAAAAAGCCTTCAGAGAAAAGTAATTGTTGGCTTAAAACTTCAGGCTGCATTCAGCAGCAATCCATCACCTCCCAGGGTGTTTGGAAGCTCGGGGTGCTCAATATTCAGCCTGGGAATCCTCTGTAGGAAAGAAGGGGGCAGAGTGAAATATTGCTGGGGAAATTCTCTCCAACCCTCTTTCATTTGGTGCCCTTCTCTTTGCTGGGGGACTCGGTGGAGGCAAAAGGAACTCAACCAGAATTCCTGCTCCTGTTCCTGTCCTCAGGAAAAGGAGGAGGAGGGTGGGGATGGATCCCTCCATGGGATGCTGAAATGGCCCTGATCCCTGCAGAGGGTTTGTGGCTCTGCAAGAGGGACCAAATGGCCTCGGTGCTGCCACAGAGAAGTGGGTTATGAGGAAAAGGGGTCTGAAGAAAAAGGATTATGAGGAAAAAGGGTTATGAGGAAAAAAGGTTCTTCCTTCCAGCCTCCTGGGAAAAGACCATTTTGGAGCTCTGCCCTCAGGGACCTCTGCTAAGGGACAGCTCTGACACCTCAGGAGGGTCGAGGCTCATTAACCAAGTGCTTAATTACAAGCTCAGGTGGTCCCAGCCCTGTCCAAAGGCTCTCCCAGCCTGCCCAGCACCCTCCAGTTTGGATGAAGGTTTCTGACACTCTTTATGGTGTTTGCAAACCCTGATTTGCCACAGACACATCCTAAAATCGTGTCCCAAAGCAAGTTTGGGTTATTTCTCTTGATAAAGGGGGGTGTTTTACCCTGGGGTTGCTTCAGCCCACCTGATGGATATGTTAACCTGTTGGGTTATCAAAGGGAAGATCATTTTCCATGCTGGAGCTGAGCCTTCCAGACCCCACAGCCCACAGGGAGCACCATCTTCCACCCCTTTCTTCCAGGACCAGAGATCCTGGCCAGCCTTTGGGTCCCTCTGTGCCCCCAAAGCCCCCACAGCCCACAGGGAGCACCATCTTCCATCCCCTTCTTCCAGGACCAGAGATCCTGGCCAGCCTTTGGGTCCCTCTGTGCCCCCAAAGCCAGTGGGACTTTGGTGCCTCATTCCCTTTGTGGGATCAGACCAATCCTGATGCAATTAATGGCCAGCTTTGAGTTTTGCTGTAACAGACCCGAGCCAGGAGGGGGAGGAGAAGAGGTTTGGGAAAGGGCAAAGACCTTGCAGGTGGAATTTTGCTGTTGGGAAAACTTCCCTGGGGTTTGGGGTGGGACTGGTGGGCATGGGCTGGAAAATAAAGTGCCTGAACCCCCTGTGCCAAGTGAGGGGTCACCCTTGTGCCCACTGCTGTGGCCAGTTTGGGTCTGGGTGTGCTGTCCTGTCCTAAATCTCTGCACCCTCCATGCCTGTTCTCAGGGGTTTCCTCCCCCTGAGCTTTGCAGGGAGGTGTTTGGGGGGCCAGGGAAGTGGGATGGAGCAAGGCTGGGAAACCAGAGCGGGATCCTCGTGCTTTCCCTGTCCCCTGTCCCCTTTCTGATGGCTCTGTTGTTTTGTCAAGTACGTAAAATGGCTATTTCAGAACCAAAAAGAGCTCATCAGGCCCCATTTGGGTGGTGCCACACGCTGATTCCCAACAGGCACATGGTCCTCAGCTTGGGAAGTGGGAGCAGAGGGATTTCCAGACCACACACCTCTCCTAACTGGACCTGCTTAGGAGTTTCAGATGGAGTTGCCATCCTTGGCAAGCACAGATTGAAATGTGAGTGACAGTGGCTTTGTCCCCATGGCTGGGAAATGGCCCATTAGAGCAGGCTGGGAGAGAAGGCAGCTGAAGGAGGAAACACTTAATGAAAATGTACATCCTCCAAGGCCATTTCAGGCTGCAGGGACCTGCCTTCCCTTGGGAGCTGCTGCAGTTCCCTGTCCATTACAGCCACCTGAGGGGAATGTGGGAATGCCAAGCCTTTCATCCCTCAGATAATTGTAATTCCTCAAAGCTGTTGGTGACCCATTTGGTGGGAGGCTGGCTGCAGCTTGAGGGACCTGGGGAGGTGTCTGCCCTGCAGCACACACGGCATCCCAGTGGTCTTAAAAGCAAGCTTGACCTTTCTTGGCCATGGGGTGAGGAAATCGGGCAAATCCCACGTCGTTTTGGGGCTGGGACTTCATGTTATCTGGAAGTTCACAGAATCACAGGATGGGTTGTGTTGGAAGGGACCTGCAAGGTCATCTCCTTCCCATCCCCTCCCAAGGGGCACCTTCCACTTGACCAGGCTGCTCCAATCCTGACCTTTAACACTTCCAGGTATGGAGCATTTGGAAAACCAAAGCAGGTGCTCACCGAGGAAAAAGGCACATTTCTTTTGGTTTTATGCAGAGAAAGCCTGAACTCTGTTTCCTTGCCCTCCTTACCTGTTTGTTTTTTTCTCAGCTCAGGCTTTAGAGACACACAGAGACAAATGACTCACTGGCTGGAAGAGGAGCATTTAAACTCCTCCAAAGTGCCTGTTGGAAGGGATGGAGGGGGAGTTGGAGGAAGAAGCAGCACTGACTCAAGGGCTCCCAGCTGTAGGTGACAAGAGGGGGTGGTAGAGCCATAAAATAAAAATCTCCTGCTGTTTTCCTGCGTCTCTGGCACCTCTCAAGGGCCTGGTGTGACCACGGCAGCCGAGGGATGACGACACCTTGGGGGTGCTGGGCAATCTTCCCTCAAAACAAAGAGGTTTAGAGTAACTACTGCAAGGGTAAACACCAAAGGAGAGTGTTTCTGCTTCATAAAGAGCTCCTCTGAGCCTTCTGCCACGCCAGCAGCTGCACAAGGGCCAGGCTCAGTGAGTCCCAAAGCAGACTGCAAACATCTCTGTGGTCACTGGGACAAGGGACAGAAGGGGAGGCAAAAGCCACAGGAGCTGTGAGGTCCTGATCCCTTCTCCTGCTGCCAAACATGGCAACTGGAGCTGTAGGCACCTCTGTGAGCATCCCAGGGCCTCTATCCGCATCTGGGAACCAGCTCTGGTGCACGGCTGCTGGGACAGGCACAGCCTGGCACAGGGTCCTGGGCACAGCCACCTGCCCTGCAGAGACATGGAGCTGTCCACTGTTTACTTCAGAAATGGCAAGTTTGACCCATTTAATAGTTCTTTACTCAGAAGGTGGTGGGACCCTGGCACAGGTTGCCCCTGGATCCCTGGAAGTGCCCAAGGCCAGGTTGGAGCACCCTGGGCTAGTGGAAGGTGTCCTTACCCATGGCACGGGGTGGGAATGGATGACCCTTTAAGGTCCTTTCCAGCCCAAACCAACCAATTCTGCTTCTGTGAATAAGACTTGAATTGGTTTTTTGCCCTCAATATCCCCAGGAATGCAGATGGAGCCATACCCTTGCTCTCCTTGGGCACCTCACTCTTGTCCCTGCTGGTGGATGCTGCCACCACAGCCCCCAGGAATTCCATCCATGCATGCTGGCCCAGAGGAGGCTGCCAGCTCCTTTTATCTTGCTATCCAAGCAGGGATTGGCATCCCATCCCACTGTGACCCGAGCCAGATAACTGATCAATAATCCCTGTCACAAAGCTGGCCCTTCAACCTGAGTTACACGGTGGATCCCAGAGCAGCGACTGAACAGGGTGTCACTCGGGGCATCCTGAGGGTTTATGTGTGGGAATGTCTTGGAGAGTCAAAATTAAACCTGCCATCACAGCCTGAATCAGCATCTGCCAGGGAAGAGGGCTCTTGGCTGGATGGAGCCTCACTGCCGTGTCCACATCACTCCTCTTGGCCATAATGAACTCCCTTGTTGGCAGGCTCAGGAAAGAGCGTGGAATTTGCTTTTGGATACTCCTCTACTCTTTTGCCTGAAGCAACAGGATCAAGACAGGCAGAGGAGGCTCTTTCCAGCCCGGGCAGAGAATTACCTTCTTGGTGCCGTTAATTCAAATCCTCTCACCAGGATCAAAGGGCAACAAGAGAAGTTTTGCTCAGCTCTTTGTAATGGAAAGGAAGGAACAAAGCGGCGCTTCTTACGCCCCCACAACTTGTTTATTGGATTAGATGGAGGCTTGGGGGAACAACCTGTTTGCATACGAGCTAAACCCTCGTCTTGCTGAACATCTTCATTAATTAACTCCATCTGGCTTGCCTTGCTTCTACACGGAAAAGATCTCCTGCTTTGATCATTTGCTGTTTACATATTTCTCGCCGTTTGGTGAAACACGGCAGCAAACACGCGATAAACACTGCACAAAACAAACAACAGACCTGAAAACACTGACAAGCACCTACAGGATGTGCGTCCCCAGCAAGCCCCAGCTCAGATTCCCTTGAGGACAACTGAGTGTCAACCTAAAACCTTGCTCGTGCTCCAAGGTGGGTTTTGCCTCCTCCAAATGTTCCTGCAGCCCCAGAACTCCCTCCCTGCAGAGCTGGTTGTGTAAAGGGTTAGATCAGCTGGTTCAGGTGGTGGAGGAGAGAAACATCTGCTTGGCTTGTCCATCCTTCCTTCACCACCTTCCTAGGATTTGTGCTGCCCCTTCTGAACAAACTTCGGGGTTTGGGTGGCTTTCTGTGCCCAGGGCTGTGTTGGCTGGGAAGGAGAGCCCAGGTGTCCTCAGGAGGGCACCATGGTGGGCAGGTACATGAGGCCAGCTGATGGAGAAATGCAGGATGCAAAGCCAAGCAGGGTATTTTGTCTGGGTGTTTTCACTCTCCTGCTCTCCTGGCCTTCACCTCCCCTGGGCCAGCAGCTCTCCTGGTTGTCTGTAGGATGGGTAACAAGAGTAAATGACCCAAAGCAGGTTTCTTCTGACCCTGGCTGACACTTTCCCTCCTCCTGTCTCCCAGGATGCCCTTTCAGGCTCCTCAGAGCCTTCCCAACCTTTCCCCTGAGTGCCGGGGCTAAGCTGGGCTCACCTTTGCCATCCCCCATGGCTGAGCTGTGCAGGCTGATCCTGCCCTGCTCACAGAGCCCTGAGGGCACAGGGACACCCCTCTTGGGCTTCTCCTGCCCCATACCCTTCCCTGGTCCTCCTCTCCCCAGCAAGAGCATCCCTGGGATGCTGGGGAAGGGGTTTCCATGGCGACAGGCAGCAAGCACACTGAAAATCTCTCAGCACACTCTTTTCCCCAACTCTGGCCAGTTTGGATTGGCAGGAGGAGGTGCCAGAACCAGGATATCCCCCCTCCCAGTCTCCCCACACACTCCACACCCAGCTGTGGGGCTCCCAGAGTTGGGAAGGGGCCTCCTCCTTTCTCCTAACCCTGCAAAGTGACTGCAAATGGGATGTAAAAACACATCAGGCACTGAAGTTTGGTGTGCAGGGGGAGAGGTGAGGGGCATCTCTTACAGCTCTTCCCAAATTTCCCAAGGGTGATTAAAGCTTTTCCCTGCAGCCACCAGCTGATCTCCTGGTGGGATGGCCATCAAGGGGCCACCAGCTGATACAGCTCCTGGTGCTTTCCATACGCAAGGCAACATTGCTCCTTCAACCCTCTCTGCCCTGTTTGGGCAACTTCCACCCTTGGCATTTTCAAAGGAGAGGTTGCAGAATTGCCCAGGGCTGTTTAGCCCCATCATTATCTTAAATAACACGAGACAGGGGTCCTTCCTCAGCCCTGAGACACAGCACAGCATCGCTGTGTCCCCATCATTAAACCTTGTTCTCCAGACCAAACCCAGCCTGCGTTTTGGGAAGGCCAGGTTGGACAGGGCTTGGAGCTGGCAAAAATATGATCTTTAAGGTCCCTTCCAACCCAGACCATTCCGTGATAGTCCTTTTGGCCACGTGAGAGCTCCAAGGTCTGGCCAGTGGCTGTGAGGCTGCCTGGGATGGGCTGAGGCCACGACAGGGAGCCTGGCAGTCGCTTAAAAGAATGTGTAATTGTGTGTTGGAGCTTGATCCTGTGCCCTGACCTTGTCTAGTTTGCTGTAATAGATGGAGCTGCGAGTGTCTGCTCCTGTCAGGGCGCTGGGGAGTGACAACAGGCTGGGGATTGACCCAGGGCCACGGCTGTTCTCAGCTGCTGGGCTCTCCCCAGTGGTGAATCCTCATGTGTGCTCCTCTGAGAAGGGCAAGTGTTTATTCCAGGTGCTTTCTGAGTGGTCCAGAGGGGCAGAAACTATTTAAGACTCCAGATGTAGATATAAAACATGATATTGGGGTCTCCTGTGATGAAGATGCATAGCAAAGGAAGGCTGGAGTTGTAGAGATCAGGGGATGAGGACTCGTTTTTAGGTGGGATGGGCAGCAAGGGGTGCTCAGGGAGAGCTTTGAGGTAATGCTGGTTTTTCCTCTCCCTCCTCATTGGCTTTGTGTTGGTGGAAAGGGAATTTTTAGCAGGTGAACCTGGGCGTGGTGGGGAGAGACGTGTTGTTGTGGGAATGACAAAGGAGCATTGTGCAGATTCCAGTGCTTCCTGCAATTTCAACCAGCCCAGTGAAATAACAACATCGTGGTTTCTTTGCCTCCAGAGCTGCAGGGTATTAATTGGCAATATTTGGGTGCATCTTCTGTGGGGGAAGGAGACCCCTTGGCCTGGGGGGCTGCTGAGGGAGAGGTCTCAGAAGGAGGTGCCACAGAACACCTTCATGTTTTGGGTGAAGACCCTGTGTGCTTCCAGAGAGGTGCAGAAGGTCCTTCCCCACCCTGGGGCAGGATGAACTCCACCTCCCCCCTTGCTGGCAGGTGTTTGGCCACTGCAGCAACTCTCACTTCGCCCATTAAAGGGGAATTATTTGTGGTCAGTGAAGCATCTCCTGTCACGCTGTTGTGGTTGGCGGGCACAAAACATGCTCCCTCTATCCAGGGGTTTTACAGTCCTACCAGTGTCCTTCATGGGGCCATTCTCCAAACCCTCTGTTCACACATCAGCAGTGGTTTAAACATCCTCTGCTCACCCCCTGGGTCTTGCTGTGGGTCAGACTCCAAGGGGAAGAGCTTGGTGTCAGCACTTTGGGGTGGGCTCCCATCAGGACAGGGGACAGAGAAACTCAGAAGAAGAGCTGCAGCCCATTTTTTTAGGAAAAGGGAGGGATTTATCATCCCCTCTGCAGCAGGGATATTATGGGTGCAGCAGGGAGCCTGTGCTCCCCATAATGTGTCTCCTGGTGCTTGTAGAGAACATGTGAGTTTTTCCTTTTGCTGGTTCTCACAGGAGTCTGGAAAACTCCTGCTCCAGCCTCTCTGTGCCTCGTGAGCTTGGGGAGTGACCTGGAAGTGGTGCAGGATTAGAAATGAGTTTGTGGTCATAAATCTGAGATTAACTCTGAGCTCCTGGCAGACTCCTCTTGAGCCTTGGGGATGAGAGAAGACTGTTTCCTACTGATGTCAGTGGATCTCTGTGCTAGGGTTTCTCACCAGGATTCAAACCAGCTGAACTGGGAGCTGGAGGCTGGTCCTGCTGCCTTTCTCTCCAGTACCACCCAAATCTGGTTAAAGTGGGCAGGGCTGGCTGGGCCATTGGGAAGGGATTGGTGGCTGGGAGGGTGGCAGGGGCTGGGCTGGATTGCCCAGAGAAGCTGGGGCTGCCCCTGGATCCATCCCTGGCAGTGCCCAAGGCCAGGCTGGAGCACCCTGGCACACTGGGAGGTGTTGGGGTTGGAACTGGAAGGTCTTTAAGTTCCCTTCCTACTCAAACCATTCCATGACACTCTCATAAATCCAAATGTGCACTTCTGCATTATTCTGAGGAAAGTCAGGTTGCAACCATGACAAAGTATGAGCAAGTGAAAAGCACCCCCAGGGATCTGCAGACAGCCTGAAACAAGAGCTCTGCAAGAGGCCAAATACCCTTGGGAAAGTGGCACTGGAGGACTGGACCATCAGTGCACGGGGAGAGGTTTTGCACTGTTTAGTACCTGCCCCTTAAATGTGATTTTTATAAATGCACTCCTTTTACTCAGGCTCTTTGAAATGCTTAGAACTCTGATAGCCACGGTCCTAATAAGCTCCATACCCTGGTGCAGGAGTTGTTTTTTGGCATGGCTTATTTGGAATTTGCAGGAAGAAGAGGATGGCTCAGCCTGGGAACACACAGGCCATAGAAACTCCTCCTGTTCCAGCCATCTAGACTGGGGAGAAGACAACTGCCTCCTTTGGTCCTGCAAAAGTGCCTGGTACCAGGTGAAACCAACCCAGCAGCCTCTCTGGGATCCAGCCAGTGCTTCATTGTGTGCCCAGAACCCACCCCAAACGATGCCAGTCGCTGACAGAGCAACCAGGAAAAGAACCCATGTCAAGCTGAGCTAAATAAACTTGCTGCCTCAATAGCCACACATGCCCTGCAGTGCAGGCCACCTCCTTAATAAAGTGGTGACATGGAGAGAGGGACAGAAGGTCCCTGAGAGTCTCTTCTGTGCTCCAGCAGAGCTAGGAAGAAAGCAGGGATATGTGGCTGGCTGTGGTCTGGCTTCTTACCCCTCTCCAACTCCATGTGGAGAATCACAGAATGGTTTGGGTTGGAAGGGACCTTAAAGATCATCCAAACCCACTGCCATGGGCAGGGACACCTTCCACCAGCTCAGGCTGCTCCAAGCTCTGTCCAACCTGGCCTTGGACACTCTCAGGGATCCAGGGGCAGCCACAGCTTCTCTGCCCAACTTGTGCCAGGGCCTGCCCACCCTCATAGTGCCAGGAATTTTTTCCTAATATCTTTCCTAACCCCAGCTTAGTCTTCCTCCCCAAAGCTCAGCTGTAGGGTAGAATTTATCCCCTCAGCGTCCCTTCCTTAAAGTGGGGCTGAATCCCGTCTCTAAAGATGCACTGGGGAAATCCTTGAATCCAGTGGCAATGCTGAAGGTGACGGGGGAGTACTTTTCTCTCGAGGGAGGAAGAGGGACCTCTTGTCCTGTGCTTGCACATCCCAGTCTGTGCCAATCCAGCTGCTCAGGAGCTCTGCCAGCGTTTGGGCTCCAGTGGATGTCCCTGAGTGTGATGGATGTGCTGATCTTGCCCTCCTTTCTGGAGTTCAGACCCTTTGCATTGGTTTGTGCCTTGGTTTGTGGACGGTACGAGCGGCTCAGACGAGGCGGCTCTGCCTGCCCTCCCTCCAGGCCTCCAAGTGCTTTGTCTTCATTTGGACTCGGCTGCTCCTCGGTGGAATTGTGGTCGGGTGGAGCTGGAGCTGCTGCTGGGAGCACTTCACCACAGGCTCACGGGAAAGGGACAATAACATGGCATTAAGGGCATTAAAACCATCCCCCTGCTCACTGTGCCTGACTGCAGAGGACCACTCATCCTCTGGGGGTCCAGGGTGGTGGGTGACATCCTTGGGTGTGTGGGTGATGCAAGAAACCTCTGTTTGGGTGAATCCTTTGCATCCTGAACACGGAGAGGTTTCCCTCTTCCCTCTTCAGTTCCCTGTTGCTGCAGCTTGTGCTCCCTGTTTATCCCTGTGCCCATTAAACATGGACCAAAAGCAGGCTGAGCATCAGTGTTTGTGCCAAAAGCACCTCCAACAACATCCTGGAAGCACCAGGTTTGGGAACCACATTGGGAACTGGTTTGGGCCACCAAGCCCTTCCTCAGCTTCCTTGCTGATGCCTACTCTTTGATGAATACAGCAGTTTTCTTCCATAAGAGCAGTTTGGGGTTTTTCTCTCCTCACCAACAAACTGGACGGGAAGAATCTGGAGCTCTTGGTGCTCCTGGGATGGTGGGTTATTTTCTGTCCCAGAGCAGCCTGGCAGGAGCAGATTTAGCCCCACCTCAGGCCAGTGACTATAGAATCATGGAATTGTTTGGGTTGAAAAAGGCCCATAAGGTCATAGAGGTCAGCCCAGCACTGCCAAGGCCACCACTGCCCATGTCCCCAAGTGCCACACCCACAGGGATCTTAAATCCCTCCAGGGGTGGGGATTCCACCCTGCCCTGGGCAAACACAGTGATTGCTGTTCAAATGCCATCACTCCTGTGTGTACAAAAGCCTGCAGAGCTCTGGCTGGTGTTACTCACTCTGGATCCAGCCAGGAGTGGTTGGTACAGAGACACTAACTGGTCCCAGTGTGGGTGGCCGTGGCAGGAGGGCCAGGAGCCCAGTTAGGCAGGGAAACTGGTCCTCCTTCCCCCCAGAGATGCAGCGAGGCTCTCTGTGCTCACACAGCACTGTTGCTCTGGAGACAGAAAACGCTGTAACATGAGAAGTGTCTCCAATGGGAAATACCCCCAAAATTCCTCAATTAGGAGGCACTAAGATAAACCTTCCCCAGGCAGGTTAATGTCACCTCTTGCTTCGTCACAAGCCAGTCCAAGCCCTGGTACTGAAGCACCTACCAAGGGATGGTGTGGCTTTATGTGCCATGAACACCACCAAATCCCAGGAAAACAAATCCCACGGGGCACTGGGGGGTTGGAGGACCTTCTCGGGCTGCAGCTGGAACATCTGGGTGTATCTGTGTTGGCTCATGCTCTGGTGTCTGCAGGGTGGGTGTTGTCACCTGAGGGGACACATAACCAGCCAGAGCCAAACCAAAGGTCACAGGGATGAGCCGAGGTCCGAGGCTCTCCAAGCTGAGCTGCTGGAAGGAGAGTCCATCCTCCCACCACAATGACAATTTTGAGGTGTCTCTTCCCCTCCCACCACCTGGGAAGCTTCATTAGGAGTATTGATTAGGCACAGCAGTGGTGGGAATTGAAAAAAGGCAAGAAAAGGTCCCCACTGAATGAAACCTGCAGGCAAAGCACCCGGGGATCTGCCCTGACATCCGTGGGCTCCGGGACCTTCGGGGGGACACTGGGGAGGGAGGGGAGGGGAGGGAAGGGAAGGGAAGGGAAGGGAAGGGAAGGGAAGGGAAGGGAAGGGAAGGGA
>JAWWEW010000041.1:1358133-1381872 GCA_035583185.1 Anabacerthia variegaticeps
ATCCATCCATCCTTCCATCCTTCCTTCCATCCATCCATCCATCCACCCATCCATCCATCCATCCATCCATCCATCCATCCATCCATCCTTCCATCCTTCCTTCCATCCATCCATCCATCCATCCATCCATCCATCCATCCATCCACCTACCTGGGGGTCCTGCAGCATTTCCCTCTTAGGATGAAGCTCACAATGAGCTATTAGAGGCTTTTTTCTGCATTGGGACTCTGCCTGTTCCCCTCTGTGCATCAAATATGGAAAGATGGAGAGTAGCTGGGACATCAGGATATTCATCATGCTCTCTTCTGATCACATAATTCATCTTAAGGACATGGCCACATGATGGATGTTGGTGTATTTAAGGTAATTTTCTGGATGCAAAGGTTCAGGCTCGTTTGCCAGGTGGGCTGAGGACTGAGGAGCAGTATTCTCATCCTAGTTTTGACAGTGACCATCAGAAGGCTCCTTTGGTTTGAGCAGCTGGTGACTTTCCACCAGACCTAAAAGATCTCAGGTCTGTTTCCATGCCTGAGAAGTTCTCATGAGGACAGCTGGGCTATGCTGGATATCCATGGATTATCATCTAGAAATGAAGGATTCACATCCAAACCCCAAGATCCCTGGGAGAGTTTGGACTTGAATGTTTTCTCTCTCTTTTTCTTTTCTCCTCTTTGCTTCTGAGCTTGATTTCTGTAGTTTTGTTCTTTGCCCTCTGGTTTGTCCCAGGCCCAACATCAAGTGGTCAGAGTAGGTTGGATGCCAAGGAGGAAACTGCTGCTGTGCCTCTCTGAGCCAGCACAGTTCCCAGGTGTTGGGGAAATGTGGGCAGGGAGCACCTTCTCCCTCTGGAAAATCCTCCCTGGCCCAAATTCCCCTGCAGACAGAGAGGGCAAAGATGATATGAAAGGCAGGGATGTGAAGTAGTAAAATTATGAGGACAGGCTGGAGTTGATTTTGCAGCTCAATTGCTGCCTGTGACTTTGACCTGCAGAAAGAGCAAGATCCTGGTCAGATCTGGGCTGGCACCAGGAGTGTCTGTAAAAAGGTGTTAAACCAGGGATTTTTCCCAGCGAGGAAGTGCAGTGGAAATGACAGGGAAAAATTGGGAGGGTGAACTTGGGTGGAAATGAGTCACTAGTCAGTCATACTTGGCAGGGAGGGTTTGTCAAGTGAATGCCCCACCATTCACACGCCAGGGAGGGTGTTGGGTATCAGGAGCTCAGAGCTACCTCTGTCCCCCTCTGGACATCTGGTTTATGTAGCCAGAAATGGGAGCTGTGCCTTTGTGCAGATATTTCACAGAAATTCCACAGAAAGGATATTCTTGGGAGTTGGAAAGGACCCACAAGGATCATTGAGTCCAACTAAACAGCCAATTGGGCTGGGAGGAACAGAAGGGACTCATGGGACTTCAGGTCAGCTTTTGGTTTAACCACAGTTTGCTGACATCACTTAGAGATAAATGCTAGAATTAACATAGGAAACCCTTAGGTACTATTTTGATGGCTACATGGAGTAAAGATTGGTAGAAACAAGCTGAAACACAGCGTGCTGGAGCACCTTCATGCAGAATTTCAACCTGTCCTGCCAGCACTGGCCTTACTGGAGGGCCACCTTCAGTATCTCCTGGCATGGTGTGTAATGAGCAGTGCTGGCCACGGGTGGGAGAGGCTTGTGGAGGCTTTGGTGCTATGGGACATCTCCAACTTTGCTCTCCAAGCCATCCAGGGATGGCTGTGTCAGCCTTTCCCTGTTCCCAGGCCGTGCTGAGCCAGCACATCCTCACAGTGCTGCTGGAGGAGGCATCTTCCTGGCACTGAGGAGTTCCCAACAGCAAGAGGTCATTAAACATCCCGTGCTGCATTCCAAAGGTGCCTTGAGGTTTTCATCTTGGCTCACTTTCCTTTCCAGGATTTCTTTTTTCCTTTGAGGGAACACCCCCATCTCCTCTCACTTGGATCTGCCATTGGCACTTAAATTTTGCCACTTTGGACCTCTGAGGAAGCCATTTCAGTAATGACAAATCACTACTCAAGTGTTTTAAAACCCAGCCCTAAGTGCTTGGTTTACCTTAAAGGACCCCACACTGGCCCCCAACAGAGTAGAGATTCTTGTCTTTCCCTTCTACTTCCCCAGCAATTAAAATTGTCCTGTACTTTTTGTCCATAATGCCCAGCGTGATTAAAAAGCAATTTTGGGTTGATTTTTTGGAGTTTTTTTTTCTGCAGTGTCTTGATGATTTATAGACAATGAGATTTTATCACTAGAGCACCACATTAAGAAAACGCTTGTTAATTATCTGCTGCTTAATATGATAATTCAACAAAAAAACCACAACACCTATTAAGAGCTTCTCATTAGGCGAAACGCTCCTCATTTTTTAACACACAAAGTGTCCAAGTTAATGAGGTTCACCTTCGATTTGTGGCTGGCTCGGAGATTAAAAGCTCCCTCCCTTTCTAACTCCTCACATGGCTCCATTTGTAAAAGCCAGGCTGGAATACCTGACCGCTGCTCTGCCTCTTCAAAGGGGCCATTCCAAACCCCCCCTCCATCCATGAAAGCCTTTCCAGCCCGACGCCCCTCTCCGACAGCCTCCTGCTGGCCCCTGCTTTTTGTGGAGCTGGTGCTCCTGACGTGAGAGTTTTGACAGAACTGGATGCCCACGGTGCCAGGGACAATTTGAGGGCTGTTCCTCCAGCCCCGTGTCCCCGAGACCCACCTCTGATCTCGGTGACATCAGTGCAAACCACAGTCCACTGGTGCAGCTGATCCTTTCAGGGAAGTCAGGCTTTTCGGAATTCACGCCTTTCATCCTCTATTTGAGGAAGGGCTATTTTTGGGGAGTAAATCTGGCGTGTGCAATGGCTTGGGGCAGTTTTTACTTCAGAGGCTGTGCTGGGGAGGGGATTATTGAGAGGGAGGGCTTTGCCTTCTGGAAAACTGGCTCCTTCATGAGTTGCCTCCTGTGAGTGTCATGTTTCGAATCTCAAACCCTACAGACCAGCTTTGGGTGTAACTTCATCCCTTTCTCCCCATTCTGGGCACCTTCTCCTGGGTAAGGCCAGGAGAAGCTTTAATGATGTTTTTTTTCCTGCAGGACCACGTAATTTTCCTGACTCTTACAGGTGGGGTAGGAGGCTGCTACTGCTCTTCAGGAGGGATTTTGTAATTTCAAAGTACATCTCACCACTTTGTCCAGCTGCTCTAAAATCCCATTAAATGCTCTTCACTTCCCCCTCTGTTCCTTCCTTTCTCGTTTTGGAGCAGACAACAAATTCCATCTGTGTACTAAAAGCAAGTACCAGTGTTTGCAAGGGAACAAACATTAGAAAACTGTAGGGGAAATATTTGTGGTCAGACTCCCCTTCCCCAAGTTAAGATGTCCCATTGCTGTGGCTTTCAACCCTCACTGTTTCTCCCAACCTTTGCCACCCACAATGAATATTCAGTCTGGCTTTGTATGAACCAAGCACTGAAAAGAAATTCCTTCATCCTCCCCTTTTACACCCTTCCCTTTCATCCCTCAGCCATTCAACCCTTGCCTGCGCGAGGCAGATCAGCCAGTTTAATTTCATAGAGGCCCATGGATTAATGATGGTATCAAGCCTGTGAAATGACTGTGACAATCAGATTGCGAGGCCCCCTGTTTATCTCACTTGGTGAGTAGCAGCCTAGATAAGCTCCACACTGAAGAGAAGGGCCCTTCCTGGGGTGGTTTTTTTCCCTTCTATCAGTCTTGCAAACTCATCCTGAAATCCGAGACGTGAGTTGGGTCCTCTCTGTCTTACAACACGTCACTTGCAATAAAGGCTCGGCAGCCCAAATGAAGAACTTCTTGACAGCTCTGTAAAATATACTGTCTTCAAATTATGCCTTTGGGGACCCGTCTCCCACCTCGCTGCTGTCAAGAGTCTGGTGAGCGTGGAGCTGCCTGGAAATGAGTCAACAATCTGAGCGGGCAACTGGAAGGAGCAAAACCCATCGCGCGCCGTATTTGATTAACGCCTCGGCGGCGGGGAGGGATGGAAGGGATGAACAGCTCCCTTTTGTCCCTGCACTTAACAAATCTGTCTCTGAACACAGGCAGCAGCTGCAGGAAGAGGGCACTTTGTGCACTGCCCTTTTTTGGGACAGATCACTGGAAACGCTTTAGTCACGCTGCTTTAATCGTCTTCGGCAAAGCCCGAGGAATCAGAGTCTTCTCACGCAAGCCTCGTAAGAGAAGCCCCTCCAGGCTGCACGGGTGTGTAAATAAGTAATTACATCCCAAAATTCTGCATTCAGAGGACATTAGGGCTACAAGTTGGGAGAGGGCAGGATGCTGCTGGTCGGTGCCAACGTGGGGACAATGCATTAGGGTAATTGCAGAAGGGTGGCAGGACATCATCCAGGCTGCCTCCCAGGAGATGCTGCCATGGCCTGGAACATCACCCTTCTCATACATCTGGCTGGTTACATGCTCAGTACTTGCTTCTTTGGCATTGCATTGTACTGAACATGCTAATGAATGCAATTGAGCAGCTCTGTCCCAGGCAGGGTGAGTGATGTTCTTCAGAGAGAGAGAGCAGTTTGTGGTTATCCCACCTGCAAGGTAAAGCAGGTTTGGTAACAGTTCATAAAGCTCTGACATCCCTGACCTAGGGCAATGGATGGACACATCCAAGCCTTGATTTGCATGGCTTTTGCTCTCTCTGTTGAACTGTCTTTAGCTCAGCCCATGAGTTCTCTCACTTTCACCCTTCCCATTCTCCCCCCATCCCACCAGGAAGGAATACATGAGCTGACTATTGCTCTTCTAAACCCACACAAGGAGATGACCTTGAGCAATTTAATCTAAATTCAAAGCTGATCTAACTTTGGGGTCAGCCTTGCTTTGAGTGGGAACTGGACCAGAGACCTCCAGAGGTCCCTTCCAGCCCAAGTTTTCCTGTGATCCCTGTTGCCTGTGCAGCGTTTTCACTGAAACTTTAGGATTTACCCAATCTCTAGTTTCCTTGGCTTACTGAGGGAAACAAAACCATCATAAAGACCCCATTTCCTCCCCTGGGGACTGTCTCCTGTGCTGCAGAGGAGAGGGGAAGGTTGTGGTCTGCAGCAGTGGCACCAAGAGGAAGAGATGAAGTGGGTGAGATACTGGAGGGGAATAAAAACAATGCTGAGATTTAGACAAGGAATTGTCCCAAAATGTTTTCCTGATGGAAAAGCTTGATTGAGCAGGAAGGCTTATGATGATCAGGGCAGGATTTTTGGAGACAGACAAATTTGGAAACTCTTTTGCAGACGGGAAACCCACAAATTCAAAAGTGTGTGATTGTCTCCTTAGCCTGTCTCTTATCTTTGGAATATTTCAGTTCTTTACCTTTTGCTAAAACCTGGAATAATTTCAGGAGAGCTTGATTATGATTGACTCAGAGCAGGGACTACAGCTTGGTCCAAGTTCATTCCAGAAACACAACCTAACCATGACTCTACCTTTGCCCCCCCGTCCTTTGCAGAAGATCCCAGACTCACTAACACATTTTTAAACATTCAGTCTTGATTATTCGTTTCTCCTCATTCAAAAGAGAATTTTTATTTCGTGACCAGCCCTATTTCAGCCCTGGCTCTCCCACAAAAGTCCCCTCATCACACACACTCAGGAAGTCATTTAGACTGAAATCTGAAATCTTTGTTGACCATTCACTGAAACCAAGCAGTGTACTTTGGGAAAACGTTGAATAGTTTAAATTGCAGCTAAAACTAATTGTGTCTTAGAGATCTAACAAAGCAAGCTCTAAAAAAAGGGCCAAGCTGTTGGAAATAAATGAATCACTGCAGCTCAGATCAGGCAGCCCTAATGGATGGATGTTTTTTATCCCTGTATCTCCAAGGTTCCTACTACAACTTCATCTCAGGGGAGTAGGTTCAAAGTAAATCCCTCACACCGGTGAAACTCCTGGCATGGAGCACCAGCAGAGCAAAGAATCTGAAATCTCTCACCCTGCCTTTTGTGCAGGGCTCGTGTATTGGGTGGAAAAATGAGGGATGGGGTCACCCATGGAATGGCAGGGAGGAACCTGGGGCCTGACTCAGTGAGGAAGTTTTATCCTGTGAGTTGAGTTCTGCAGACAAACACTGTGAGACCATGTCATTAAGATTATATTAGAATGGATCTGTGTGGAAGGGGGTTGAATTCAATTGTATACTGGCAATTTTGGCATTTCACAGCTTTGATTTTAAAACCCCAGTGTTGTTTTGTCTTGAGGTTATAACTAATTGCCTCTTTATTTATTTTTCTTAATTTTATCTCTTTTTTATTTTTGGTTCCTTTTTTTTCCATTTTCTCTTTTTTATTTTCTCTATTTTTAATGTATTTTCTTGATTTTTTTCCCTTTTTTTTTTTTTTTTTTTTTTTTTTTCTAAGGCAAAAAGCTGCATTCCCATGAATTCCTCCTTCTTGCCCGCTCTGTTGGTTGTCCCAAGGGCTCACCTCTCAGATCCACCCAGCAAAGCCCCTTTCCCTGTGCTGACCATGCTGGTGTGCTCTGTGTGGAGCAGCAAAGTGTGAGATGGGAGCAACCAGCCTATGTCAGTGCTGAAAAACTAACCCAGGCCAGGGTTTGGGCTGGCAGCACCACCAGCAGGATTCTTGGTGAGCTTTTGATCCAAACCCACCCCAAAACGATGCCTTGCCATGGTTTGGGTTGTGGTCAATATCTGTGTTATCAGTCCAGGTACTCTCAACCAACATCTGCTTGTGTCAAGATCTTCTCTCTCATTCCTTTTTTGTTCTTTACTCCTGCTGGTGACAGGGCTGGAATGAGCAGGTAAGGACTTTGGGTTTGTCTAGTTTGGAAAAAAAGGAGATAAAGGGACTCTGAATGGTTTCCTGAGGAAGAAAAGCAGAGAAGGGGGTGCTGATCTCCCACTGATAGAACATGTGGGAATGGCACAAGCCCAGGGAAGGGTTACACTGGACATTAGGAAGTATTTCTTCACCAAGAGGGGGGTCAAACACTGGAACAGAATTCCTGGGGAGGTGGTGGATGCCCCAAGCCTGTCATTGCTTTAGAGGACAATGCCATTAATAATAAGCTTTAACTTCTGGTCAGCCCTGAAGTGGCCAGGCTGTTGGACTGGCTGATCCTTGGAGGTCCCTTCTACCTGAAATAGTCTGTTCTGTTTTATTCTATTCTACCCCATACCCTTCTATTCCATTTTCTGGAAGGCAAAAAGTGGCCTTCATAAATTCATGGAGAAAAGTTTCCTCACTCCAAGTTCTTGTCCTAAAAAAGAAGGGACAGTTGCAAGGAAAGTTTCCCAGGCTGCTCTCACTGTGCATTGCTAAGAGATCTTCCCGTGTCCCTGCTTTATCCAGCTGTTTTCCTGGATGGATGAGGGGAAGGAGCATGGTCAGGGCACACACACCACGTGCTCACAAGCCTTTCCTGAGTAGTTGGAAAGCTGAGGGTTTTTTGGAGGTTTTTTAACTTAGCAAATGCACGATGCCCAGGGAATGGAAATTCCCCAGACATCAGAAGGACTCCATTTCTCTTTTCTCGTGTCAAATCCCTGTTCCAAAGCACGGAAGAGGCAGCGCTGCTCCCCCTAGAAAGCTGGAATTATCCTTTTTAATGGTTTGCTCGATGCATTTTGGCTTGGAATGAGTTGCACTCGTTCCTCATTGCAACCCGAGCTTCTCCCCCTCCTCCCTGCTTCCACCTCCTCTGGCAAAGAACAACACAAACAACTCCCCAACCAGCCTGCAGCAGACACCCAGCTTGGGAAGCATCAGCTGGGCCAATTAAACTTTGGCAAAGTGGTAAAGATCAGAGAGCAGGGTGTGAGAAGCCCAGAGTTGCCTGACAGCTTTAAGGAGCAGCTGAGGGTGATGCTTGGCACCAGGAGAAAGGGGAGCAAATGAGTCTCCTCCTAATGACCTCAGTGGTCATTAGCTGAGCCTGCTGTTGCCCTCACCTGCTTCTCCTGGTGACCTCTTGGGGAGCCCTGACCCCGAGACATTATGTTACATCAGTGCACAATGTTGATTCCGTGGGTTAAGTCTGGATCTTACTTCTTTGTGTTACTAATTCAGCATCGTTCAGAATGCTCTTAGCTCAGAGACTGCTCCTACCCCCGTGAATCATCTCACACTCAGCCACGTTACATTTCATATTCTGCCTCTGTGCCTATTCATCTTCTCTATTAAGATCAGCCTGCAAAATGGTTATGTCCTTCTGAATCCCAACCACTGCCCTTATCTCATTTCCTCCAGAAAATTCAGTCATCTCCCATGTCCAAATCAGTAATAAAAAGCATTACATGGTAGCAGCACAAATGAAGATCCTTATGAGATTTGATTCTTTTCCAGCTCAGCAGAACACACTCGATTCCAAACAACCTTTGTACAAAACAAAATGAAAAAGAAATAAAAATTGTAGAAGTCGCAGTATGGATTGGGTTGGAAGGGACCTTAAAGATCATCCCATTCCAACCCCCTGCCACAGGCAGAGACACTTTCCACTAGACCAGGTTGCTCCAAGGAGTCCTGCCTGCATTACTTTCTCTGCAGATGGATAATGCTGCTCAAAAGCCTCTCCCTTTCTGGCCAAAGGAATGGTCTCATCACAGGACGTTGCAGCCATGGAGGGGTGTTTCAATTGTAAACTTCTTTTGATGACACAGAGTTTTGGCCACAGCCATTCATGATGTTAGACTGGTACCAGGTGCTATGATTTCTGTTTATACACCCCAGATGAGGTCAGAGGTTTTGGTTCGACCCCTCTAAATCCAGACTGAGTGTTCATCTGTACCCAAAAGAGAGACACTGCTGATCCCACCTTATTTATATGTATGAGAAGAGGTTTAAACTGAGCTGACTTTGCCAAGGCTGGGGCCAAACGTGTGATGTGTTGGTGCCATCCTGTCATGTACCTTCGAGGTGTCTGCATTGCAGGTCAGTAATGGGACAGTGGTGGCACAAGTTCTAGGTGGAAAGCACAATTCTCTGCAGTCATCTTCAAATAAAAGTAGTTCTCTCTGGTGCAGCTACCCCCAAAGGGCCACAGTACTGGCAGTCTGGCACAGTATTGCTTTGACAGACCAGAAGCATTCAGGAAAGAGCAGTGAGAGGACTGAGGAGCAGGTGTGTAGTTCCACTGGAGCACACCCTAAGCCACTAAAGATCTCTGGAGTGTGTCAAAACCAGAGGAGAGAACACCATGTAGGGCAGGAAACAGGATTGTGACTGGGGAGAATGGTACCTCAAGCTAAATAGCAGGGATATCAGTCTCTGACAGTCAGGGTGCAGGACAAGCTCCAACAAAAGTGATAAACACTCCAGCACTTGGAATATTTCCATGTATAACTAATGGGACAGCCCCACCATGCTGTAGCAATCGTGCCTCTGGCTGGAGAGCACAGTGGCATTCTCGGCCCTGAACTAATTTCCAAGATGATTTTGGGAAGTCAGCTCACCTCCCTGAGTCCCCCGTTTCCTTTACACATTGTCTTGACTGTTTGAATTTTAAGCTCCACAGGGCAGAGATGATCTACTTAACCACGTTGTGCCTGGCATCAGGTGGCCTTGATTTTTGGCACTGCCGAGGCACAAGCTGTATTTTTTAAGCTGCTCTGAGCAGCAGACCTGCCACGGGGAGACAGACTGCCTGAGAGGAGAGTGGGTTTTATGAATACAACATAAAGTTTGCCCTTGGGATCCCTCTGTCTGTTGTTGCTAATGATCAGTGATTTTCCTGCTCATCCGGTATCGAAAGCAACAGGGAAAAGCAGCGAGCAGCCCAGCTGCATTATGGATGAGGTGGACACGCAGCTGGGATTGAGACGGGTTGCCCTGTGTCACTGAGATGTCACTGGTGTCACCCTCTCTGCTCGCCTACCCCGGGAAGTTGGTGGGTCACTGCTCCCGCAGCAGCCAGCCCTTCCTACTAATTGGCTCTGTGGATCTGGAGCTGTTTGCTGGCTGGAATAGAGAATACAGAATACAGACCCCGGGTCCTGCTCTGATGCCAGACCCTCCGGCAGGGGTGGGAGAAAGGCTGCCCATCATCAGAGGGAGCAAAGGCAGCCTCCAGGCTTGGTTTGCCTGCAGGGAAAGGCGTGTTTGTGGGGGTTTGAAGCCTCGTTATTGATCAGCACCTGAAAGGATCTCAGAAACAAAGGCTTCCTCCTCTTTAAAGTTCTCCTGCGGAAAATAGTATTACTTGTGCCTTGGGAGTCTCCTTCCTAGGGAAAGGTTGGTGTGCTGCATGTTCCCACTTTGCACAGGCCACTCGAGGGTGGGAACAACCCTTTGTATCATGGAGGAGGAAGCACTTGAAAAGGAGAGAGATTTCTCTCTTCAGACCCTTTCTCCACCTGAATCGAGAGGGAGGGCCAGGGGTGGGCTGAGAGGGAGAGATTATTTCTCTCTAATCAACTCCACTGAGCACCTGCCACAGAAATCCTCCCTGTTGGTGAAGGCTCCCTTCACAGAGACTCCCCATGGCAGAGTCACTTGGCCGACTTGCCTTTGGTTTCTTTGATGGTGAAAGCCCCATTCTTCTGCCAGGTTGCTCTCCAGTCCTGCATTCCACACAAAAGTAAGGCTGCAAATGCAAATCCTGCCGTGGAAATGAGACATCTGGATTTTCTCTATGTTATTGTGGGAACAGGTTACCCAGAGAAGCTGGATGCCCCATCCCCTGGAAGTGTCCAAGGCCAGGTTGGATGTGGCTTGGAGCAACCTGGGCTAGTGGAAGGTGTCCCTGCCCGTGGCAGGAGGTGGAACTGGATGGTCTTTAAGATCCTTTCCAACCCAAGCCATTCCATGATTCTATAACTGGAAGCCAAGCCAGCTCTCCTCCAAACAGGAGACAGCGTTGGAGGCCCCAAACTGTGAATGTTGCTACTCAAAGGGTGAGCAGGGAAGTGGTTAGAGTTGGATGAAAGGTAGAAAAACAATGGAGAGAGCAAAATCAAGGAGCAGGGAAGGGGCAGAAATTGTCATCAGGCAGCACAGCAGGGAAAAGACCTGGGAAAGCAGCAGGCACGGCTGAATCCCTGGCCAGGGGCAGACATTGAGGAGCAAAGGAAAGCTGGATCAGTAAGCAAAGGACATGGACTGGGGTGGGTCCAGAGCAAGGATTCAAGGTCCAGGGCAGGGCTTCAAGGTTGTACATCACAGAGATGTTTCTCAGAAGCACCTGTGGGATGTGCTCTGGGTTTAGGGGACAAGCAGCATCTCTGTGCCCGCAGGAGGACTTGCCCCCATATTGCAGTTTCTCTTTATGTTATTTAAGCACCTCCCAAATGGCCAGTGTGATGTGAGACACGTCCTGCCCTGGGAAGCTTCCAGCACAGCTCTTCCTGTGCCAGGCACCGTGGCTGCTCACAGCTGGGCAGAGATGAAGTTCCCAGCCTTCCTCCCCCAAAAACTCCGCAGCCTGAGCCATGGGAAGGTTTGTTTGCTGATTGCTATATGGGCTGTGATAAAGTCGTGTTGTTCCACAGTTTGGATTCCACCTCCTAGCAGGGTTTTATGGTGTGTTTTTCAGAGCTGGTTTGCTACAGCACTGTGGCCATTCTGTTTTTCAAAGCTGTTGATAATTTTTCATAATTCATTTCGCCTCAGCTGAGCCTCTCTCTAAGATTTCTGTGGGGTTTAAGAGCAGATTTTTCTCCATAACAACGCCTTGTCCCCTTCTGCCACCGATCCTGGGGGTTTCCCCTCAGTGGATTTCATAAAAACGCTCTCCAGGCTTTCCATCAGCTCAGAGAAACGAGCCTGCCTGCAAACTTCCCAGCTGATTCCGTGGCACTGCGGCCAATTCTGCTCCGAGAGCAGCTTTGAATTCGCCGCACGCTGAGAGCAAACGGGGCGTGGAGAGAAGGTTCCCATGCAGGTCCTCGTCACTGCAGAGAGGATGCAATAAATAAAATAAAGAAATAAATAAAATGAGAGCGTGGCACTGCGATGGGGCTGGAGCAGATGGAGTCCCCCCTGGCTTTTTCTGGACTGAGCTGAAAGTGCTCCAGTGCACAGTGAGTGCCCTGAGCCCACAACTTGGGATGGATTTTTCCTTTAGCCCCAATAACAGGTCCATAATTCTGTGTCTGAGCTCCAGCTCGAGGGAACGGCACAGGGCGAGCTGTGGATTTGCTGTTTTTTTCTTTTTCCCCTGAATGGATCACATTCCAGGATTGACCCTTGCAGTGCACAGGTTTGCTGATGGTTGTATTTTCTGATCTGGCAGGTTTCAGAGGGGGATTTGACGATGTGGCTCTGCTGGCTGAAGCTCAGCTGATGGTTCTGCCCCGGGAAGAATACAGGAGAAGGCAGTTCCCTCATGGATCTTGTGTTGGGAAGATGTCCCTGGGGTGGACAGAGGGGCTCAGTTGCACAACCACAAGCAGCCACGGCCTTTTGGGAGAGGGGCTGCCTGGAGAGGGGATGGTTGGCGTGCCCACCTTCCCCCCACCTGGACCCTCCAGGGTTTCAGTTGTCTGTCAGTGCCCTGGAACTCCATTAAACTGGTTGTGCCCCAGCTCAAGCTGCAGCACCCAGTTTATTGTCTCTGCTACAGCACATCAGGATGATGGTGATAATGGTTTTTCCCTGTGTGCCACCGGGATCTCAGGTAAATAAATCAGCATCCTAACAAACCCGCTGCTCCTTGCATCAGGATCAGCATGAAGGGAAGAACTGAGGACAGATTTGGGGAACTTTCAGCCCTTGAGACACAACTGGAGCTGCAGCATGCTCGTGGGTCTGGTCACCAGGGGAGGAACATGGAACACCCACCCAACAGCAGATTAAACTGAGGGCAGGAATGGTAGGGCAAGGTTTGGTTGAGATCCAAGCCCATTCCCTCTTTCCAGACCCCAGTCCCATGCAGCCCTGGCTGTGACAGTGACATGAAGGCCACTGAATCCTCCCAGCTAAGGGCACCTGGAGCTGATCCGAGATAACAATCTGTTCCCATCCAGCCAAGATGTGCCTGCTCATTCACCACACTCCAAGCCTCTGCTCAGCATGGACATGGGAGCTAAATGAACTCCATCACTGCCCCCAGTGGGGTGCACAAGTAGGGGTGTGGTGTGCCTGTGGTCCTGCAACACCCTGTGGCTCTTCCTAAGTGCCTGAGGTTTGCTCTGGGGGGTTGAGAAGGACTTTATGGCTGTGGAGTGGGGACAGTGAATTCTTTTTTGGTCCAGAATCTCCATAATTGAAGGTCACCCCCATGTAATAATTTCCAGGTACCAGCTGCTGTACACAGCAGGTTTCCCCATAGTGAGGGGGAGCTGAGATCATGTGTAGGACCACCACAAACAGGTTTCCCACAGTTGGAAGAGGGGCATAAACTTCATGCCTGGGGTATGAGCAATAAGGGGGTTGCTCAGACAGCCCTCCCACCTCTTTACATTGACAGAGGAAGATGATGGTCTGACAGCCTTGGATCACAGAAAGTCAGCATCACTCTTCTTTTGGACATGGTACAGCCCTAAATTAACAACCATCCTCCCCTCAAGGGTAAATACCTTAAATAGAGTCTGGAATGTCCATCCCCTCTCTGCCTGTCCTTGGGGCTGAGTGGTCCCCACAACCAGGTGGTTGTCTCCAGACCCACCATGGCAATGAACAGCACGACTTCTGCACCTCCCAGGTTGGAGGAACAAAGTTACTTCACACTTTGTTTCACCTTCCAAAGCGACTCCAATCCCAATCCTTCCTCATTCGTAATTTCTTCTCCCTAAAACAGTTCTACAGCGCAAAGAAAATTTAGTATTATATCTGAATTTCAGTCTGTGTTGGATTCTTTTCCCTTCTGTGTGTCCTGTGTGACAGATTTTCTCCCCATGCCTCTTTCTCCCTCCCCCTCTCCATGTTTATTGCGTCCCACCTATGAAGGATTCAGCTTAAGGGCTTGCCCTAAAGATAATGGGGAAGGAGCAGTGGTTTTGTTGATAATAAAGGATGACTTTTTACAGCAGAGTGCCTTGTTTGTTACCCTTGAAGAGCACCCAGCTCCTGAACAAATCAGTGTGGACACTTTGGCAAGGGCCATGGAAATCCCACCCTGGCCAGGAAGGTCCTAGCAGGACCATGGGATGGATCTATCTCAGTAAAACACACTGAAGTCTTTGGCCACAAGACCAGATGACCCAGCAGACATCAAGGAATCATTAAGGCTAGAAAAAACCTCTAAGATCACCAAGTCCTCCTGTTAACCCAGCACTGCCACATCCACCACTAAACCACATCCCCAAGTGCCACATCCAAATGTCTTTTGAACACTTGCAGGGGTGGTGATTCCCTGGGCAACCTGTTCCAGGGTTTGACCACCCTTCCAGAGAAGAAATTTTTCCTAATGGCTAAGCCAAACCTCCCTTGGCATGACTTGAAACCTTTCCCTCTTGTCACATCTACACACCTAAACTGTGTTCTCCCACAAAACAGGATGGCTCCTTTCAAACAGTAAACTGGGAACTTCCTTTGGCACAAACTCCCCTCCAAAATAAGCCTGGGTGTTGCTCTCACACGAAGGACATATATATGCATGACATATACTTTTTAATATATTTTTATTTTTAATACCCTTTAATTTTATATATATTACTTTATACATCCTTTTGATCTCTTCTGCTCTTTAAGGCACGAACCAATGTAGGAATGTCTGTCTTGTGTTTTCTGGCCAGGTGAAGTTTCTGGTAGAAGCTTGTTAGGTTTTACCTTTTCCTTTTAAGGCCATGCAGACAGTGTCTTTTGTATATACTTTAGCTCTTTCCTGGTCAAAAGTGAACCCAGAAATCCTAATGTAAGGATTTCTAATCCTTACATTTCCTAACGTAAAAGTTAAGCCAAAAGTGGATCTTCTTTGAAGGCTCATCCCTGATAAATCAAAAAGAGTGTGCCTGGCACTCCCATTCTGTGCAAATCTCCCCTCATTTCTCTGTCTGTTCCTAAGAAATGAGTGTTTTATTATGTCAAGCCCACTAGAGACTGAAGGCAGCCCCTCCCGTGGTCTGGCTGATCACTTTCCAGAGGGGAGCACAGTTTCCATGCCTGTATCCTCCAGAGGAAGTAGGTTGTAGCCTTCCTTCATTACAGGATCAAACCTACTCTTCTCTGCCATGAGCTTCTTATTCCTCTGAGCGTGATGAATTTGCCTTTTATCTCGCCTGTGCTTTCAAGAACTAAGACTAATGTTGATCTTAGGCTTATGAAACTCTGTCCATACAGCAAAGCACTATCTAAGGGAGCCTGGATTTGCTGGATGATGACAAGTGATACCTGTGGATGCACCTAAGACAGTGGCTGAAATGCACCACTCAAGTGTGTTCATCCAGAGGCAGAGTCAGGGTAGGCAATGAAGAAATGTCCCAAATAACCCACAGTATCAATCTGGGCAGAAGAATTAATAGTGATGGCTTGGATAGGAGGATGTTCACCCTGGCATTCATGCTTTTGCCATCCCCTTTAGTGATCATAGAACCATAGGAATGCTTAGGTTGGAAAATCCCTCTAAACTCATGGAGTCTAACCATTCCCCAGCACTGCCAAGGCCACCACTGACCTGTGTCCCCAAGTGCCACAACCACACATCTCTTAAATCCCTCCAGGGATGGGGACTCCGCCCCTGCCCTGTTCAGCTCTGCCAGGGCTGGACAGTCCCTTCCCTGATATCCAGTCTTGACCTCCCCTGTCCCAGCCTGAGACCATTCCCTGTCCTCTTCTTCCTATTCCCTGGGAGCAGAGCCTGACTCCCCTGTCCTGGCAGGGAGTTGCAGAGCCAGAATGTCCCTCCTGAGCCTCCTTTTCTCCAGGCTGAGTCCCCCCAGCTTCCTCACACACTCCTGCTGCTCCAGCCCCTTCCCAACTCCATGCCCGTTCCTTGGACACACTCCAGCCCCTCCATGCCTTTCTTATTCATGATGGGTCCAAACCCAAACCCAGTGTTGTGCAGAAGACAGATGACCATGTCACAAAAGGATGGAGAAACCCCTGGCATCGCCTGGATGCTGGTCCTGGACTGACAAGGCTACAGAGTTGGATGCCAGCAGGACTCAGCCCCTCTGGCTTCACCCTGCCCTAGGTGGATACGGGCCAGCTCCCAGCAGCTGGTGGCTACTGGGGCATGGCTGTGCTGAGCTGGTATGACCCACCTTCCTCACAGAGCTCTTGTGTTGTTTGGAGCCAAGAGGGGCTTGTTTTTGTCCCATGGGGGAGGGAGCTACTGGATGTGGGGTCTGTCTGCCTCCACCTGTGCCCTTGGAGGCTCAGCACTACCTGTGGAAAGGCAAAGCCAAGCAAAGCCAGGGGGATGCTTCTTACAATGGGAGCTCCTCTCCCCTCCCCCTGGAAGAGCAACTATTTCCAGTAAGCGAGCAGGAAGAGTAGCCCCTGCCACCAGAGAGTATTTAGAAGTAATTGAATCACTGGATTAGCTAATGCAGCATCCATTAGGAGTCCATGCCATTCCCAGAGGACTCGGCAGACATAAAGGAGCGCGAGGAAGCCGTGAGTGTTTCATGTATGTACATAAACCTCCTGCTTCCAGACTATAACTTTCTTCCCGGCTGACAACACGAAGGTGCTGTTGGCCCTCCTCCATCCCCCTTAGGTCTGAGGTTCTCCAGATGGCCCCGAGAGGCAGAGAGGAGCCAAAGCAGTTGCTCACTCCTGCCACAGCTGATGTGGGGGTAGGGGAAATGGCAGCAGCGCTCCCAACTTGGCTTCTTCCCGGGATGAGAAGAGCAGTTGGTTGGAGCGTGCAGAAGCACTTGGGCATATCTGGGCTGGGGAGGGGAGAAGCAGCCGGCACCAGACTTGGCCCGGGGCACGGCGTGCCTGGCAGATGGCGAGGAAGGGGTGGGGGTGTGATGTGATGAAAGATTTAAACACAGAAGGCCAAGTCCTTGCTCAGCCAGGGGAAATGTGGCTCCCCGAGCAGCCACCGACAGCCACTCCCATGGGGTGGCCGGAGCTGGTGCGAGCCACGGTGTTACTTCAGCTGGTTTCTGGCACTGAGTCCGTGCTGGGGATTTTCTGTGTTTGGGGGCTGGTTCTCCTTAAGGAGCAGCAGCAGCCTCCAGATGCTACAGACTTAGCCTGTGCTTTGGATTCTGGCAGAGGGAAAAGGAGGAGCTGGCTCAGGTGGTGGAGCGGAGATCTGAGCCTCATAGGTGGGTCTGAGCTTCACCTTCCTCCACCTGGGCCCTCTGGGCTCAGGGTGCATGAAATTGCTTTAAACAGTACAGGTCTCATGCCAAGCCCGTGCTTTCCAAAAAGAGGAGCACAAGTCCTGCTACGTGAGAGACTTAAATCCCAGCAAAAACAACACATGGGGCTGCTCATCCTAATGTGCTTACACAAGCTGCTCTATCCTTTCTTCCACTTGTGAGTGTCCTCATTCAACAAGCAAAAGAGCTGGAGGTTTGCACGGCCGAGTCTTTTCCAAGCTCAGAGCTGGGGAGCTGTTTCTCCATCCCTCCCTCTCCCATGGTGACCACTCCAGACTGGTGCAAGGATGGCTTGTCTGGTGCTGCTGTGGGAAGGGGAGGCCCTGTGGCAACCTAAATATAGATGCACATGAGGAAACAAATGCTGCCCCGTAAATTCTGCTGTCCCATCAGCAGCTGCAGCGGGACATCCCATTGCTTAGCAGGAGATTAGTTTTGCAGGCTCTGAGTGTCTAAAGGGAGAACCGCCTATTGTTTGCCATTTAAGATTTATTGCATCTCCATTTTGACTGAATAATTCATCCTGAATGAGCCCCGGGACTCTCTGCTGGTTAAAAGGGAATAATAATAATTAAAAAAAAAACCACCAAAAAACACTCCCCACAAGAAAAGCTTGGCCCTAATAGGAAAAAAACAGTGGGGGACAGAGCGAGGGGGGGGTGGCTGATGGCTGGTGGCAATGTTGGAGACCTCAATGCTTGTGTGCCCTTTGTCATTACTTCACAATGATGAACTCCGTCGTTAGGAGCCATTCATTCCCGCTCAGCCCGTGTGATCCGATGCTGATTTGATAGGATCCAATTTAGCACTGCACTCTGGGCTCCATTCCATAGCCATTTGGGTTTGGAAGTAAAAGGCGGTTTGACGACGCCTTGATGGGGTTTTAAACTGCTGTAAAAATCGCTGGCGAGGCACTTCAATAGTTGTCTGAGGAGAGGCGACATCGTCCTGGGCTTGCACTTTCCTTTGTCCCGAAACTCGGGCTCAAAGTGGGTGAGTGGCAGCTTTTTCCCTGCTTTGGATCATTTAGGTGATGGAATACTCGGGAAGGAATTGGGTGATGCTGCACTGGTCCATGGGACTGACCCAAATAGAGGAGACTTCAGAGGCAAAGCTGTAGGAGGGTGTTCTCCATCACTGAGGTGTGTGCCTGGGCACAGATTCCAGTTGGAGAGGACAAGTCATCTGAATTTTCATGGGTTTTGGGAAAAGAAAATTACATGTTCAAGACGTTCCTCAGTTGTATCCCGTTTATTGGTGGCTCTGGAGATGGAGCTGTTTCCACAGCCAGATCCCTGGAGCTGGGGGTATGGATTTGGAAGAGAGCAAGACTTGCCCCAAAACTCATCATCAAGCTGATTTTGGGTTTATTTCCTCCTTTTTTCCCTCCCATTATACCTGACTTTCATGCTGCTTTGGAACTCTCTGCTTCTGGAATTGAATGCAGCAGAGAACACCTGTTTCCATTTTCCATCCAAGGAGAAGTGAGGATGAGAAAGATTGTCCTGTGAACTCAGACTCAAGCATTTAAGAGAAATTTTGCTCTGGATAACCCCTTGAACCTCCTGTGGGTTCCCTTAGTCCAAACACAGTGTCTAGAGATGATTGAGCTTTCTAAATAATGGGTTCAGCCCCAGACACATCCAGTTCTGCAGAGTTTCCCTCTGGGTATCTGCAGCTGGCCAAAGAATCAGGCTAATGGGCTGGAGGGAAGGTCTGTGGATAGACCTGCAGCCAGGTTAATTCTCATGTTTTCATGAGGACCTTTGGATAAGGAAGACCAGGTTGGAACTTTTCCTCTCTGTTGTCCTAAGCTAATCCTGTGGTTTTACACAGGACCAGGCTGGAATCAGATATGTCTCCACAGAGGTGTGGTAGGGTTGTGCTTTCCCATCTCGTGGCCAGTGCAAAATTGTTTGTGTGCCTTCTGAGACCAAACCAATTTCTAACAATTCTGGTGGCCAGGGTATTTACCCACCCCTTGGGGAGGGTGCTCCATGGAGCCTGCCAAGAAAGATGTCAGGATAAAAGCTCTTATTTCCCTTAGTTGCCCACAAACACATTATCTTTGGAGCTATCCTCGATGGATCCAGTGCCTCCTTGATGTTTAGGACTCAAAAGACTTGTGCATGTGCTTTGCCATCCGCTATTTCTCCTCAAACCACGTCCTACAAGCTCCTTTGGCTTGACCACGATTAGTAAGGGAACACCAGAGGCTTTCACCTCCAGGTCACTGACTCACAAGTCAAGCCAGACTCGACCAGTGACTGACTGAAGGATATTTGGATTGACAGGGATTGCTGTCCAGGTCAGATGGTCACTTGTCCAGGGTAAATTGAATGTGCTTTCAGCATCTTGAGCGGAGACAAGGTGAAATGTCAGAGCAAAAAGAGGAGAAATTGCATCACTGAAATCATCCAGCATCTTTGCTGTCATTCAGGAACAGGATCCCAAGTTCCCTTCATAAGAATAGAGTTTAATAAAGATAGTAGAAAAACCTTTTTCTTTTTATCTTTTTTTTTTCATGGAATGCCATTTCATTTATAGTTGATGAAGAAATTTCTGTCTTTACATTCCTAGAAGCTTTCAGTTCAATGAAAATGCTAACTTTGGGGAGAGAAGGACTGGCAAATAAGAAACACCTCTCCAATGTACCACTCTCTGGTGCCTAAAGAGAATTGCTCCATTTTTTCCAGACTTCCTTTTACATCTGCATCTTCCTTTATGGTCCTGAATAGTCTCCCTATGCTGTGGGTCCTTGTCACACTTTAAGTGATGGTACAAGATTTCCAAAGGCTTCAGATTTTCAGAAGTGCCTGACCCAGATTGTCAGATGAGCTCAGTACCCAGCCCATTGAGGTTCCTTTTCAAAGACTCTCTGGAAAATCTAGTGAGTCTCTTCCAGGATAGTCTGACACACTCCTGTGTTAATAGTTTTCCCTGGAAATGTGGTAGCACCAACTTAAGCCATGGTCGAGCACGAGAAAGTGTGGTGGGAGGAACATGGTCCGTGCAGTGTGATGCTCTGCAGGCACAAAGGGGATACTCCAGAGACATGGGAATGATGTCAGCTGGGAACTGAACTGGGAAGTGTTTTGCCAGTTTTTATTCCCACTTGGGGGCAGTTTTGGGATGAAACAGGGAGGATGTTGTTGTGACATTTAACACATAAATTGGTTTGCTCAGCCCGGAGGAGACTGAGGGGAGACTCCTCGGGGTCTGCGCCTTCCTCAGAAGGGGCAGCTCCAATCCCTGCTCCCTGTGACAGGGACAGCACCCAGGGAATGGCTGGAGATGTTCCAGGTTGGATCTCAGGGGAAGGTCCTTCCCCCAGAGGGTGGTGGGCACTGCCCAGGCTGCCCATGGAATGGGCACTGCCCAAACCTGCCAGAGCTCCAGAGGGTTTGGACAGGGTGGGATTGTTGGGGTGTCTGTGCAGGGCCAGGGGTTGGATCAGTGATCCTTGGGGATCCCTCCCAGCTCAGGATATTCTGTGATTCTATGAACTGTGAAAGACCATTTTGACAAGTACAATGTGGATGAGCTCGTGGCCAAGAACTGCCATCCTCCAAAACAGCCTGTCTCCAAAACAGCACATTATTTTTGTTCCCAAACCCGAGTTTGTCTGCTTTATTTCCTTTATAAATGTTTGGGGCATGGACAGCACCATGTGCAGCAGTGAGCACTGCAGAGTTTCCTCAAAGCCAAAGGCAGTAGGGCCACGTGCAATGCAAATAAAAACCTGTGGGAAGGCACAGCCTCCAGCTGGGGATAACAAAGCGTTGGCTTGGCATGGAAAGAGTGGTTGTGGTTTCTTGGAGGCCAAACCACAGCTATTTCGGTGGTGGAATGGCAGCTGCAGAGTTGTCATATCACCATTTTATCTTGGGGGAGCTGAGGGGGTTTTGGAGGGCTGTGTAAGATGCTGTTTGTGGACTGTCACATGGACCGAAACCAAACCCTGCAGGGCTGATGGGAAGAACTGAACATTATTTGTGACTTTACCTATCAGCTTTACTGAGTGTCGGTTTAACTACTTGAGAAAAGCCTTTTCCCTCATCCAAAACCGTCTCCCAGCTTCTCCAGGCTCTGAGAACATCCCCTGGAACATCAGCACAGGTGTGAGCCAAAGCAGTGCCTACACTGCTGGACCTTGCCAAGGAGAGCTTGTCTGGCAGAACAGCCTCATTCCAGCCCAGGCACAGAACTGGGTGGGCAAAAATGGGGGAGAAAAGATTCTTTTTGTTTGCTCGGCGGGGGATTTCTGTTTGATCAGCAGTTGTTTTCAAAGCCAAACACTGGCTGCCACGAGCCAAGGTCCGGGAACATAAATATCTGGGCTCCCTTCCAAGGGCTGTGGCTGAGCTCCAAAGTGTTGGTGAGGAGGGAGGAGGTGGGAAAGTGGCTCCCAACAGGCTGCAGTTGGCAGGGCTGGTGGTTCTGCAGCACAGGGACGCTGTTCTTCTCCTCTGGGCCGCGGTGTAGGAGAGGCACAGGCTGTCCAGGGTGGTCATTGTCCCTGAGGGGATTGAAAAGCTGTGTAGATGTGGCATTTGGGGACGTGGGTTAGTGGTGGCCTTGGCAGTGATGGATTTATGGTGGCACCTGATGATATTAAAGCCCTTTTTCAAGCTGAAGGGCTCCATGATTCTTTACTAGGAGTTGCTTTGTGAAGAATTTTGGTTATCCCAGTGTGATGGAGCCCCTACACTGGCCACCCCAAACCAAACCACAGCATCTCACATGCCAAGGGCAGGAGCAAACCCTGAGACAACAAGGAGTTTTGTATAAAGCCAGGAATGGTTTCTGATGGATGGAATTCTGCTGATAAAGACTGGGGCTCCTGCAGGGACTTTGGGAAATCTGATCCCCTCACTTGGGTGCTTAGTCAGGAGTCGCAGACCTTTTCCCATGGGAGGTTCTTGGATTTGTGTGCTTGGTTTCTGTTGCTGTCACTGTTTTATAAAAGAAACCAAACAAACAAAAAAAAACAATCAAAAACACCCAAAACAAAATAAAACAGATCAAAAAAAAGAAACAGAAAAAAGAGTTAAAGGAAAAAAAAAAAGAAGAAAGAAAAAGGGGGGAAAGAAAAAAAGAAGAAAGAAAAATGGGGAAAAGAAAAAATAAGAAAGAAAGAAGAATGGATAAAAGGAAAAAGAAAAAATACATTTTAAACCTTGCTTTTATTTTCCATATTAATAAATAAACAACCCAAAACTCTTGAGAGTAACACTGATGAGAGAAGTCTCTCCCTCCCCTCTCATTTCATGGAATATATTCTGAGTTGAGAAGGGACCCACAAGGATCCTGGAGTCCAGCTTTTAAATAAAGAGCCCATGTGGGGATCAAACCCAAAACCGTGGTGTTTGCAGCACTGTGGTCTAACCAACTGAGCTAATCTCAGGCTTTACAAGGTACTTTAAGAACACCAAACCTGCAGATCATCTTTGTGTGGGAGGAAATTCCAGATTTCCCCCATTCCTTCTCCAGCACCTCACTCTGGTCCCAGTGGGAGAAGCTGCTTTGGCCACAAGGCAGAACTGATGAGGGCTCAGAGACCTTTTGGTATCAGCCCTAAAGGTGCAGGACTGGACTTGCTTTTTGTCCCAGCTGCAGATGCACAACTGGAGCATCAAATGTGCATCCCTGCCTTTTCCAGGCCAGTTTCCTGCAGGTTTTAGAATGGTTTGGGTTGGAAGGGACCTCAAGGATCTTCTAGTTCTTTTTGTCCTGGTTAATGGCAATGCAGCCAGCAGGTTTGTGTTTTCGGGGGAAAAAAGTAGTGGCTTACCCAAGGTTACTTAGAAAATGAGTGTCTGAATTAGACTTTAGAGAAGATCTTTTATGATCTGCTCATCTCATCCACATCTTGCATTTGGTCAGCCAGGCTGGGACTGCAAACAGGTGAGGAGAAAGGTGAGGAACCACCAGAGATGGTGCTGAGAAGGGGCCAGGTGGGCAAACAGCTGCCCTGAAAACTATTTGTAGGGCAAATGAAGGTGGGAGAAACAGTAGGCAAGTTGTACTTGTGTATTCTCTGCTTTCCCCACCATCATTTCTTTGCATCTCAACTAATCTGAGAGGATCAAAGCCAGAGAAATTGGCTTTGGATCGGCTGACACTTTATTTAAATTAAAATAAAAAATCTGTTCAGTTTTGGTTTTCCTCCAGATGAATATTAAAAGGTGGCATAACTGGCATTCCAGCCCACTACAACTTTGCCTCCTGTTTGGAGCTAAAATGGAACAAATTTAAGTCATTTTCTTACTCTGGGCATAAAAGGGACTGTGGGCCTCTAATCACTGCCTGTGGGTTTGACTCAGCCATCCAGAAACTGCAATATCCACTCATTTATTCCTTTTCATTCAATTGCCTCCAAATTGCTTCAAACGAGCTCCAAGGCTGCTGGGGAAGGAGGAACTTTGCCTGACTCTCATTAGAGGGGACAGGAGCAAGGAGGAGAGAAATGGAGCTCTAGCCCTTCCCTTCCCTTCCCTTCCCTTCCCTTCCCTT
>JAWWEW010000041.1:1382156-1405243 GCA_035583185.1 Anabacerthia variegaticeps
CTTCCCTTCCCAAACCTTCCCAAACCTTCCCAAACTTTCCCTTCCCAAACCTTCCCTTCCCTTCCCAAACCTTCCCAAACCTTCCCAAACCTTTCCCAAACCTTCCCAAACCTTCCCTGATTTTTATGTCTGAATCTACCCAACTGGGTTCTTTCCATCCCACGTGTAACAAGTGATGCATTACTGATGTCTTCTCTAATCCCTCCCCACATCAGCTGGCACAAGAAGCAACATCTCGAGATGTTTTCTGAGCTGCTCTGGATGCAAACTCTCCAGAAACTGGGCTCCTCCATGGACATCTCTGCTGGTCCTCCTCTCCCAGTCTTCACTTTGCTAAGAGCAGCAGAACCAGGGTGTAAAATGTCTCCTTCATTCTTCTGCTTGGCCACTGGGCTAATCATGGACCCACCAAAGCTGGGGCTGCATGAGGGGAGGTTTGCAAAGTTTCCTCCAGCTCTTGCAGGGCTCCAGTGAGCGAGGCAGCCAGAGCAGAAAATGCTGCATTGCACCAAAGGCACAGAGACAGGGAGAGAGAGAGAAATCCCACAGCCTGACAGGAGAAGGCTCTGCCTGTCCCACTCCTGCCAGGTGGTGGAGGAGGGCAGAGCACACAAACAGTGCCTGGCAAAGCACCATTCCAGCCCTGGCAGTGTTTGCCCTGGTGCATTTCGTGAAGAGCTGCCCTCAAAGCTTCTGTCTCAGCTCAGGCACCTTTGGCATCTGCAGCCAGGGAAGGAAACATTTCCAGCTCGCAGCCTGGAAATGCAAACTGCAGCATTGGCTCAGCACAGGGAAAGGGGCAGGGTTTTCCACAAGTCTCTCCTCTGAGCTTTCCCCTTTCTGTCCCCTTGGCTCTACCATGGCCATGGCACCTGGAAATTAGCCAAGTGAGTCTTGGCCTCTCCATCCACCACGGTGGGAAGTCTCTTTAGACAGGGATGGATGGATGGATGGATGGATGGATGGATGGATGAATAGATGATAGATAGAAAGATAGATAGATAAATGAATATATAGATGAATATACAGGTAAGTAGATAGATAGATAGACAGATAGACAGATAGACAGATAGACAGATAGACACAGACACATAGACACAGATACATAGATAGATATATAAATAGATACATAGATAGACAGACAGATAGATAGATAGCATACATACATCATAGATAACTAGATAGATAGATAGATAGAAAGAAAGAAAGAAAGAACGAAAGAAAGATAGATAGATTAGATAGATAGATAGATAGATAGATAGATAGAAGATAGACAGATAGATAGATGAATATATAGGTAAATAGATAGGTAGACAGACAGATAGATAGGTAGGTACTTACATACATACATACATACATACCTACATACATACATAGACAGACAGAGATAACAGGAGCTGACCCAGACAAGAGCACTGAAGTAGTGGCAAACACCACCAACCTTATCCAGCACCCTCAGACTGGTGGTGCATTGACATCACCCCTCCTGAAGCTGGGGTGAGCTTCTTCTGGCCCAGCTGAATGCTGGAGGAGGAGGAGAGAGAGCTGGTGTCCATCCTAATGGTCTTGACCATGAATCCAGCCTCTAGAACTGAGCCCAGGGAAGCTAAGCAGCCAAGTGAGGAGTCTAACTAGAGCAGAAAAAACCAAAAGAATACAAAAGTATATAATATAATCAGTGATCCAGCTGATCACTGCATGCCACATCCAGTTGTTCCTTGGACACCTGCAGGGATGGGGACTCCAAACCTCCCTGGGCAGCCCCTTCCAATATTTAACCACCTTTTCTGTGAAGAAATTCCTCCTGCTGTCCAAGGTCATGTATGAAGTCACTGTCAAGTCTTCTGTCTGGTGCCCAGTTGGGCAATTGGCCATTCCCTCTCTGCTACAAGACCATCCTGTTCTCACTAAAATCAACTGCTAATGTCACTGGGAGACAAGTCACGTCTCATATTCAGGGGATTCAAACTGCAGATGGTTAAATTTGGGGTTGCACCTTTTTCTTCCCCTGGGTTCCAGTGGAGGAGAGTCACTGAATTGCCCTTGGCTGGTGAGGCTCCTTCACCAAGGTGCCAAAACAAGGCACCTGGAGGAGCCCTCTGGAGATGCCCCCTTTGTCTTTCACACCTTTAATACCCTTGCACACTAAGGATAAGCAATAAAGTTTGCCTCAAAAATAATTTGAATATCCAGGTGCTCTCCAGGGGCAGAAAGGAAGGTTGGAGATGGAGAAAGACAAAGAAAGAGAAAACAACAACAAAAAAAAAATCATGAATTTAAGCTGTGAGAAGCAATAGTACCTCCTGCAGAGACAGTAAACAGAGATGAGTTGTTTTCAAAGAATACCCAGGAACAGATCCTTGAATCAGAGAAAGCTCAGAGTAAACAGGAGGAGGGAGGCAGGCGTAGGAAATGAATCATATTAGCAGTGAAAAATCAAGTGAGTCTTTTTCTTCTTGTCTTCTTCATTATCATTGTTAATCTGATGATCAAAAAAACCCACATAACATTGTGTGTCTCAGGAAAGACTGTGGGGGCAGAAAACGGGGTGGGAGGAGCACCCAAACCTCCATTTGTCCTTAATCTGCTTCAAAATCTCCACTTGAAACACAGTGGAAAAATCCTTGAAAAAGGTCAAGCCTTATAAATGATGGGAAAAATGAAGTGGAGACTGGAATGCAGAGACTTCTGAGGGAATGTGGAGGACTCAATATTTAGGTGGACTGTTGCAAACACCCCGAAGGGATTGGACATTCAGAGGATTAGGCTCGTGCTTCCTGAATCTCCAACCCCTTTAAATACAAGAAATCAGCCCCCTGAAAGGGAAGCACCCAAAAATTTCTAGTTGATCTTGATAACTGGAGAATTCCTGTAGAGAAAAGGCCAAAACCAGATGCTGGGTTGTCCTGTTTGGCAGAGTAAGAAATTCCCACCTCTCTTCCACTGGGTTGGAGAGTTCACATCCCAGTGGGGAGTGGACTTCATTTAATCTTTGCTTTAATGATCATCCCCCTCCTACCTCTGTCCTACATTATTCCTACAGTGGGACTTCCTGAGATGTGGTGGATTAGGGGTCCTTTTTCTGGAGACATGACTCCAACATCACATTTTAGGGTCTTATGGTGAGATGGTACAGATGTTGCATCAGACTTCTTTCTCTTTCTAGTCAATGGAGAATCACTAATCACAGAATGGTTTGGGTGGGAAGGAACCATAAAGACCATCCATTCCCACCCCTGGCCATGGGCAGGGACACTTTCCACTATCCCAGGTTGCTCCAAGCCCTGTCCAACCTGGCCTTGGACACTTCCAGGGAGCCAGGAGCAGCCACAGGTCCTCTGCCCAACCTGTGCCAGGGCCTGCCCACCCTCCCAGCCAGGAATTCCTTCCCAATATCCCATCTAACCTTTCCCTCTGGCAGTGGGAAGCCATTCCTTCTTATCCTGTCATTCCGTGCTCTTTTCCAGTTCTCTCGGAGCCCCTCTAGGCACTGAAAGTCACAATAAGGTCTCCCTAGAGCCTTCTCCAGGCTGAAAAATCCCAATCCTCTCAGCCTTTCCTCACAGGAGAGGTGTTCCAAGGCTCAGGTTCACTGATCTTTTTACCATCTGTATTTTAAGATGAGTAGCACTTTACCTGGGGTTATATCTCTTGAGGGAGCACCAGGTGACCCATTTGGATGTGGTTGGTGGGAATGGAAACCCACTCTTAGTATCACAGCAACAAACTTGCCCAGTTTTGAGGAGGCAGGTGCTGTGTGGGGCAACTCCACTGCTCTTAGGCTTGTCCAAGTGCAGGCAGTGATGATGGAGATGCTCTCATCTGTCCTTGTGTTAATTGTGAGTGTCTGGCTGGAGGCTCGAGGTTCCAACCTCGCAGAGATGGGTCAGCAGTGCAGTGATGTCCTCTCTCTTTCATGCAGCCCCCAGAGAATCATTCTTCCAGCACAGGAAGCTCCAGGTCCAAATTCTTCCATCAACCAGACGAGGGGCAATTATATTTGAAAGGTAAATGGCAGGTACAGTGTCTTCCTCACATTTTGTGCCTCCTTCCCTTATTGTCCATTAATATCATGCCATGTTATCCATCTTCCACAAACTTCCCCGGGCTGGGACCTTGCTGGTGTGTGTCAGTGCCTCTGGATAAATCAGCCAGAGGTGTCCAACCCTTCCAGCCCAAGGGCTGAGCACACTTTTTCACAAGAGGCCACAGGGTCACCATTGATGCTGTAACTAAGCCAAGGCTCCACCAGCTGAGCTCCAGCCCTTCCCTCCCTGAGCTCTGTGAGCCCTGCTGGGAGAGGTGACAGCCAAAGCTGCCCCTCCTTGTCATGTCACAACGGGCTGCCGGGCTCAGGACTCCTCCCAGGACATATGAGGACAGTCCCTGTCCCAGTGTGGGATGCCAAGGGTCAAGTCCAGGCTGTGACACCTGCAGAGGCCATAAGTCAGAGCAATGACATTAATGCCTTGTGTAACTCACTCTCTGCTCCCAGCCCCTTCCAAACCACCTCTCCTTCCTGAGCTTTCAGAGCAGCTGAGCTGGGGGAGAGGAGTTTGGAGTCTCATGTGAGAAGGAAAACTCCTGCCAGCACCGTCAGCACTGCTGACTGAATCTGAGTGTGTCTGAGCATCCTTCAGCATCTGAGCAGCACATCTGACCCACCACACACCTCACAGGAGGACCCTGCACTGTGGGTCCAGTGGGTGACCCCAGGGCTCTGTGGGGAGAGGTTTCCAGATGCCAAACAAGTTTTCTCTGTGTCTTCTGAGCTGCTCTGGGCTTGCCCACTGCCTCTCTACAAGCGCAGAGCGCCTGCACTCGCTGCTGTTTACAACCACCCCGTGGGAGCTCACCCTGTTTCCCTGCAGGAATGAGTTGCCTTGGTAGTGAGTAAAGGCAGTTCCAAGTGTTTTAAGGAGAGATGAATGTGGATGTGTGATGCAGTTCCCATAAACCAGCCTTTAAGTGACTCCCACTCAAATCCACTCATTGAACAGGCGCCGTTCGCAGCTCCTTTTCTTCCACTCCCAATTCCCCAGCTCAAATCCCACGCCTGCAGCTTTCCACGCAGCCAGAGGAGAGATGTGTTTATTTGCAGAGTGCCAGGCTGTGATTCCTGACTCTTCTGGTGACTTTTTGAAGCACTGGGCAAGTGATTTGCCTGACACCCTGGATGTCAAGTCCTGCTCCTGTAAAACAAGCAGGGGATGACGCTGGGAAAATAAATATGGCACTGGCTGGTTGTACATAAAAATAGCAGCGATCGTGGGGACATTTAAGCACCAAACTGGGTGCTTGTTTAGCTAAGGATTTGCAATGGATTGTGCTAATTTCACCCAGAATCTGGGAAGCTTTGTGGGAAATCCTGGGTCCATTGCCATCCATCCTGGCCTTTGGAAATGTGTTGTGACAGGGGTTTGTGGCAGCTGAGGAAATATTCCCCTGCTAAAACAAGATTCCCATGGAATTATTCAGTTTGGAAAAAACCTGTGGGATCATTGAGTCCAACCATTGGTTCAGGAGTGCCAAGGGCACCACGAAATCATATTCCCAAGTGCCACATCTACACATTTTTTGAACGCTTCCAGGGGTGTTGATTCCACCCTGGGCAGTCTGTGCCAGTGCTTGACCACCCAATATCCCACCTGCCCTTGTCCTGGCACAGCCTCAGGCCATTCCCTCTCCTCCTGTCCCTTGTTCCCTGTCCCTTGTTCTCCTGGCAGGGACTTGCAGAGCCAGAAGGTCCCCCCTGAGCCTCCTTTTCTCCAGGCTCAGCCCCCCCAGCTCCCTCAGCCCCTCCTGCTGCTCCAGCCCCTTCCCAGCTCCCTTCCCATCCCTGCAGATGCTCCAGCCCCTCTATGTCATTCATTGAGGGGCCCAAAATCGATCACAGAGTTAGGAGAACACAGGAGGCCCCCATTCTATGGACAGACACGACCATTAGCAGGAGTCTTTTTACAATATTAGATTGAGGGCTATAATTGCATCCCTGGTCCCCTCTGCTCCTGTGGAAATCTGGCTTTCCCATTGCTCTCCAACCACAGTGAAAAATGAAGGGAGAAGAGGTGGAGGGAGCAGGAAGTGTTGGATTTAGGACCCGAAAGAGCCTTGAAAACTGGGCAAGAAAAAAAATCAGGGCTAGAGGAAAGTAAAGGCTTAGATGCATAAGAATGGTCTTGCATAGATAAGTCTCCCCCTGGTCTTGCTTCTGACCACCACTATAAATAAGATTTTTCTCCCCATTTCTACCTCCCATCCATCTTTAAAAAAGCAGTCTAAGCCAGCCCTAAATCAAGGCGCTCCCTGGGTGCTCAGGGGGAAATGGGTGCTTTCTCAGCAGGATGGGGATGGAAGGGCTGCTCTCCTGAGAGCTCTGCTTGGCCTCAGCAGCAGCACCACAGGCATTGCTCACAGGTGTTTTGGGGGAAGATATTGCATAGTCAGGGCAGATCCCTCTTTCTCGCTGTCACCATTAATTTTTACAACCTCTCTGGGACTGCAGGGGCTGGTCTGGGAGTAAAAGAATAAAGGAGAGCAGCTGCCTCCCTCCTAGAATGGAAGGACAGATACTGGTCCATCACAAACTCAATTTCTTCAGAGGGGCTGATTTTGAAAATCTGCTAAGTGAACCTGGTTGAAAATAATGCTTAAATACACAATTCCTCTTCCTAAAGAGCACCAACAACCTCCAGAAGGTTCTCATTTGCCCAGAGGTTTCAGTGACATGATTTTTGGCATGGTCCCACCAGCAGTTCTCCTGGCCCACTGTGTGGATGTGGGAAAAAGGAGCTGGATAGTGAGGCAGGGGCAACAGGAAAAGAGACTTTGGGGAATTTCCCTGTAATGAACATGCACAAAACTAGAGCTGCCACAGGGGAGGAGATCCACAGGTCTAGGATGCTGATCTTGAGTAAGGAAAGCCCTGGAAAGCTGCACTCTTGAAACATGAAGTCTAGCTTTGTCTTGTGCTTCAAAAGCACCCTCAGGTTTTGTGCTTGCCCAGGATTTCTCCTAGAGAGTATAAAAATGAGCCTGATCCCACAGCAAAGTGCTCTTCAGGGTGCCCACAGCCCTTGGCACATCTGCTGGGCACCACACCATGAGGAAGGAGTGGCTGGTGCTGCCGAAATGCTGCATTTATGGGACAGTGTCCTTTGGGGAAGGAGGCCCATCTGTGGAGCAGCCATCGTTTGGGATGGTGCCATTAGAGCTCATAAATAAAGTGGGACATGTGGAGCTCCAGGGAAATAAGCCCTGGTTCCCAGCACAATGCAGAGGGCCATTTCCCCTTTATTTATAACAATGCTCTGCGCTCACCTGACCTCTGCTCACACACACTGCTGCCTGCTCAGTGTTTCGGGCTTGATTTTCTCCTCAAGCAATGGGAAATAAACACCAAGTTCAAGCAGAAAGAACTGATTGCTTCATTTTTATTTTTTTAATTTTTTTTTTTTTTTTCAGAAACCGCTGACCTCCAGCCATTTCAGACCTTATAATATACATGGAGAGGTGTGGATCCATCCCTTTGCTCCCAAACTGGAGGTGGAGGTACTATATCCAGGTATCTTTTGTAAGGAAAAAAAAAGCATAGCCCTCCTGACTTGGATATTTGCTCAAAGCAATTCCTTCTGAGAATCCAAGAAAACTGCTTTACAGTCTCCCAATATCTGCAGGCAGCACGAGAGCAAATTCATCTCCTTTTATGTTTTTTTCACAATGAAATGTAGACTTTCATTCCCAGCGCTGCCAAGAGTTGTTGCAGCACCATCACTTTCTGTCTGTCTTAATCATTGCAGTCCCATTATTTCCCATTCTCTCACTGCTCTGCTTTTCTCCTCGTGCCTTTAACATTTCATTATTGATATTTCCTTTCTGCTTTTAGGTGGGATGATGCTATAACTGATAAGTGCCACCTTAACCAAGCTTACGGTCAATAGTAATAGATCCAGCAGGCTCCAGCTGTCAGACTTGCTGCTGCCTGCTCTGTTTCATTTTCCATATTTTTCATCCCCCAAGGAAGATTTCATTCCCTCCCTCCCTCCCAAGCCCCAGCCCAAGCAGAATGGGCAGCATTTCTTTGTGCTCCTCACTAAACCAGTTGGGAGATGACCAGGAAAACACTGGTACAAACCATTCCTTGGTGTCAATGCCCAAAGGGACTTAAATTCCCCCACCACGCTGAGCTTCTCCCCCTGTGCTCCCTCCATGCACCACTGAGAATATTTCAGACCCCAATCATAGAACTGCAGAACGGTTTGGGTTGGAAGGGACTTTAAATTTAATCATCCAGTTCCTCCCCCCTGCCATGGGCAGGGACACCTTCCACTAGAGCAGGTTGGTCCAAGCCTAGTCTTGAGAAAGAATCCTCTCATCCTGAAGGAGAAACCCATGCTTGGGCAGGCAAACTTCATGCTGTGAGTGCTGTCTTCTGTTCCTTGGTCAGTAAGCATTTGGTCGACAAGAAATGGCTGATTCCTGAGCATGGGTGAGATCACAGAGTCACACAGGTTGGAAAAGCCCCCTTGGATCATCGAGTACAGCCTTTAACTCAGCACTTCCAAGCCCACCACTAAACTGTATCCCCAAGAAAACAGTAGTACTGACAACCACAGTTCTGCCCTGCCATTGTCAAATCCATTCCCTGTTGGAAGGAAGTGTGAAAACAGGAGAGCTGGAAAATGGAGCTGCAAAGACCCAGCTGAGGGGTGTCCCCCTGGTCATGCCAGGACATCCTGGTCTCTTCTTCACTGGGGGCACTTCATGAGCACGTTGCTCATTCTTCCCCCAAGGACTGTCTTTGGTGACAGCAGGTCCCTGTTTGTAGCCAAGGGGTGCAGTGCCCAGGAATTTGGGGGTTCCATGGACAGGCAGAGTGGCTGAACTGGGAGTCTGCAAGAGACCATCCACAGAGTGAGTCCAAGAAGGACTTGTTTGGTCAAAGCACACACTTAAGAAGGCAGAGAAATGCTTTTACATATAAAGGTGTGGGAATCCAAGGAATTTGGAGCATAAATGTTGCCTCTATCACAAAATAAATTAATAAACCATCCTTTCCCTCTGTTTGGACTGGAGCTGTTTGTGAGAAAGCAAAGGAAACGCTTTTAGATATAGAAGGGCTGCAACTCAAGGAACAGGGGACATAAACATTGTGTTTATCACTAAATGAATTAATAACCCTTTCCTTCTGTTTGGACTGGAGCTGCTTGTGGGACAGAAAAACAAAAATAAGAGTCATGTAGCCCATCTCATCAAATGCAGGCCATGTAAAGGTTGGGCATTCAGGATGGGAGAAGTTTAGGTCTCTCTCCAAAGTGAGAGAGTTTCATTCCAGCCTAAGTTTAGCACATGGGACAAAACACCCCCCAGAGGTGTCGCTTTGGAGTTTTTATTAAAATCAAGCTGAGGGTTTCTGAGTTAAAAAAATCCTGGGTTTGGGAGCTCCCTGTGAAGGCTGTGGCTGATTCAGAGCTCCCTGTGATAACCTCCAGTGTCAGGCAATATAAACAAGCTTAGATATCAGCCTAACCCCCGAGGACCTCCCCAGAACCCCAGGAAGGTTCCAGGAGCCCTCGTGCCTCAAGGCTGATGAGATAGTGGAATACTCAGATTAAAACCCCACAGTCCTTTCATGCTGGTGGGGAAAAGCATCACCCAGGCTGGAGAAGCAGCGTGAGGAGAAGCTTGATGAAAGAAAGTCTCCAGGCTCCTCACTGAGGGAGGGTTTGTGCTCAGAGCAAGGGAACCCTCTCTGGTAGTTTGATTACTTTTACAATCAGCAAAGCAGGTTGAAGGAATTGTCTTTCTTTAGCCAGGAAAACAGAAGCCAAGTGGACATGGAATAACAACCTTCCAGGAGACTGAGGATACTCAGAAAAAAAAAGCAATGAGAGCAATTCTGCTAGTCCACTGGGAGAAAAATAAGAAGAAATGAGCTTAATTTTCAGCAAAGAAGGTTTAGTTTGGGTACTAGGGGAGACTAGAATTCATGTTCACAACAGAACACTTAGCAGGGGAGGCTGTAAAATTCCGTGATGAGGTGTTTTCACAAACAGTTTGGATAAACTTCTGTTGAGCATGATCTACATGCCCCTGATTCAGCTTGGAGCCAAGGGACTCCCCTGTGTTTCTGTGGCTTGATATTATTTCCCTGACAAGAAAGATGGTTACCTTAAAAAATACTGATTCCACAGTAAATTTCTCTTCTTAGGATGAGCCTTGGATTTTTGACCAGCTGCTCACCGAGTGTTTCATTCTCCTTTAGTGTAATTTATCATCTCTGCGCATCCAGATCACAGGATGATAAAGTTGATTTCAGGTTGGAGCCTCCCAGTCTAGGGCTATACTCTAATTCTATCTATATCTTTATAGACATGAAGGCAATTCTAATTCTATAGCTCTATATGTTACCTCCTGTGGGTTAATGTCTGCATTTCTCTCCACCAGACCTCTCCAAGCTGCTCTCCAAAGGCACTGCTGGCAGAGCCTGTCATGTTTCCAAACAATTCAGTGCACCTTCACGTGCCTTTAAGTGCAAACAGCTTCCAAAGGGTACCCCTGGACTAGTCCTGCATGGGCTGACTTGAGAGCTAAAGGCTCTGGAGCCTGCTCCCAACCTTGTGGCTCCCACTTCCATAATCATGTATCTTCTTAATGACTTGGCTGGAGATGCTGCCTGCAAGGCAGCCCTGGGAATTCTTCCTTTTTAGAAAGGCCAGGTTAGGAAGATAAAGATATTCAATGAGCAGTGTATGCTAATGCTCAGCTATCACATTACTGACAATTGTCAGGTTGCTTCCCTTTGGACTGGCTGTATCTGGTGTTTTCGTACAGTGTATTATAGGCTAATTAATGCTGTTAATGATAATGGTTCTCCTGCAAGAGGCCTGGAGCATTATCTCTATCTATCTTGTTGTCACCATCCTTTTATCAAACCATTAAAGGCAAGCAGGATATCTAGTGGGGCTATCAGCCCCCAGCACGCTAATTCACTTACCTCCACGTGGAAGCAGAAAGCACTCTGCAGACGTAGGATGGATGCTCCCACTAATTGTGAGGACCAGGTCTTCTGGCTTCCCTTTTCCTTGAGTTTTGAGCCACGATCCGGCTCTGCTCCGAGCTGGAGGGCAATTAATCATCCCCAGTGCTCATCTTCGGCGGCTCCGAGCGCAATCCGTCATCTTTAATATCTGCTGGAGACACAGAGATTGCACATCCTTCTAAACCACAAATCAGCAAAGCTGCTCCTTTTTATTTATTTTTTTTGTGTTGTGTTTTTTTTTTTTTCCCAACCTACCACGTAGCAAATATAGTGGTTGGGCACCATTTGTGCTCATGGCACTGGGAAGAGGAGGGTAAGTGGTGTTTCATCTGGGGAAACTAATACTCAATTGAGACGTTCTTTTGCAAGTCAGTCGCTACCCCCAGGTGAGAGAGCAGGAAATTCTCGACACTGGCTCCTTGACTAAAAAGAAAAGGGGTCTTTTGTGTTTCTGTGGTGGTGGAAAGAGCCACAGACACCTTTCCCAGGGGAGAAATGATCACAGCAACAGAAATCCATTGGACAGATAAAAGCCAACTCTGCTTATGCTCAAAAGCAGCATAAATAGAAGCTGGGGAGGTCTGAGGCACTTGCTGCAGAGAGAGCCCCTTTCTGAGATGTGCTTCTTCTCTGTCAAAACAGCTTAATATTTTTCCCCCAACGCAGGGCTTGAAAGCTGACTTTGGGAAGGAAATGTTTAAACAGAAAGAGCTCGAAGAAGATGTAGGGATAATCTTCAGGGATCAGACATTACAGCAAGGAACTTTGGAGAACATAGGCACGATCCAGCCATTAATCTTAACATTGCCATTCAGAAGTGCAAAAGGCAAAGAGGATTTGAAAAGCAGTGACACCTGGGGTCCTTCTACAGCCCTCTGGCTTCACAGCCTGGAGGGCTCACATCTCCTGGCTTTGCTGGAGAAAAACCCTTTCCCTGGTTCGAGACGTCGTGGGGCTGGCAGGAAAAATCACAAACGCTGGCAGAACAACACCAGTGTCTTCCACCAGTTCCCTGCAACCTGCCAGCCTGTTATTTTATTATTTTTTTTTCCCCCTTTCATACTTTTACACCTGGAGAGCTGTGATTGCTGTGGGTTTTCCTTCTGGTGCCGTGCAGGAGAGAGCCAAGTCTCATCTGTATGCGACAGAGGGGACTCACTTCATGCAGCAACACCCAGAGACAGATGCACAACCCTGGTTCTCATCAGAGGACAGAGAGTCAGGACCAGCAAAGGGCTGTGAGATGTGAATCGACAGCATAAAATAAAATAATAATAATAATAATAATAATAATAATAATAATAATAATAATAATAATAAATCTAATTTAGTAGTTCATCGAGGTGCCTTCTTTTGACGTGGTTTCCCCGGTTATATCGAGGATGGTTCCAACCCATCTCGTGGAGGAGCTATAAAAGTCTCAAAGCTCTCCCATGACACTGTGCAGGGGCTGCAAACTTGCAGCAAATTAAGGAGATCCTTCTCCTTTGGCAGGAAGAGCCCTTGACTCGCCTTTTTCCTGCACCACCACACTGAGCAGCAAGCAAAAAACTTCCACTTTTGCCCTAAGAAACCAAATCCATAGGAAATTCATGACCTTCGTTAGCCCTCACCCAGCTGACAGCGTGTGCACCATGGGAAAAAAAAGGATTTCCTGAAGAATTGCTTAGATCTGGTCAAGAAAATAATATCCAAACTTGTCTAAGGATGAATGGAGCAGGGAAAGTGTGGAAATGGTGAATTCCTGCTGTCTCCAAAATACCCAGCCCACGTGGTGACCCAAACTGAGCCTTTCCCTGGCAAAGGGTCTTCAACAACAGATTTATTTTGGGAAATTCCGAGTGGAGCATAACTGTGGTGATGCCCAACTGATCCCAAACTACCCCTCCTCTTCAAGTAACAAAGCCCTGTTGAAAGGTCATGTCATACTTGAAGTCCTCATACCCAGACACTGAGGAAAAATACATTAAAAAGTCACACAGATCATGAAAAACTCGATTTGAAAGCTCAAGTGTGCCAAAGCTTGGCTATTTTTGGGTATCATTCAAGTCCAGCACAAACCAAGAGGAGGACACAGGTGGCAGGTGACTCTAAACCTGAAGCTGTGGGACTGACTCAGCCTCTGTGTCTCCATCACTTAGGATGTGCAGAAATCTAAATGGGAGATGTAAACGTGCTCTATTATATTTATATTATCTTTATTTATATAAACAGTTAAAGACTGAGATGTTGGTGCCCTCCATTCACCGAGGAGACGAGAAATTGTTCTTATTAGTGAGTGCTGGTACAACTTTAGAGAAAAAAACCCCAAATCTGAGCAAAACTTCCTACCCCCGAGGCTCTGAAAGTGATGAACAAACGGCTCAGCCTCCTTGCAGATCTAGTTTTGGACGGCTGTAAATCGCCTTGAGTCGTGTTTTATCTTCATTTCAGTCAAAACCCCCCCGATGTGGCCACGAGGATTGATGCGATCTGATTGAAGTGTGCCCACGAAACGATATGAAACATAAACGCTGGGGATGGCAAAAATCATCTGGACATGCCTAGTCATCTCTTTATGTCTGCAAACATCCCTGGAGATAATGCCTGAGTTTGCTCCACAAATGAGCAATAATGAGGGAGGGAACAGTGGCCAATGGTTGCCATTTTTGCAAGCACTGGCCGCTCTCTCAATATTTGCCCTGATTTATTTCACTGAAATATCTCTTTTTTTTTAAGCCTCGCATGGTAAGTCTTTCCATTAACTCTCTCAGTTTCTTTTGCTTGTTGGTGTCTCTGCTACAGCTCTGAAATGCAACAGGTTCCTCCTGTGGGGGGAATATCCTGGTCCCAAGGCTGCTGGAAACAACAGAAGCCTCTGATTCCCAGCAAATTTTGAGGCCGTGCTGGTAGGAAAGGAATTAATGTCAGTACTCAGTATTTAATTAACATTTATAATAGCAAGAACAGCGTGAACAACGACCATCATAGTGTCAGGTTATGATTACAGCTCCTTGCTGGATTATTGTGTGTATCCAGATGTGCTCCTGGATCATCCATGCAATCTCCTCCCAGAGCTTGCCAAGTGCTTGTCACTCTGTTCTCTCCCCCAGCTACTTGTTTATTTGTTTTCCCTGCCGAGGCTGTTGTATTTTTTGGGATATATTTGTTTTCCCTGGCAAGGTCGTTGTATTCCTTGGGATAAACTTGCTTTGGAAGCAAGAGACATTATTGCAACATGCTTGGGAACACTGGAGCTGGCCTTGGTGGAGCAACACTGGATGCAAGGAATGAAAAGGGACCCTGTGTCCCCTGAACCAGCAGGGTTTGTCACTCCTTTTTTCCATCTTTATGACAATTCTATCCATTCAACCCTATGCAATCTCCTAGCTCTGCTATTACCAGCTGTGGTGTTGGAAACTGGGAGCAGTTTGCTCCTGGACAAGCCATGATGCCCAAGCAAGTACCAAAGAAGCCTTGATGAGTGGCCTGTGGCACATCCCATGCTCAAAACACCACCCAGCAGCAGGATGTGCATCCCTTGGATCTCTCTGATAAGGTGGATAAACAGCCTGTAGATAAGAAATGCCTAAAACAGTGGGTTTGTAAACCTGATGGTGTAAACTGCTCGCTGGTTGCAAACCTCCAACCTTGCTCACAAGCCATAAAAATTCATCATAATAATAATTGCATGCTTGCCTGGTGTTCTGAAAATCCATAGAAAGCATGTTTTCTGCCTCAAAGGTCTATAAATAAAACTTGGAGCCTTTAGGGACCGGAGAAATGGGGCAAACACACGATGGAGGATCAGAGGGTGTTGCAGAAATTGCTCAGGAGAAGAACAAAGAAAGAAGGATTTGAGAGGTGAGCTCAGATGAAGGGCAGAAAGGTGGAAAAATCCTCTTTACTAAGAACACAAAGATGTGGTTTTTACATATTTTGAGACATGGTTTCACATGAAACAAAATGAATAAATCTTCTCTGATGGGCTTATTGCTCTGTCTTTATGAACAGGCTGAATCCAAATCTTATTCATACAAAGATCTTGTTACACCACTCACCTTGAACAACGTGCTTTTATGGTGTGTTCTCTTCACTTAAAGCAACCCCAAAATGAGGGTTTTTTTGTAGGAACTGAGCCAATCTCTCCAGTTTCCCCACATTTTAAATTTTACTCTCGAAACCCTCTCCAAGTTAATTCATTGGGATAAAAAATACTAATAAAAAGGACTGGTTTAATGGGAACAAATTAAGAAAAAGTGCTATTTTAAGGGAACATTAAACTATGATTTAAACCCATAAGAGCCAGAAAACGCAGAGTTAAAGTTCCCAAAGCCCAGTGTAATATTCTCAAGTACTTCAAGACCCTGTATTAGAGAATAATAACTTGGAGGAGTCAAAATCACAGTGGTCCAGGGAGCTTTAACTCCTCAGACTTGAACCACAACCTGCTTCTTTTGTAAGGTGCTTCTCCCTCACTTCCCAACACACTTCAAGCATTTGAAAGAGAAAACAATCCCAGTGTCTAACATTCCAAACGTATTTTATGTGCTAAATATTACTCTGCTTAATACCACAGATTCTGCTAATATCACACATTAGGTTTAATGGTCTATTTAGTGGGGGGAAAAAAATCCCAGAAAAAACCCTTTCAGTGAGGTTCTCAGTGTCTCTGAAATGGATATAAAGAGGTGTAGGGAGAAAGGTTTTCATGGAAAGTCATTCTTGTCTGGCTGCTTCCAGAAGGTTTGAGAAATTAGATTTTGGAAGGACAAAAGAGGTGGGTGGGGAGAGACTGGGCACAAACTGGGAGCAGGAAGACCAGACCACAGTCTGTAATCTGTTCCAAGTGTCCTGTAGGGTGATATGAGATCCTTCCTCCTGTCACCTCATGCACTTTTTTCCCTTTGCTTATCTAAGATGAGCCTCCATCACCTCAAAGCCTCCTTAGGCTTCCAACTGTGCCCTTTCCCAGGGTCCCAGGAAGCCTCAGAAAGCCCCAGTGAATCCCCATGGATGCTCTGGGGTGTTGTAATTGGTGCAGGAATGGGGGCATTGGGTGGGATGCAGGAACTGGTTGGTCATCAGGGCTAGGAACGATGTTCAGATCATAGAAGGGTTGAGCTCTTGGATGAAATCCTTGCTCTGGAGAAGACAGTGGAGGCTCTGCTGGTCACTTCAGTGGGACAAACCCCTGTGTGCACACACATACACCAGCCTTTTCCTGAGTGTATTCCCAAATGTGCAGCTGATCCTCTATAGCCTGAGAATGTGTCTGCTGTCCTCTCCTTTCGTCCACCCATGAATCAGAATGAACACTATTCCTTCACCCTCACTGACGTGCTTTGAGATCCATCCCAACACCAAACTGCTGGTCCTGTTGGCCTTGTTGTCCTGACCTGTGGGGGCTCTGGAGGCTGCAAATGTTGGATTCCATTGAGCAGAGCTCCTGAGGGTCCCCAAAATCATGAGACACCCCTTTAGCCTCAGTGCCACGTGTGACTATGTCCCTGTTCATGTTCATTTCATTGCAAAGGTGATGGTTTCCATAATTGGTGACCCCATGCCACTGGTGACATCAAAGGGTTATTTGGAACCTTCTGCGATGAACCACTTGTGTCCTTGATGCTTTAGGTGCTGGACTGACACCAGGGATATCCAGCTTCTCCCAGGATGGACAGGGAGCTTGTCCTCTCTGTTGTACAAGGGCAGTGCAGGACAAGCCTCATGGCCAGGAGTTGGAAGAAACAGATGTCTCATGTCTGTCAGATGAAGGTTTAAGGCCATGATACCATTGCTGGGGACTCTGTTGACTGTGGTGTGTCCTCCAACAGCAAGACCAGTAGAACAAGCCTTGTGAAGATGGAAGAACATAGGCTGGAGGGATGTTGGGTTTGGGGAAACACACACTGCCTTGTCCACAGAGCTCAGCTATGCTGGGGCTCAGTTTCCTCAGCAGAGTAAAGGAGGATGAAAAGATCAATGATCTTCCCACCTCTGGGAGTGAAGTTACCATGAAACATGGAGGAAGTGGAGTTTTCTGGCTCTAATTTGAGTGGGAGGGACTCCAGCAGTACAAGAATAATGATACTGGAGACAGCATTTAGTGCTGGACTTGGCAGTGCTGGGTGAATGGTTGGACTTGACAATCTTAAGGATCTTTTCCAACTTAGATGATTCTATTTTGGAATCTGTTTTGGAAAGACCCTCCAAGGAGAACCATCAGTGCTGCCTCTTCCTGGATAAAGGGCTTTGGAGTGGTGTTGGTCATGGACACCAACTACCTGCAGCTTTCCTTGGGCACAGAGGGAAAGAGCCCTGTACAAATGCAAAGAGCAGAAGGACACGGGGCAGCATCACCAGAGTGTTGCCTCCTAAATAAAAGCTTTTCCTCCCCATCTCAACCCAAAAAGCAGGTGTGATTTATTGATTTAGGCCAGTTTGTATCTATTCAGCAAAAATCCCAGAATGGACAATGCATCCACACAGTGTTTGGAGTGGCTGGAAGCCTTTTGAGCCATCAATATCCGGGAAATCAGAATTAACCTGTCTGGACTGCTCACTTAAAGCCTTTGACCGAGCCCATGGAGCACTCTAATAGTCATATTGACCTTCAGCCAAGCACAATCTTACCTGCTGCTCCTGCCCCTCACTGTGGTCCTTCTGACTGACCCCATGGTGTGAAAATATCCCCGTGCCTGCCTCTCTCCCCTGTAAGAAAAGAGCTGGAATTATAGCAGTGAGCAGGCAACGCTCTGCATGGATTAATCCACCAGCACAGCACGCACACTTAGCAGTGTCCATGAAATTGGATTTCCTGGGAGCTGGGGGGATTTGCACCGGGCTCAGCCCTCACTCAGGTATTACAGGCATTCAGCTGCTGCAGGAAAAGCTCTAAGAAGCCTGAAGTTCTGAGTGTGTTGAGCACTGGGGAGTGACATCGGCCAGGCTTGCAGCGAGAGAAAGGGCCACGGGCCAAAAGCAGAGGAAATAAATATGTTGGAGAGAAGTTTTCATGTCCCTGACTTGTTTTGGCTCAAAAAAGGGGAGTTGTGGCTGCCACAACACTGGAAGTGTCCAAGGCCAGGTTGGACAGGGCTTGGAGCAACCTGGGCTAGTGGAAGGTGTCCCTGCCCATGGCCAGGGGTGGAACAAGATGGTCTTGAAAGTCCCTTCCAACCCAAATCATTCTATGATTCCATGGAAAGAACACAAATGGTCTTAACGCCTTTTCCCACTTATTTATTATATTAAAAAACAATCTGAAAAGGTCTTTCTTGGCTGTTTTTTTTTTCCTTTCCTATTTGCTTTTTACCTTAGAAATAGCAAAACCACGAGGAAGCAGCAAAGACAGAGCAGGGTCTCAGCTGTGCACTGAAGGTTTTTTTGCCCTTTATCAGAGACAGTCATAAGTCAACAACAAAATTCCTTCCTCCTACCTTGTTCTTAGACACTCAGGCCAAAGTGAAGAGAAAAATGAAGCATATGCCAACTGGAAGACGAATTAGAGTCCTGTCCCCTTCTCATTTATTCACTGTCCATCTCTTTTGACATCCTGAGCCCTTCTAGCCACAGATTTGTCAGGTGCCTGCCTTTTTTTTTTATTAAAAAAGCCATGGAAGTACTTCCTGGGACCAAAGTTTCTCCAGCTCTATCCACCTTGCCAGCACTTTGCATCCATTAACTAACTGAGCTTCTCAATAATGCCATGAGGTGGGAAAGCTGCCCGTGTTTGGGCAGCCTGGCAAAGGGAGGTGTGTGGAGAGGAGGAGGAGGAGAAGGAGGAGAAGGAGGAGGAGGAGGAGGCTGAATTTCCCTCTCCTTACCCTGCAGGTGGGATCCAGACAGCTGAGATACAAGAGCTGGTGGTTGAAGCCCTTTGACATCAGAAGGATTTTTTTCTTCCCTTAAAGCAGGTGTTTATGGCTTGTAAAATGCCTCAGATTTAGACACTTAGGGGAGGCAAATCCAAATCCAAGTAGTTTGTACAGGACTCCAAAATAAATTGCTGTTGGAGGCAAGAGTGAGTTGCAGCAAACCAGGAGCACAGGCATTGCAAAGTTTCTTGTTTCCTTGCAAATCTTGCTCAGGTTGTGGTTTAGACATCTGTAAAACCATAAATACCACTGAGGAATGCAACAACCAGGAGGCACCAGCTCTGCCAGGCAGACAGCACTTTGCAGGAAGCAAGCTGAGAACAAGCACCAGGACATCCTTTGGGTGGGGAGCGGGGGAGTGGTTCTGAGGGCTGTGTTCTCACAGAAGATAGTTACATGGGTTCAAAAAGTTGTTGGACAAATTCCTGAGAGAAAAGCAAAAGTTCTGGATGCCTTCTAAATACAGAGGTCCCTTTCCCAGGGAAACATAGTGGGGCCCTTGCTGGATGGAACCTTGTCATGAAAATTCTGGGGTTTAGGCAATAGTGAGTGCTGGGTAACATCCATTCATCCATCCATCCACCCATCCATCCATCCATCCATCCATCCATCCATCCATCCATCCATCCACCCACCCATCCATCCCTCCATCCCTCCATCCATCCACCCACCCATTAATCCATCCATCTCCCCACCCATCCAGGACTCCTGGTGCTTTCAGATCCCATCTGAGACTGGTGACCACTTCTCAAACTCACTCTGAGACACTCCAGTGGCTCTGGTGACATGTCTGAGCTGCACACCTCCAGCACAGAGCCCCTGCAGCAGATCCTCTGCTGGTTAGCAGAGGGGGAATGGACTGCCCTTCCCACTCCTAATCCTACAGGGATGGGATAACCTTGCAGGCAGGCTGTGGGTATACAGGGGGAAGGAAAGACTGCAAACCCCACTTCCCAAAAAGTACCTGCTCTGCGACTAAATAAAGCTGCAACGACCTGGCAGCTTTTGCAGCCACTAAACTTCCTTGTTATTTAGGTTTAACAGCAGAGGCAGAGCTGGATATCCAGAGGATGGATTTGGGCTCAGTCCCACCCATGAAGCGCTGAGTGTGACGATCAGCTGGCGAGCCAAGCCTTTAGACTCAAATGTGCAAACTGGAGAGACCTTCCATGAAAGCAGAGCAGAGAGAGCAGGGTGGGAGCCACCTCTGCCATCCAGGCAGAGCCAAAGCAGCCCTTAAAATGCCTCCTTGTTGCAGAGGCAGGAATATACCAGCATTTCTGCCTCCCGAACGCACCAGCGTTTCTCTCTTTTGCTGTCGCAGGCTGTACATTAGCGAACACAAATCACACCCTGCCAAACTTCACCCAAACACTGTCTGGATTTCTCAAAGCACAGTTTTGTGCAGTGGCAGGCACCAATTTGCCAAATGGATTAAGGCTGCTTCAGCACCTACCCTGCATTAACAGCTCCTCCTCTGTCCCTTATTCTCACTCCACCATCATGATGTTGGCAGCTCTTGAGCTCCAGTTGCTGCATTTTGCTGTCACATCCCTGCAGCTCCTGCTGAGCCTCAGGGAGAAGCAGCCATGCAGCATGGCCCTTGGGGGTGTGTGTTTGCTGTGATATCCCTCCTCACTTCTTGTCTTTGTCACCTCTTGCAGAAAGCAGCCTGTGCTGTGAGATCCAGACAGGAGAAGAGAGAAGGATGCAGTCCCAAAGTGTTCCTGATTTGCTATTGAGGGTTTGGTTTGGTTCGTTCATTTGTTTGGGGTTTTTTTCTACTGGAAATACTTCTAAAGATTCTATTCCTTGGGTAATAACTGCACCCTCTTAATTCCTACTGCAGATTCCCAGTTTCTTCCTGGGTACCTGGACATCAGAGACGGCTAGAGGAGTTCAACAACCCTCTGAGGAGCTGAAATAGTGCTTTTCATGCCTGATTTTCATGGGAGCAAACTCCCAGTTAGCTCTTTATTTTTTGAGTCCACATTAGGTGGTGCCATTTGCAGGAGTGCTACTCATGCCTGTGATCTTCCCTCTGACACCATCAGACACATCCTGGGACAGGAGGAGACAGCAGGAGTGTCAGGCTGTGATTGCAGCTTGTTGTGACATCAGGGATGGGTTTCACAGCAGAGCAGGGAGCTGGTTTGCTCCAGGCTTCCCTTTCACCTGGTCTAGTGGAAGGTGTCCCTGCCATGGCAGGGACTTGGAACGAGGTGGTCTTTAATGTCCCTTCCAGCCCAAACCATCCCGTGATTCTATTTGTTGGGAAAATGCAGATTTTGCAAAGCTGAAACTGCCAGAGATAATTCTGACTTTGAATCTTGCCCACACTTCACTTTGTACTGTCACACGAAGCAGGATGAGGACTGCCACTGTTCCCCAAGGGAATATCTCCCGGGGCTCAGGAGGGAAGGATGCTTCACACCACGGTGGTTCCATGGGATCTCCAGGGCCACAGTGACCTCCTGCCTGCCCAAGGAGCTGTCTGACCCCGAATTGCCATCCCTGAGCAGAGCTGTAAATGGGGCTGCAGAACATGCTCTTAGCCGTGACCTCCTCCAGCTATTTTGGGCTTTGAAGGAACACACCAAGGCTGCAACCTGCCTGAAGAGCTAGAGCATTACACGAAGTAAATAATAATAATAATAATAATAATAATAATAATAATAATAATAATAATAATAACAGAGTTATCCTCACATGGCAAGTGCCCTTTTGGGTGTGCCTATTGCCCACCCAGGGCACACAGCCCTCCCCGTGCTCCCGGAGCAGACAATCCACTCCAGCGTCACTCTCACCGTTACCATGATACTCTGATTGTTGCCTGCCTCTTCCCTCTCCCTCCCATTGACTTTAGGCAGATTAGAGCAGAGAGATGATGGATGGCTGGATTAGATGCTGCACACCTCCTTCAGGTTTATAAAGCCGTGTTTTTCAGTCCCATTCGGATGCGTCTCTCCCATTGTGAGCACAAACCAGACAATAACAGGGAGCAATTGTTGCAGGGCAGCGACTCAGGTTTACACGGACGTGCAGCATGAATCCATTCATGGCATTAGAAAACAAAGCAAGCTGAAAAATATAATCAATTATAGCAGGATCGCTGCAAGGTGAAATGGAATAACTGTGTGCTTCACCATTCAAGGTTCACTGGAGGTCCCAGGCAGGGAAAAAGGAGAGATTGCTGTTGGTCTTTAAGGACAGCTACCTCCTCTCTGCTCAGAGGCTGAGTCCCACTTAATCCAATTTCACATCCTGCCTTTCAACTGTTATTGGATCTTCCTGGAATTGACAAACATTGAAATTCCCAGAAGGGGAACAGCAGGAACCAGCCTGAAGCCCAGGTCTCCAGCGTGTATTTAGAGGGCTGGAGTAACACAGGTGAGCCCTTGAGCAAAACTTGCCATTAAAACTGTCCTCCCCAGGGCTGAGTTTGCCATTGAGGGGCTATGTTGTGCTGCTGAGATTCCAGCAGAGTTCTTGGTTTCAGTATGGAGGTCTTCAGGAATCATCTGCTGCCTGTACATCCCCTCAATAACATCCTGCTCTAGTGGAAGGTGTCCCTGTCCATGGCAGGGGGTTGGAATAAGATGGTCTTTAAGGTCCCTTCCAACCCAAACCATTCTGTGATTCTATGATTCAATGACTTCATGTTGGCAGCAGTAACTGTGATATGCAATCAAGGATCCTCCTCCCACACCCCTGAGACCTTCAGGGGAGTCTCACATTGCCCTTGGGGGCAGCTCTACTTCCAGGGCATGACCTGGGTGACGTGCAGAAAGCTGGAAGATCATATACAGTGCAAATAACAACCACAGAGCAGTGATTTCTACCACATACTGGTAGCATTGCCACAGAGGGAGGAGGAAGGGTGGGTGACACACCAGAGTCATCCTGGAATACAGAACTCACAGGAAAACCACAAAATAGAAGTCAGTCATCAATTGGCACGGATGACTTTAGGTTTTGGGGGGCCAGTTTTGCACAGGAGGCTTCAGCTGTGCTGGAGCTTTAGGAGACTCTTGGTTGGGGCAGCAGCTGCATCCCAGAGCATGAAGGTGCAGCCCAGAGCATGAAGCCACAGCCCAGAGCACGAAGATACAGCCCAGAGCATGAAGGTGCAGCCCAGAGCATGAAGCCGCAGCCCAGAGCATGAAGCCACAGCCCAGAGCATGAAGGTG